>OZ007595.1:84548720-85148720 GCA_963931845.1 Maratus michaelseni | reverse complement strand
AAATTGTTATAAGATATGTCAGGAGTATAACAGTAATAAAATATATGTAATAATATTTCTTGTTGCTTGAAAATTACTGGCAATAAAACATGTTTAGCTGATTTAAATTAGTTTTCTATATAAGGTGCAGTCAAATGAAAACAGAACACTCGCCATAAAACACATTCCTCGCCAAAGTTGGCAACATTGTTGTAACATATCGATACTTCCATCTCAAGGGTTGGTAGAAATGCATAATGGCAGCTCACAGGTATTCACAGTTGTTTTTTAATTTCTTTATAGGTGTGCATAGTGAAAAGTGTGTTCGTCCAGCATTAGAAATGGATGCAAGCAAAAAAGAGCAGAGAGGTGTGGTTCGTTTTTGGTGGCTGAGGGTGCTGGAACACGCAAAATTCATCGTCGCAGGTCTGCTGTCTATGGCGAACACTGTATGTCACTCACAAGTGTGCACAAGTGGCATAAGATATTCCGAGAAGGATGCACATCATTGCAAGACTATCCCCGGCCAAGGCTGGCCCATCGATCCTGTGTTCTCCATAGACAGCAGACATGCGACGATGAATTTCATGTGTTCCAGCACCCTCAGCCATCAAAAACCGAACCACACCTCTCTGCTCTTCTTTGCTTGCCTCCATTTCTAATGCTGGATGAACACACTTTTCACGATGCTCACCTACAAAGAAATAAAAAACAAATGTGAGTACCTGTGAGCTGTCATTATGCATTTCTAACCCTCGAGATGGAAGTATCTATATGTTACAACAATGTTGCCAACTTGACGAGGAATGTGTTTTATGGCAGGTGTTCTGTTTTCATTTGACTGCCCCTTATATAATTCTAAATCCTTAGTTCTCTTCACCCCATTTTCCTCCTTATTTCAGAATGAAATTAAAAGTAACTAGTTATGTAGCTTCTTTTCGAACTTGATATCAATTTTAGTGGTTTATGTTATGGATTTAAACATATAATTGTTTAATTTTTTAAAAATTTAAATGTATGTACGATTTAATTAAACGTTTTTTGCACCTTTAGTCACTTTTTTTTTCTTAGAAAAAAAAGCACTTTTATTTTACAGATATTCTACTTTGCTTTTTATGGTTTTAATTTATTCATGTATGTCTTGGTCCTGTGTAACATTCACACCCTGACTTTTAATACATTTATTTGGTTAAAGAAAATATTTTAAACAATTTTAAGAAGAGATTTCAAACAGATTTTATTCTAATAAAATTTAACAATTGTAATTAATATTGCAGAATTTTTGTAAAATTATATTATCACAGTAAATTCCGCTTAATTTGGACAAATTAGCTCAGCATGATTTACCCAAAGTGGCAGCTCCAATTATCAGAAGTAAAGTTTGATATTTTGTCCTAATTAATTAGGACATTTTTTGTCTTATTATGCTAGGACATTAGGCTGGGATAGCCATTTAAACTGCTGTTTTAATTAAATGGTGTTCCAAATAACCGGAATCTACTGTACTTTTTAAGTTATATATATATACATTACAATTTAATGATTAGGTATTACTTTATGAAAACAATTTTTTATTATGTAGTTGCTTTTTAAATGAAGCACTTTCCTTAGTAAAATTGATTATATGCTAAGACCTTCTGAAATAAACATTAGATAATCAAACTCCTGTGTTTTCTTGCAAATTGGAATTTAAATTATAAAAAGTATAATTGCTTATCTTCTTTTCTTAGCAGAAAATTAATTTTTCTTGACTAATACATATATCTTCCCATTATACTGTTTTTAAGGTTAAACCAAAATGAGAAATTCATAGTACTTACTTATTTTTGATAGTTGTAAATAGGTACGATTTTTGAAAAACAATCTTATCTAGTATTTAATGATTTTGAATGTTTTTAGTTCTTCATTACATGTGAATTAGTATTTTTTTTCTTGCCAATCTCATGTAAAACCAATGTCTCAAATCAGACAAACACATTTTGAACCAGAATATTTAATAAAATGTTTCTATTGTCAACATTGCATGTATTTGATTTATTAAATAAAATTTCTAGTTTGAAACATGTCTAACTTGGGTCAAATTGAAAAGTGTTATACAATATTAGCATGTGTGTATTTTTCCTCATACCATGTTTCTTTAAACTGATTAGTATTACTTATTTAACTGTAGTAAATAGGAATATTCCTTATGAAAAAAAATATTTTTTAATATTCTAGGTTTATTATTCTATCGAACCTAAAGATGATGGTGATAAATTCCGTATTGACCGAGAATCTGGTGAAATCTATACAATGCTAGTATTTGATAGAGAAGAACGTCAATCTTATGTTATCATGGTGAAAGCAGAAGATGGTGCTCCTTCAGCTAGACCCAATATTCCTTATCCAGAACCTAACTCAGGTATGTGTATTTTTGTACATGAAACTTTTAAATGGCATTTTCAGAACTACAAATACATCAGATTTTGCAATACATTTTTCAGTTTTTTGTACTGATTTACTGCATTGTATTTTTTTACATTCAACTTTGGGGGGATTCAATTTTAAAATTTCAAGTAAATAAGATAGACTGTCTTGTGGCATGTATTTTTGAAAATATCTATTCAAGAAAAACAATTTAGAGGGGAAAAAAAAGGTCCAAGGTTTTTAAAGGAAGATATGACTAATTAAAGTTTTAATTCTAATATCATGAAGGAGTGAATATATTTTAATTAAAATTTTAAAATCAATTGTGTAGGAATTCTAGAAGATAACATTGAACATCTATTTGATTAACAATCTTTATCTGGCTGAAGATCCAATTATTTCCAAAGAAAAGATAATCTTCCAACAATAGGGTGGCTGACCTGCTCATTTAAAAAAATATGTCAGAGATTACCTTAACCCTATCACTATATCCTGGGGTCCAGCACTTTCAACAAGTTGTCAAAAAAATCTAGTAGTTTCAGCCAGTGACATCTCGTATCATAATGTTTGTAACATGGTAAAAATTAAACTCTACAAATATAAGTGGTACTTGTTTTTTTTTAATTTGAAAAATAGATGGCATATTTGTCCTGAGCAACAACAGGGCATGTTTCGATAGGACATAGTGATAGGGTTAATCTATTACTCAAATCAATGAATAGGCAGGTGGGTATGTCACTTTTGGAATGGCATCCTCATTTTCCAGATCTGACTCCTGATGGCTATTTTCTCTAGGGGTGTTTGAAAGTAGTTGTAAAGACACCATTCAATTCTATAAAGTAGTAAAACAGTAAATAACGGAAGACCGCATCCACATTTAAAACAATCTAGGAAAAAAACTTTTGCAATGAGTCAATTACTGTCAAGAAGTGGAAGACAGTTTGAGCATCCTTAAATTGGATTAAGTTTATAGAAAAAAAAAACTTTTTAATGAAATTAGAATTTAAACTTTAATTAGTCATACTTTCTCATGAAACATCATAAGGCAACAAATTGTTTCTAAATTTTTGTCTCTAAATCATCAGGGAGAGATCTATTGCAAATCCCCCCTCCCCTTTCCCATTTGAAATTGCAAAACTTATTCTGTAGATACAATGAGGTTTGTAACATTGTTAAAAAGAAGAAAGAAATATTTAAATTGACAAAATATTAATAGCTTATGTCAAAGTACCTTCCTTCTGAAAAATTCATTCAACCTTTTTTTTATCATTTTTTGATATATTAAAAATAATTAAAAAAATATATTGCTGTGCAGAAATCTTCATAACTATAAATTGCATAGTTCATAATCATAAAAAGCTTGTTATATTTTAATTTTGCTTCAGTAAAAACTATTAAAATTTGTATAAAAATGTAGACTGGTCCTTTTACATTTTTATTCAAAGTTCTACCAAGTAGTACAAAATATTATACATAAACAGGGCTTAACAAAGGCGGTCGGCAGGTTGCCACTGGCCACAAAATTTTTCTATCTGGCGAACAATTTTTTTAATCTGCCTTTTTATTATTATTTATTTATTTTATTATTTATATTTTTTTATAAAATTGACCTAAGAAATGATCACATGGTTTCCCTTTCATCTATTCCCATCCTTACTTGTGTGTGGCAATCAATGATTTTGCTCTTCTATCATACTTTTAATGGAAGAGCCAAGTTTACAAGGTTATTTATTTCTCATCTCATGCACAGAAAACGTAATCCCCCCCCTCTCCCCCCATTAAATCAGCTAGTAGGTCACGTGATTAGAAGTTGGAAGAGGGAGGTTTCAATAAAATAGTAAGAAATCATGATAATCTAAAATTAGATACAATGCTGAAAAATGTTTCAAAGTTTTTTTTAAAAATTCAAATCAGATTTTTGTATTTCAGAATTAAAACTGATTAATCGATCACATTCATTTTAAAGAATAACATCTCTTATTTAAGTTATTATAAGTAATTCATTTGAAGTAAATCTATAAAACTGAATTAAAATTTCAAGCTGCATGACGCTTTTATTATCTGCCCACCATACACATTGCACAATAAATAGCCACCAGCCTGGTTTGCAGACAATTGTGTACTCTATATGACATAAAAGATTGAGGGTACTACTTCTAGGCAGAGAGTGGTTTCTTTTTAAAAAAGGAAAAATAATTGAAAAAAAATTCCTAAATATTCATTTTTCGTTTGGTAACATTTTATTTCGCTAGTGAAATACTTTGTGTTGCCTTGCACCATGGAATCCCAGATTCTTTTTTACATTTCAATTTCCGTCTTTTAATTCCACTCATCAGGTATAGATATTGTAGCACTCAACTATACGGACATTTGAAGCATTCAACAATCGGCATTTGTCAAACATGCCTGTAATTCAGCCTTTACAGTATATATATATATATATATATTTTCAGAAATATATAACTTTGTTAAGTTTTATTGTAAAACTTGGTTTATATTACCTTTCTAAATTATGTAACTAATAAGTCTAAACTATGCTTGTTATTCTTGTTTTTTCAATTGGTTGATAATGTGCTTTTTGAAAAGCAATGAAGTGTGTGTGTGTGGGGGGGGGGGGGGGGGGTAAATATTTTGAACTGGTGACTAGAATTTTTTGTTTGCTACCAGATTTTTTATCAAATTTGTAAAGCACTGTACATAAATATAGTAGTTTTAAAAGATTAATGTGTAGATCAACTTTGTTACACTTTTTGTTATTACTTGCCATTTTATTTAATACTGTTTTCTTCAAATTAAAAAATATTCCTGTATACAATGTTAATTTTCTACGCAAGCTGTTTTTAAGTATAGCTGTTTTTTGTTTTTTTTTGTTTAGTCATCATTTATCTGAAATTAAGGAAGTCTAAAATCTAATATAGTATCATCCTTTGATATTTCTATAGATCTTTTTGATAATTTAGTGGTTGAATTTTTATTGTTTTACTTACCCATCATACGTAGTATAGGGTAAATCTTGTAATCGTTTTGAAAATCGGGAAAAACTTTTTGACGGATTTACACGTTTCAGACACTGGAGATTCCGAAAAACATATTTTTAGAAAACAAAATTTGCCGTGTGTCTGTAAACGCTGTATCTCCCGAAAAAATTGAGATAGAGACTTGCAAATGTACTTAGTATGTAATAATGGGAAGAAGCCTATTTCATTTCAATAACCTCGATTAACCGGAACTATTTTTTTCGGACTCTCGAAATATTCGTTCTGATAAAAGGTACATAAAAATTTTCGAAATTGGTTATTTTAAGAAATGAATATAAAAGGCAATAAAAAAACATAAATTTTGCATAAAGCATGAAGTCGATCGGATAATGAGTTGCCGAGATATTTGGAATCCTATTTACCACACTCTTCGATTTTTCATGACCCTGTATTTCATCCAAATTTCACTTCAAAGATATATTTTAATTGGAAATTTGATGCTTAATCAGATGCAATAAACCGCTAGTTAATAGGATTATTATTTTTGGAGTTATAAGGATGTTTCTTTCAAGCAATTCAGTAATCAAGCCTTTTAAAGTTTGTGACGTCATCAAGCCTCGATTTTATTTGAATTGCAATGCATTTTATAAGTAGTTTACACATTTTTTATTTTAATATTTTACATTATGCATATCCATGATGGGTAAGTATTACGGTGGCCACCAACGACTAGTTTTTATAGTCATCAAAGTTTTATTGATGTTTAAAAAGTTTAAAAAATATTTTATTACTGGAATTGTAGTTTTGCGATTATTATAATGTACAATCTGTAATGCTAAACTGAAAAGTAACACTAGATGTTGCAAAATGCTGTATCACTTTTGTTTTGATTGTGTGATTTATGGGAAAAGATGTGGTTAGCCCGCATTTGTTTTCCTCAGTCACATGACTCGCTTTTACTATACAGATATTACGTATGGTAGGATTTAATAGAATAAAGAAAACTTTTATTAATATCTTTTCAAGTTTTGATTCGATTTTTCATAAAATTTGAAATGACTCAACAAAATTCTGCAACGATTATATCTGTATTAAATTTCAAACCATTTGGTTGGGTAGTTTTTGCATTGTTTATATGCAGACAGATGGGCCAGACGGCGACTGTAGTTACTACGTATTTATAAAATTATGAACGCACCTAAAAGGACTTTTACTAGAGTACTTAAAAATAGAAAATTACCCTTTACTTTAAATCAAACATCTAGAGTTCAATACAAAAATCATAAAAGTGTGAGGTGCAGATAAAAATATCTTAAGTAAATAGGAAATTAAATCTAATTCATAATACAGGGTGTCCATAAATTATTGCTGAGGTTTCTTTACCTCATAACTTTTCATTTAAGTGCATGCTGAAAAGTATTATTATATATTCATGAAGTGCAGTGGCGCAGCCAGAATTCGGTTCTAGGGGGGGGGGGGGGGGGGGGGGTTGAGTTTCTGATAAAGGTGGTCGCCGGTTATATGATTCACCGGTTAATGGAATCAGTCTTTTAAATGAATGAAATCATAATGCTTATCTCTGCAATTACGTTGGTTACGGTTCGTTTAAACAGCGTTTACAATATTAGAGTGACAAACTATAAAATGCACCAATGAAATAACTCAAAAATTGATTAGGTTTATAAAGTGTTTAAAAATTGTGAGGAGAAAACTTTAAGATGGAAGAGCACAGTACAGCAAATAATTTTTTACATAGAAAATACCAGATTTGCAATCCATTTGTTCAATCAAAAATCCACAAGGTTTCATGAGAATCACGAATTCTTATTCCTAAATTTAATAATAAAGAAGCAATTTTAACAAAATTTTCAATAGACTTACTTACCTTGCTTTTTTCCAAATGTGACAACTCAATTAAGGTAATGTTTAATTAAAGTTTAATTAAGGTAATCAATTAAGGATGTTTTGGAATGTAGTTGATATTAAACACGATATTGTAGACTAAATTACTGTGCCCTTACAGTACTTTACATGACATCGAATTTCGCATTGTCTAATGTAAATCTGATGAAAATTTTGTTAAAATATATTTATTATTGTTAAAGTTCTCTAAAAATATCAGAGTTTGAATTGTAGTCGTATCTATACTAATATTATAAAACAGCAACATTTGTTCTTTTTGCAGGGGTTAATTCTGGAACTACAGAACAGATTTAAAAAGAAATTGGTCATATGTGAGTTTTATTCGCGTACAAAGGGTTCCACACAAAATATCAGAACTGTTCAAAGGCAATATTCTCACATGACATAGTCACATACCTAAAACAATATTACATGCCAGAATTTAATTTTATTGGTATTGGAATGAAAAACAATGAATATATCTACCTCTAAAACAAAGACCTTGTACAAAGTTTAAATTTGGCAGAGAACAAATCACGCTTCGGAAGAAGTCCCTGAGTTTCACACGAAAAGTTACTTGTCAATCATATTTGTCGTAATAGTAGACAATTTTAAAGCATTTAAAAAAAGTATGCTGAACAACGCAAAACTTTCCGATTCGTTTTCAAAAATGAAAACCTATTGTTAAGGAGCTCTAAGGCTCCAGCCGTGTATAGTGGTAGTATATCATATAAGCCTGAATTTAACTAAACATATTTATTGACTACAAAATATGGTACATACTTTAATGAATTTAGATATTTAGAGAGATGGAGAGATTATTAGACTTACCCAAAGGAGACATGTTGGGAGACTGTCTTTTACGACCGTAGAACACAACCATAAAAATGACTATCGATGTGTTTTCTTTCTCTGCCCTGGGTGCTATATATATTCAGCCGATTAACATGTGATTACCACTAATTGAACTCTGATATTTGCCTATAGGTTAAGACCCGCGTGATTTTCGAATTTACGCGCACCTTTGACTTAACCGATGCTTGTAATATACTCTTTCACAGTTTTAAGTAGAATTTTCGCCGTTTAATTGAATCACATTTTTGAATAGAATTTGATTTAACAAAGCGGCGGATTCCGCCAAGGCAGAAAGGCCAAAAAATTTAATTTAAACTTTAGTTTTGATTCCTATAAACGGCAATTATAGTAATTTTTTTTAGCTCTGGGGGGGGGGGGGGTTAACCCCCAACTCCCCCCCCCCCCTTGGCTGCGCCACTGATGAAGTGCAACTTAAAGTTTTTAGCTCACACGCTATCAAACCCTGAGAGCTTATGTGCCCGCCGGTTCTGTATGTATGTATGTATGTATGTACGTAACGCGATAACTCTTGATAGAATTAACCGTTTTACTTTAAATTTTGTTTATAGGTTCCTTGTGATAAGGTGCTTCCCTGATTAGTTTTGGAGGTTCATTGGTTAAGCATAAAGGGGGGGAAACAGGGGGCTGACCCCCCATAATTTAGATAAATAGGTTTTTCATGCAGAATTATCCCATTTTCTTCAAATTTTGTATATAGGTTCATTTTGATAATGCGCTTCTGTCAATAGTTTTGGGGGTTCATTGGTTAAGTATAAAGGGGGAAAGGGGGATAACCCCCCCCCCCTAATTTAGATAAATGAGTTTTTCATGCAGAAGTATCCGATTTTCTTCAAATTTTGTATATAGGTTCATTGTGATAATGTGCTTCTCTGAAGAGTTTTGGGGGTTCATTGGTTAAGTATAAAGGGGGAAAGGGGGGGCTAATCCCCCCTTAATTTAGATAAATGGGTTTTTCATGCAGAATTATCTGATTTTCTTCAAATTTTGTATATATCTTCATTGTAATTAGAGACTTCCCTGATTAGTTTAAGGGGTTCATTTTGGAAATAAGAGTATAATATACAGTTAGTGTGAATAGCCTGTGAGCTCAATTCCCTCAGTTTAACTGGGCAGTTTTCTTTTTATTTAAATAGCACAAACAAAGTTGCATATGGTGTAAGTCATTAATAAAATTTGATAAATTGGACAAAATTTTAATATTAAGTATTTGATTATAATCATTATTTGAGTAATAAAGTTTTGAGTTGCAACTTAATGCATATGTAACTTTGTGCTATTTAAAAAACTTCTTAAACTGTACTGTATGAATATGTAGTAATATTTTTGTGTCATGTTCTTAAATCAAAAGTTAAGAGGTTTACCCTGACAATAATTTATATCCCTTTGAAGTGAATACCCTGTGTATGACTTTTTATTTTGTAGTATTAATATTCCCTAATAGATTAACCTTATTTAGTGTAGTGTTATCTTATTTAATCTCAAAACTTGGAGCATCATGCATACATGATGCTCGTTGAAAGTGGTTAATTTTTAATGAATATTTAGAAAATTTCTGTAAGATTTTCTTTGTGCTTAATGCCGTCATCTTAAATTTTTATGTCTGATAGCATGAGCATAATATTCACAATCTGATGTCTATATTACAATTTGGTAAAAATGAATTCTGTATGGAACCTTAGAACCTTTTTTATATGAAATAAAATATTTAAAATATTAAATTAATTAAAAAAAAAAAGATTTTTTTTTTAAATGTTTTAAATCATTATTTTTGTGTTATCTGAAGTAAAACATGGCTAAGTAATTTTTTTTTAAATTTTGTTTAGTTCAGTGTTAAATTGAGACAATTTTCTTCATGAGGGACTTTTTTTTTTTACTTCAGAAGGGGACATAAAATTTGGGTTTAAATTTATTACTTACCCATCATACATAGTATAGGGTAAGTCTTGTAATCGTTATGAAAATCGAAAAAAAAAATTTGACGGATTTACACATTTCAGACACTGGAGATTCCAAAAAACATTTTTAGAAAAAAACATTTGCCGTCAGTCTGTCTGTAAACGCTCTAACTCCCGAACAAATTGAGATAGACTTGAAATTTAGTATGTACTTAGTATGTAATAATGGGAAGAAGCTTATTGAATTTCAGTAATGTTGATTATCTAGAACTATTTTTTTCGGACTTTAAAAATATTCGTTCGGATAAAAAGTATATAAAATTTTTTTTAATTGTTTATTTTAAGGAGTGACTATAAAAGATAATAAAAAAACATAAATTTTGCATAAAGAATGAAGTCGATCGGATAATGAGTTGCCGAGATATTTGTTATCCTATTTTCCACACTCTTAGATTTTTCATGACCCTGTATTTCTTTCAAATATCCCGGTTGCCACTGGCAACCAGGTTTTTTTCAGCTGGCGACTAAGTTATTTAATCTGCATTTTTTAAAATAATAAAGTCATGACTATTTGGCTGACTTTGACAGAAAAACAGGCAAAAAATTGTTTTTCTGTTTCACTATTCTATCGATGTCCCCTTCATCAGATATAGATTTTGTGGAACTCAACTATCCACACACATAGGCGTAGCGTGACCGAAAATTTTTTTTTTTGGGGGGGGGGGGGGCACAAATGTTTATTAAACACACGCGCACGCACACATACCCATGTATATACAGTGGTATCTTGGTTAAAAACGGCCTCGCAGCAATTTTATCACATTGGGTAAAAGGAATTCAGTTTCGATCTTCTAGCCCAATATAAAACATTTTGTCTTCTTTTCAAAAAAGTTTATTTTTCTTAAACATTCGACGTACAGCAATTTTTTAATTATTTGCGAAATAGTTATGTGATTTTTAGCATTTTTTTCGCGTTTTGCGACAATTTCTTAACATTTGTGTTAGGAATTACGTTTCAATCTTTTAACACAATAGAGTAAAATTTGTTCTCTGAATTTTTAAAAAATTTCGAAAATTTTTATGTGATTTTTAGCATTTTTTATCTTTCCGAGGCAATTTTTTTAAATATTCGTACGAGACATCTGGTTTTATTTTTTCAGCAGATTTAGTAAATTTTCTACTCTGCGATTTTTAAATTTTTTGCAAATTAATTATGCAATTTTTGGCGTTTTGTGGAGATTTTTGACATTTGTAAACGGAATCCAACTTCCATCTTTTAGTCCAATATAGCAAATTTTGTGATCTGAGATTTTTATATTTTTCATGCATTTTTTATGCGATTTTAAGCGTTCCGCGGCGATTTTCTTGAACATTCGTAAAATACTGCTGGTTTTAATTTTTCAGATAGTGTATTAAATTTTGTTTTCAGTGATTTCTAAATTTTTCGCAAATGTTTTATGTGATTTTTAGAGTTTTTCCGTGATTTGTGGCAGTTTGTTAACATTTGTGATACGAATCTGGTTTTAACCATTTAACCTATTATTGTAAAATTTGTCCTCTGCTAATTTAAAATTTTTCATGAATTTTATATGAGATATTTTGCCGTTTTTTCGCGTTCTACTGCGATTTTTAAACATTCATAAAAGAAGTCCAGTTATAATCTTTCAGCCCATTATACTAAATTTTGAACACTGAGATTACATTTTGTACTCACTGTTTTTAATTGCGAATTTTTCATGCGACTTTTTGTGGGATTCTTTTCGCGTTTCGTGGAAGTTCTTAACATCTGTAACAGTACTCCAGTTACAATTTTTTAGTCCAAATTATTTTAGCCCAATATAGTAAGCTAGGGGGCTCAGCGCCCTACTCGCTAACGCTCGTCAACCGCCGTGAATTGCTAAACAATTCACATTAAGACTGCTACGCGGTCCTAGTTCGCATCGCTCGCTCGCCTTTTTTCGTTTTTGTAGCAACTCTAGCCGGAATAAGTACTACCATAAATCATTTTAACATATGAAATTGACAAATTTTGTTAATATAAAAAAACTAATTGAAAACTTCTTTGAAAACACAATTAAAATGCATTTAGTTGATGCTACCAATGGGCATAAATAATTTAATTACTATGAAAAAATGATCGTGGAAACACAATTAGTTTAAAACTCATTGCATCTATAATATTGTACAGCACGGCTTAAATTCATTTTAAAAAACACTACGTGATAGGAAGATAGTTTATATATATATCATCAATCATTGTTTAAATTTCGTTGGACATTTTACTATTCTAAACGATTCTAGATTTTTGCAAAAAAAAAAATATATATATATATTAGCTTTATCAATGTAGCAACAGATGGCAGCATGCAATCAAGACAGTTGATATTTTTCATCTCTCCGATTTTCGTGTGAGTGAAAATCGTAAATAAATTCTAAATAAGAGTTGAGAATTCATTTGAAATTAACAATATAACTCATAATTAAAATGAGGAATCATCTCAAGCGCTTTGGATTATGTACATGTTAATTTATTTTAATAGTTACTAGTTTGAGTTTGACAGCTCTCACATTGACCGCCATATTGGGGACAGAACTGATCTTACGCAATCTAGTCTGTTCATTGGTCTGAGCTCTAAAAACTGCAGTTGTTGCCAAACTGTAAGCTAGAAATTCAGCCTTTTTTCCGTGCCACGTAAGATATATATATATATATATATATATATATATATATATATATATATATATATATAGATGTTGGCTTCTTTTCAATAATGTTTATTCGGAACTCGTTATAGCGAATTTGAATTCGTTCACGAATTTTTTATACGGAATTTAGCTTTTTTTCGTGCTTTGCGACGATTTTTTGACATTAGTAAAATGAATCCAGCTACAATCTTTTAACCTAATATAATAAATTTAATTCTCGTAAATAAATTGATTCTTAAAGTCTTTCGCGGCAATTTTTTTTTTTTTTTTAGTTTTTATGCGTTTTGAAGCGATTTTTCTAACATTCGTTAAATAAATCCGGTTTCTTTAAACACGATTGGGACTTAAAACGGCCTATAGAGGCGCTGATCGCAGCCGTCTCTACAGGAGAATTGTCCCTTTAACTAATGCTAAAGTGCCATTGAAACCATTATTTATTGTAAACTCGTTTAAAAGTGTTAGATATTCAAAATTGTATAATTTTTACATTGTCATAGAAACACAGAACGTAAATATCACATGAAATCTGAAATTGTGCAAAAAAATAATCATTATGAACAAATTAAAAATGCATGTAATACAATGGGCTTGCAGGGCATTTTCCTAAAGCGAGAAGTTATCTCTTTTCTCTACCAGATGGCGTATTCGAGCGCTTGAATTCCCAATAGCGTTAATTTTGTCCTCTGCGGTTTTTTAAGTTTTCGTAAATTTTTTTATGTGATTCTTTTTTTTTTTTTTTAACGTTTTGTGGAGATATTTTCACTTTCGTAAGAAGAATCCGGTTTTAAACTTTTAGCCCAATAGAGTAATTTTTTGTTTCCCTTTTCAATAAAGTTTATTCGGAATCCGTATACAATAAGTTTAATTTTTCATTCGATTTTAATGTCTTCTCTCGTTCCGCGACGGTTTTTTGACATTCGTAAAAGGAATCCAGCTACAATTTTTTAACCCAATGTAATAAGTTTTGTTCTCTGAGATTTTTAAGTTTTTCGCGATTATTTTTTTGCAATTTCGTACTCTTTTATGCGTTTTGCGGCGATTTTTCTACATTCGTAAAGGAAATCTGGTTTTAATCCTTGAACACAATATAGTAAATTTTGTCTTCTGGGATTTTTTAATTTTTCGTAGATTTTTTTTTTATGGGATTTTTTTTTCCCCCGTTTTGTGGAGATATTTTCATATTTATAAAAATAATCCATTTTCAATCTTTTAGCCCAATACAGTAATTTTTTTCTGTTTTCAATAAAGTTTATTCATAATCCGTACAATTATTTAAATTTTTCATGCGATTTAAACTTTTGTGTGTGTGTGTGTTTCGCAGCAATTTTTTAACATTTGTTACGGGAATCGGGTTTCAATCTTTTAGCCCAATATAGTAAATTTTGTCCTCTGCAATAAAAAACAAAAAAGAAAAAGAAAGAAAGAAAAAAAAAGAAGAAAAAGATATTTTTAGCGTTTTTTCGTGTTCTGCGGCGGAAGGAATCCGGGAGGGATCATAAAAAGAATCCGGTTTCAATATTTCAGGCCGAATACAATAAATTTTGTCCTCTAGATTTTAAGATTTTTTGCGATTTAAATCGCATAAAAAATTGTACGCGATTTCGCGGTTAGCAGCAATTTTTTAACACTTGTAAAATGAATTCGTTTTCAAGCTTTTAGACCAATATAGTATATTTTGACCTCTGCAAGTTTTGAATTGTTTGCGAATTTTTTAGTGTTTTTTCGCTTTTTCGGCCAATTTTTGACCTTTTTTTTTTTTTCGAAACGGAAAGAACTAATTCTGTTACATTTTTTCCCCTGCAATTAAATTAAAGTTGGAAGAATACAAAATCGTCGTAACGTGAACTACGATGGTCAAAATATTAAACTAATTTGAGTTGAAATAATTAAAAAAAAAAATTCAAGGTTAGTTTGATTTGAGACCAGATCAGGCGTAGCCTGCACGGGTGTACGCTGTTGACAGCAGTTGGACCCCACTACCAGGTTCATTTAATTTGAGGTTCACTTGGAAAAAAAAAAACGACCAAGTAAATAAGGAAAGCTCCGCTAGATCATTTTATTGAAATTAATATTTTTGTAACACATATAATAAACAGCACCACAACAACTGTATCTAGCGCCTGGTGGGGGGGGCACCCAAGGGGGATTGCGCCCGCACCACCCTTGGTACGGCCCTGATAATAAATAGAAGACATTTATCAAACTTTTAAGACATTTGGAATAAGTTTAAACGGCACTTTTAAGAAGTAACTAATCATTTAAGGTATGTGAGCCTGCATAGTTGTATAGCAAATTACACCTTCGATAGCAACGGTTTTGCTTAACAACGGTATTTCTGGAATGTTTACCAAGGTACAGCTGTATATTAACTTTAAACCAGCTCATTCAAGAAGGCTTACAATTTGAAAAAAAAAATCATAACCATTGCATCTCAAAAATGCGAAGGTATTGTAGAAGATTAAGTGCTGTCAATAAAAAAAAAATAATAAGTAAGAGAGAGGAACATATTTAATGACTAAATGAAGAAAATATTAATTATTTTTTATAATCTTAGTGATGTGTGGTGCATTCCATTGGTAAATAACTCCAGCGACACAGCTTGGAGAAGCAGGATATTTACGACTTGATTAAATTATAATTAAAGTTACGACAAATTAAAGGAAATATATATTGCGGGGAAACAGAATTACCCCTCTGATAAACACAACTACATTTTCTAAAGTCTACAGATGGAATCAGAAAAAAAAGTACATGTAGATACTAACCGCAGACAGCGGAAAAAACAGCTGGCACATTGAAATTGTCCGCAGCTGTAAAAGAGTGATAGTTCAAACTTTAGTTTAATGAATGTTCGTATCAGGGTTTGTACAGCACAACACAATTTTTGCTACCAAATTCATTACTTCAAAGAAAAAGAGCTGAGCTATCTATACTGATCTGACATCTGATTAAGTAAAAAATATGAAGAAATATAAAATGAAAATTAAAGTAGTTATTTCATTTCCATTTTGGGTCAATACAAGACAAGTCTTAATTGACTGTATCATATTTTAGAAATTTATGTTCAGAAAGTTGGGGGGGCACGTGCCCCCTCGTGCCCCCCCCAAGGCTACGCCTATGTCCACACAATTAAAGCATTCAGAAAGCAGCATTTCCTGAATATGCCGATTTATTCAATCTATACAGTATTTCTTTCTTTCTTAAGAGATGCGTAATTTTGCTAAATTTCGTTAGAAAACTTCGTTTATATTATCTTTCTAAATTATGTACTATTCTAAACTATGTGACTAATAATTCTAAACCATGCTTGTTATTATTATTTTAAAATTATTTCATAAAAAGGCTTTTGTGCTTTTTGAAAATCAGTGACGAGAGAGATGCTAATACTATTTCTGGCGACTAGAATTTTTTGCTGGCTACCAGATTTTATCAATTTTGTAAAGCTCTGGTTATAAGGATATTTCTTATACGCAATTCAGTAATAGAGCATTTAAAGTTTGACATCATCAAGCCACAATTTTATTTGAATTGCAATGCATTTTATAAATAGTTTACACATATTTTATTTTCATATTTTTTAATATGCATATCCATGATGGGTAAGTATTACGGTGGCCCCCAACAACTAGTATTTTTTAGCCATTAAAATAAAAAAGAAAAAAAGCCTCAAATCCCCCCTCTTACGTCCTAACCCACTCTACTTGGGCCATCACTAAATTCATCACTTGCTATGTTGATTACAAGCACATAAATGGAAGAATGGCATGTTATGAAGGGCAGAAAGAGTTTTTTCTTAAGGCTGTTTTCAAATCCAAATTCAGTATTTTCTATCATTATTCATGATATTTTTTATTCTTAAACACATAAAATTTGCAGATGTTATTTGATTTCTTGATATCGGAATGTTTCTCTTTTTTTTTTTCTATAAAAGCAAAGGATCTTTTAGAAAATAGTGTCAAAGTTCGTATTTTGAATAGATATTTGGCACATCAAGATTCAGTATAGGTGAATATCAGAGAGCAACTGATTATAACTCTAAGATATAAAACATTCATCAGAAAATGAAATTTGTTAGATTCCAAATTAGTTTACTAGTCAGGCTAGAAAATTTCTTGATTTTACATGTAAAAATGTCTTGTTACTGTAAAATACTATAGTTCATAAAAAATATAGCGTTACCAAGTGGGAGAAAAGTATTTTTTTAAAAAACAGCCTTAATTATATTTTGGAGTAATTTCTTTTGAAATTCTATAGTATGGGTATGTTAGCTTTGTTTCACAAAATAATTTCTCATTTGCTCACTTAAAAAACAAAAAAAAAAATAAGAAAACTGTTATTTCAGTTCTTGTTTATAGTGTTATACTTCCTTATTTATTACTATTTTTTAATGTGCAAGTTTTGGTTAGTTAAAATTTGAATATTTCACATGCGTCTCCTTGGAGTGCAAGTTAACAAGTGTGTGCTTATATGTTTAAAGTCAAAACCTTGATCTTACTTGCTGTGGGTAATTCTGTGAATAAAGTTGTTAGAACGGTGTACTTATTAGAAAACTAACAAAATGAGCCTTGTACTCTCATAATAAAGTTAATTACAAATTTGCATTAATTATGAAAAGTTCTTATCTTAGCAAGAAGGAAGACATTTTATTCCTGTGCATCAACTATATATCTATATAGTATAGTTAGTTACATAGGTATATTGTAAAGAAAATATGATAACATTCTTAAGGGCAAAAAAAAAAAAAAAAAAAAAAAAAATAATAATGTTCTAAGTCTGCAATTGACCAGTTTTTGAAGGAGTTTTCTGTATCAAATTTTTGTTTATAATTAAGGGAAAAAATGGTTATTTTTTTTCCATCAATTTATGCCATAAAAACAATAAAAAAATTGTCATATAATGGCTTTAAATTTTTGAAAAATATACTCATTAGATTTAATTATTTTTTATACTCATTCTCTAGCACTCTGTAACAACAAAAATGTCTCATTTGAAAATTCTCGATTTCGTTTAGAATTTTCTCTTTCATTTTTAAACTAGCAGGTTTTGCCTGCTTTGTTCGTGGGTTTCTCCAAACGTATTTTGAATCAAATGAAATATATCTGTAAATTTGACCCTGTGTTTGAAAGCAACATGGACTTTCATCTGGAAATGCCCTTCCACATTGCTGAGAATGATAGGAATGCCATTGCACTATTATATTTTCTCTAATGTGTTCAGAAAAAATATGGGTTGTTAATCGCCAACTCTTTTACCTGATCATTTATAGAAAGGTTTGGTAAAGAATGATAGAATGATATGCAATATACTATAACCATCTCTGAAAAATTATGTAATTAACAGTGTACGTTTTAACAAAATCCATCCAGTAGAGCTTTTTTTAAAAGACTAATCTTTCATAATCAATTTATCTAATTATAGAACTTTCCTCAATAATTCTATAACTAAGTAATGTAGAACGATATGTTACATACTAAAATCTTTCTTGAAAAATGATCTAATTAACAGTGTGCAAGTCCCATCAAAATCCATTCTGAACTCAAGTTATAAGCAGCCAGAACTAAATTCCGATTTGCATTTTTATGTACACTTGTAATTATATAAATACGTAGCACCTACAGTCGTTGTCTGGTCTGTCTGTCCACATATAATTACAGAGCAAAAACTATCCAACCAAATGGTTTGAAATTTAATATTTGTAATCATTGCAGAATTTTGTCAAGTCAATTCAATTTTTATGAAAATTGAATCAAAACTTAAGAAAAGATATTAATAATTCTTCATTCTATACTAGTCCTATCATACGTAATTTATATAATAAAAACACAAGTCATGTGACTGAGGGGGAAAAAATACGGGTTGACAATTTCTTTTTTCATATGCCAGGAGGCCATTTATATTCAAAATTATTTTTTCAAATAAAATTTCACAAAAGTTACATTTTTAGAAAGATTGTTCAAAAAATTGTTTGAGAGATGAGTTTCATTCAAATACAGGATCTATTCTGAAATTAGTAGGACTCATTTAAAAAAAAAAAAAAAAAAAAAAAAATTCATGAGAATAGTACAAAAGATTAGAATTTTTCAAAGTAGCACCCTTCCGCATCTACACACTGCTGCCAACGAGTTTTCCAGTTTTCGTGCGCCTCCAGGAACGCCTGGACCAGAATGCTGTTTAGCTCCCTCGTAATGCTTCCCCTTGAGCATTGATTTTATTCTCGGGAATAGAAAAAAGTCTGGCGGGGGCAAGTTGGGGCTGTAGGGGGGATGAGGGTGCGTTGCCACATTGTGCTGGGTAAGATACTCCACTAGGTGAAACGCTGTGTGGCTCGCTGCGTTGTCACAACCTCAAAAACTTGGGTTTGGGGAATGCTCAATTCATCAGCAATCATTCTGATACTCATCCTACTATCACTGTTCAGTAAATTTTTCACTTGTGACACATTTTCTTTGATCTTGCTGGTCAAAGGGCATCCGGAGCGTTCGTCGTCTTCCACTCTTTCCCTACCTTCTCAGGACAGCTTGTGCCACTCAAAAACAGTCGATCTACCCATGGCAGCATCACCGTAGGCCTCTTTAATCATGTCGTGAGTCTCTTTGCCTGTTTTACCAAGCTTTACACAAAATTTGATCGTGTATCGCTGCTCCAGAAAACGCTGCATGATTCTCTGTGACGAGGCATTTCAACAGGGGTTCGCAGTACAAGCTACCTGCTCTCTTCAACGGCCGAGAGCCGACTGCCAATTTTTCCCAGCAATTCCTAATATCCCCCCTCCACCGACAGTACACGCACAGAGACCGCCTCTCGTCCGCCCGTTCACTCAGGAAAAAACCAGTCCTACTAATTTCAGAACAGACCCTGTATGCATAGATTCTGAAATAACTGCAGTTGAAATTAGGTTGACAACCAACATCTCAATCCATTAAAGTAAATAAACACAACAGATTTGTTCATCATGAGTCATAAAAATATTAAACCATGGAGGTAATCATTCACAAATCAAGATCTCCGTGGTAAATTTTGCAGCACTGTCTGGTGTCCGAAAAAAAAAAAAAAAAAAGAGATCTATAAACATGGAATACGTAATAAGAAAAAAGGCATGCTCATTTCGCTCATGACAGATATCATTCATTTCGCTGAAATAATAACAATGAATTTTTTACATTGTAAAACCAGTTATATTACCTTTGTCACCTTTAATGTTCCAATTTCTAGCTTGTTTTATATATTGTAGATAGACAGTTGAAAGATATGCAAATTTTTTATTGGAGTTCTTGTCATATTCTTTAGAAAGGCAAATGGAATATTGAGGAGTCTTCAGTGGGGGGAAAACATGTATTTGGAATGTTTAAATTTCAAGGCTATTTCAAATATAACATAAAATAAAACGAGGATTTGTGAGATAATGTTTATTCTTCATTGAAAAGTGAGATCCATTTCTATTGGATGTTTAGTAAAATGGTTTTAAGGCTGTTGGTCAGTGATATCTCAAATTCCCCTTGCTAATGTTAAATCTGTGTGTGGAATGCATTAACATTTTTAAAATATCTCCTCAAGAAAATAATATTTTTAACTTGTGTTTTCTGTGTACTCTTCTTAAAAGATGTCTCTTTTTGTTAAAGTATTTCTAAAATATATTTATATTTTATTTGAAGTGTTAAAATCTTACTCAGTTTTGCTAAGGTTTTAATACAAAATTATAAATTAAATATATATTTTAGAAATAGTTTGACACTAAAAATAAATAAATAAATAAATAATATATATTAGAGACATTCTTTAAGAAGAGTACACAGAAAAAAGCTAAAAATATTAATTTCCGGATATATATTTAAAAAATAAGAATGCAATTCCATGCCTATAGGTTTAACATTAGTGAGGGGAATTTGAGATCTCACTAACCAAGGTAATTGAGTCTTTTGTCATTTGGTTAATAGCAAAAAAATAAATAAATAAATAAATAAATAAAGACTTAAGAGAATTAGTGATGAAAAATATATTTATTTTTACTATTTTTATAATCTTTGAACCTTTTAAGAATGTTTTAAAGTTGGTCAGATAGGAAATTTCCTAAAATTACGGTCGCACGAACCGTAATCTTTTAGTCGTGCAGATCAGCAATACCTGCAAAAGCGAAACTTTAAGCTCAATTATCCCAAAACGCTGTTTTTCAGCATATTTTCCATACTAATTTTTGAACAAGTTAACAGATTTTTATTTTTTAAGAAAATTAAATTCTAAAAAACAACTAAATTAAATTCTCCAAATTCTTACCTGAAAACAAATAGAAAATTTTAGGTTATAGCAAAAAATAAACTTTTCTGGATTTTGGTATTTTTTATTATAGTTTAAAGCTTTTTTTTTAAAACATTTTTGTTTGTTATTTGGGTATAATCGAGATACAGTGTAATAAGCAGTTTAAAATATAAATAACTCAAAAATATGCAGCCTGGACTAAGAGACAGAAAAACCTTGGTCATGGTTAATGGAAATTACAAAAGAACTAGCTAAATAATTCAATACCAAATCTTATAAATTTGTTTAATTAAAAAAAAAAAAGAGTGGAATAATTCAAAAGAATTTTTATGAATACAAAAAATTTTCAAAATGCCATTTTGGCCCTTTATTCTTCATTATATTTTCTTGTCAAAGATATTTAATTTTAATTAATTTTTGTTTAGTAAGGAAATTTCATTTAATTTCATTTAGAATTCTACAAAAACTAAGGGAATAGATTTTTCAAAATTGTGGTTCAGTTTTTCCCTGTTTTTCTTTATAAATGTATAATGCAAAATCTACAAATAGTTTATAATCATAGCCATATGTGTTGCAGATTTCTGTCTGAGAAAAATGTTTTATATTTCAAATATCTACAAAATAAATTACAATAAGAATTTGAAAATCCATTTTTCTACCGGGCAGCACTTCCCCCCCCCCCCCCCCCCCACATACACACTGAAATTTTATTTATATTAATGTGCATAATGCTATAGATAGTTATAATATCCTAAAAATGCCAAAAGTTTTTTTATTCCATTGTGTGTGTCTTTTTGGGGGGTAGAGGTGGGGGGGGGGGGTAGTATTGTTATAAGCTAATTCTTTATTATATTAATAAATAAACATTTTTTTCCCCTCAATCTTAATTATTCTTTCTTACTATGCAGTTTTTTAAAACCACATCGAATTTTTTTTTTTTTTTTTTTTAATGTTTTTATAAATTATGAAAGCAAAAAAATTAATTAAAATTTTAAAATACAGGGGAAAGTCTAAAGGGGAATCCCCTGAAAATCCAGGGGAAGGCCTATATAATTTGATACCAAATCAACTAAATGAAATAATTAAATTCAGAAGATTTTTTATGAATACAAAAATTTTTCTATATGCCATTTTGGCAATTTATTCCTCCATAATATCTTGTCAAAGAAGATATTTTCATTAATTTTTGTTTAATAAGAAAATTTCTCTGGCATTTTGGTTAAATTCTTTTATTTTTAATAATTTTGAATATAAATAAAAAAAAATAGAAAGAAAAAAATATTTTTAAACTAATAATTAAACTTAAGAAAAGTTTTAAAAAAAAAAGTGTGATTAAGAGTAAAATTTGTTTTTATTCCTATAATAAAGAATTGCTTTAACAGAAAACTCTCCCCAAAATATCTTGTTTTCTTTTGGTGTTCACGTTATGTCTGCAATTCCAAATTATTTCATAAGAGAATTAATGTAGATGAAATGGAATGTCAGGTACTGCCATCTAGTGACCAAAGTTAAAATGAAAATTTGGAATCTGCAGAATGATGGAATGCATAAGTAGCAGGGTAGGAGAACATGTTATTGTCCTAGTAAGTTCCACGTTTTCTAATGTTGTATGATTAACGTAATAAACAGATTTTTGATTTTAATGAATTATCTGAGTGAGTTTTTAATGAGTTCAAATTAAATTTCACGAATTCAGTTTTTGAAAGAGGGAGAGAGAATTATATACACATGCAGTAATGTGGATTAATTTGTGATATACTATGTATGGTAAACTGATGTTTCGGCTAACTAATTTATATTAAAGTATAGCATAAAAGGTAAGTATGAAAGCAAATTTACACTGGAAGCATTCACAGATCGAGTGTAATCCGATCCAAATCTGCATATTTTATATGAAACATTTTTAAACCCGTCAAAACTTACGTATACTCAGAAATCTGACCCAAGCACAACAGGAAACAGTAAAACCGGACACCTATCAGGGATCTGTGTAGGAAAAAATTGGGTCCTTTAAAGGACCTTTCACAATTTTTTTAAATTTCAAAACAGGACCCTTCACAAAACTTTCTCCTTAAAATAGGACCCTTCACATTTTTTTTGTTGTCTTAAAAATAGACTTTACACAAAAATTTTCCCTCTCCGAACTGTACCTTCCATAAATTTAATCATTTAAAAAGTAAAATCTGACTGTCACTTTTACATGTAGAAAGAAAATATGGGTATTTTATATACATACATGTTCTTAAATTTTAAACAAGAACCTGAATATAACGATCGTTTCAATTTCACAAAATTATGACTACATTTTTCACAAATGTGAAAAGCTGTTCACAATTTCACAAAAGCAGGAAACTGGGAGAAAAGCCTGCCTATTTTAAGTTATAATTCCCTAGGTCCCCAGTTCCTTCCAATAGGGGTATTTGGATGTATTGCATTTTACATCCAAATAATGGATACCAAATGGATATAATCCGAATGTTTGATATAATGATTGGAAAGTCCGGAGAGATGAGGGTGAAACCGGTACAAATTATCGTTGGTTCGGCTGTCTTAAAGTGCCCAATTCTAGTCCTGCAAATAAATAATACAGCAAAGAAATAGATTCGAACATCCCTTTTTTTTACAGAAAATTTTCAATAAAAATAACAAGGAACTTGTTAATTTCAAGAAAAATAACAAGAAACTTGACCGAGATTTTATGCCCCTTGATTTTATGTATCTGTTTGAAAAGATTTGTGCAAAATTATTGAAGTGATCGTGTCCATAAAAAAGTGATATAGATAGATAGATATAAAGTTTTGAACTGAGGGTGTTTTTGGGTTCTGGGAGTCATGATCGGCGTAGATCTGCAAAAATTTTCCAGAAATTCCAACATAGGGGAGAATGTAATAGGTAGTATTTCTTACGAAATCTGCCTAAAATAAAAATATGTGTTTTCAAATTAATTTTAATTTTTATTTTGTGTGTGTGTGAGCTATTCTCGGGACATAGTATGCTTCAAATAAAGCTTTTATAAAAACCCAGTTTTAATAGTGCGTGCAACATAGTATAAGTAATGAAAGTCAGAAATTAATCTTAAAAAAGTATTTACGCGTACCCAAAATTTCAATTTGTTATTATATTTTTAGGCATGTTTGCCGTATTATGCGCTCAAGAAACTTTCATGAGATTACATAGCAGGAAAATGCAATAAAGAACATTGAGAATTATAATAACTGGTATCTAGTACTAACATAAAGGGAAAAAAGTTTCATTTCTTAATTTTTAACCTAGCTATAACCGACATGTATAGTGCACCTGTAAATTTTGATAAATTTTCCTGTATGAAAAGTATGCGTTATACGTCTGTCAACAGGTGTATTTTTGAGTACTGCACATAAGGGGCCGTATTCTATCGTTACCGGCGCCCACAGCCTCTCTCTGCTGCCGTAGATGAGAAGCACTAACCGACTAACCCTAAAAATTCCGAAGGAAATTTCGCACTTAATTTTTTCATTAAAAAAAAAAAAAAAAAAAAAAAAAAGTGTATAATCATTGTTCAGACTATCTAGGCACTGAATGTTTTAAGCATTTTCATGTCTACTCTGATTTACAATATAATACAAATTTTACGAAATAACAGTGTTTATATACTAAATATAAATCATGTTGTGCAAGAAAATACTTTTAACTGACATATTACCCTTAATGCATGCACTATTAAAACTGGGTTTTTATAACTGCTTTGCTTGAAGCATACTATATGTCCCGAGAATAGCTCAGACACACACAACATAAAAATTAATTTGAAAACACATATTTTTATTTTAGGTAGATTTCGTAAAAAATACTACCTATTGCATTTTCCCTAGGTTGGAATTTCTGGAAAATGTTTGCAGATCTACGCCAATCATGACTCCCAGAACCCAAAACCACCCTCAGTTCAAAACTTTATATCTATCTATCTATATCACTTTTTTATGGACACGATAACTTCAATAATTTTGCACAAATTTCTTCCAAACAGAAACATAACATCAAGGGGCATAAAATCTCGGTCAAGTTCGTTAATGGGCAAAATCGAACCAGGGGGGGGGGGGGGGAGGATGGGAAGGGGGCTTTTTTGTGAAAACAGAAAAAAAAGAACATAACTTTTTAATTATGATACGCATTGAATCCGTTTAAAGTTATTATTACTTCTAGGAAAAGGGCGGAAAATTTATGCATGACAAAATTTTGATGATATTAAAAATGGCCACAAGGGGTTAAAAAAATAGGGGTTTAAGAAGAAACAAATTTAGAACTTTGTCAATTAACAAGATATTAAATCCGCTTAAATTTATTATGAATCCTCTTAATATTATCTACAACTTTTATATTGACAAGTTTTTTATAGAACCAACCCTTATATGTATATAAAAAAAATCCTTGCCGGCTCCGCCTACAGACGCAGGTTGATTTCGAAGTGGGCGGTCCCAACTACCTCATCATGGCAAAAAAGTCATTTCTGCAGCAATTCCCAATAAACAGGCGTCCCACGATCTGCGTCTTCGAAATCTACCTGTGTCTGTAGGCCGGACCGTCAGTCATTTTTTAAGATAAATGTTTGCCTTATTTTATCAAAGCATTTCTGAGTTTCAATTTGACCAAAATAAAAAAAGAAAAAAAAAATCTATTTTAAAAAACCGGTGGTAAAAGATTAAAATGTCTGTACAGGATAAACTAATTTATTTTAAACTCCTTTTTATTTTATTAAAGAAAAGAGAAAAAAAGGGTAAAATGTAAAGAGGCTACTTCACTTTGTCGAAAACACCCGCTCGCTAATGTTAATCCTATGGGGGAAATAATTTACGATATCTCGTTCGCATTTCTATTTTTTTTTAAAGATTTTTTTTTTTCTTTTTTCTTTTTTTTTTTTTCTTTTTTGCATTGGATAACTGAGGTCAAACTCTATGCACGCTCCTTTGTACTTTTTCGATTTTTGTTGCAGTTTTTGTTTTATTGAGGATACTTTAACTTTCGGAACCGGTTCCGAAAGTGAAGGTATCTTAATAATAAAAAAAAAAAAAACTTATAATCAAAATCGAAAAAGTCCTTCCGGCCTGTACCGGGAGGAAAAGGTAGCTTTCCTATATCTTCGTTTTAAAATTTTAGCTAATGCTACACGAAAACAGCAAGCTAAAATGCAAAGAAACGTTTACAAAAGATTCGTTAATACTGAATTTGAATAAGAAATTCGCCAAATTATTGAGCAATAGCCAAATTGGCTTCATTTATGAAGACTTATTTTGATCGCCAAATTTGGCGATATTTCGCCAAATGTCGCCCAATTTTGTCGCCAATGTCGCCAATTTTGGCGTTAACGGATATGAATATATAGTTTTATGCGTATGATTGGGAAAATTATTACAACAATAAAAGAAAATAATTTGCGAGTAATCGCGTTAATGTGCTGTTTTGTTTCAAAATGTCAGCCACCTTAGAATTTCAAACTGCTCTATCTCAGCCATTTTTTAAGATAGAGGTAAACCAAAAAAAGCTCTGGAATCCTTGTATCAAGGCCTAACACGTAATTAAAAAATAAATTTGAATTTTTAAATTTTTTGTATATTTATTTTAGATTTTAAGTTATTTTACATCTTTAAATGGCCGCCATCTTGAAACAAGATGGCGGACCAAGCTGGCCAACGAACTCGGTCGAGACATTAGTGACCTTAATACACACAATTAGTTTCATCAAAATCGATTCATAATTACGGGCGTTATCGTATGACATAGGTCAGATATATGGATATATCTATTGTAAAGAATCCACGATGTTGTGTGTTTTTGAAATGGGGTAGCGTGGAGCCGTTTCACAATTGATCACCTTCATTAAATATTTCAGAACAAATTTTATTTAAAAAGCGTTCTTGAAATTTCTAGAGGTAAAAATTATTTACAACAATTTTTTTTAGCTGAGTTCGCTCGACTTGTAATTTATAGCAAATCACCAAATAGTCCAGTCTTTTACAGTAGTTTTTAGAATCTTAAAGTCTTAACTAGTGCTACTTTTCACTCTCCCCGAAAGGTCAAATCCAAGGCTGTTGCCTTGACTTCAGAGAGGTCGCACTCTCTCATTCAAAAATCTGTCAGCAAACCTGTCCTTCTCTACTAAGAAGGGAAACCGTCCTGAGATGAGTGTTTTCCACCAACACTCGTTCTCCTGCCGAAACTCTAACTACTTTCCTCTCGATCCTCTTCTCCGGTCCGTTTGCTCGAACAAAAGATTCTCCGATCACCAATCAAAAAAGTTTTAGTTTACGTCATTGGATAAAGCCTTTTTAGGGAGGTCTTACTGAACTTTTAAATGTTCACGCAGGAAATTCCCACGATCTGAGACCCCACATATAGACGGTCAGATCAGAGAAATATTTGCTGTCTAGCAATTTCAGTTTCACAAGATTGATCGAAGCTCATCTTTTCCTATTGTAGTAACCGGCATTCTTGTCACCCCCACAGCTAAGCGTGAGAAAAGTTTTCCAACTCTTGGGAACTTCTATCTTTGATTACTCTGCCTAATTAGCAGACTGTGAGAGATTTACTGAAATTGTTACAACACCCCCACCATCAAAACATTTTCCGGGTTAAAACGCGGAAAATCTGCAAAAAAAGGGTTAGCTCAACATATCTGAGTGGCTCAAATAACATTACAATTTAACCTCACAATATACATAAGTGATCCAATCTTATATACTGTTTACCATTTCTTGAACATCTAGCTTTAGAGACTTTTTTTTTTTTTGAAAGATACTTTTTTACTACACATGCCAAAATAACAAATAAAACTAAAAATAATCAAATATGTACAAAAGATTGGATTTTACTCAAAAACTTACTACTGAATTTCTTTACTTGTGTTTGCCGAACAATACGTTTTACACAACCGTTCAATTTCTTTAACAAGAGTGTCACAAAGGCGTGAATTTCCACTGTCCCTACTCTCTTTCAACAGAATTTCGAAGGATTTTAGAAAACTCTTTGTGAATCCGCTCACTTCCTCCAGATTAACTTTCGAATGATAACCCTTCCTGTCAACACTCACTTCCATATTTTCGCGTTTATTTTTCGAATTACCCTGCCGGTC
This sequence comes from Maratus michaelseni, assembly GCA_963931845.1. NCBI lineage: Eukaryota > Metazoa > Arthropoda > Arachnida > Araneae > Salticidae > Maratus > Maratus michaelseni. The sequence goes on along the minus strand of OZ007595.1, from coordinate 85,120,620 downwards.
GAAAACCAACTCATCTACTTTCCTTGACCTTTTCAAAAGGGTTTCTTTTTCCCCAATACACTGAGAACGGTGGTTCTTCATTTCGGGGGGGAATGACGAAAGAATTTCTTCCTGCCCTTGTGGATCTGTTAAAGGGTTTATCTCAATCCCCGGGTTCTCAAAACTGGAATTAGTTTGCGATTTTTGCTTTCGCTTTATCTTTTCATTTATTAAAGCCTGCGTCTTATTACCTAAGATATAGTGTTTAATTTTAGAGTGTCTAGGCAGGATTGCCGCTTTCGTATTTACATATCCGAGACCTTTTATTTCCATTTTTATACGTGCCACTCTAAATCGTTTTGGATATTTATCAAATGTCTGTTTAAGCCAAACATATTCATTGCCTAATTTGCTCTTATTTACCAAATTCCATGGGCAAACACAATACGAGCTACCTGAATCTCTAAGTACACACGCCTTCTTCCCATTTATTTTGTTTTCACTCAAAAAAGGTCGGAACAAGCTTTTGTCTTCGCTTATATCGCCTAAGTGATTTATGCTCTCGAAAGATTTTACTTCCGTAATATCCCTTTGTCTTTTCGGACAACGTGCCATTAGGTGAAATTCGCTTCCACACGTAGGGCAACGCCTCTTTCGTTCAAAGATACGTTCCCTGTCTTTAATTTCTTTGTCTCGCCAATTTATTTTTTTGTCGGAATTTTTTTCTTCTCCAGAATTTCCCTCGAGTTTCGTTTCTTCAGATTTCCTATCATAAAAAGATCTCGCATTCTCTTTTTTATCTGAAATCCCTTTCACTGCTTCGTATTCGTCCAGACATTTTGCCAAAACTAACGGGTCTTTGTAGTTTGCCCACGAATCAATGAAATGCTCTTTCATTTCACTAGAAGCACGGAGCTTGATCTGGTCAGTTATCAATAAATTTTTCAGACTACTGAAATCCGTAACATCTAACCCATTTAACCAACCCTCTAAATAACTATTGAGTTCAAAAATAATATCTTTCCATGGAGCATCTGGATTGCGTGGATGTTTCATTAATTTTTGACGATACGATTCGGGACTCATACGGAATCGTTCAAGCAAAAACTTTTTGACGTATTCAAAGTTATCCGTCTGATCTTGCGGTTCCCTTAAAATTAACTCTGCAATTTCTACCGGCACTAAAGCTAATAAATGCGTCACTAAGTCACCTGTCTCTATTTCCGCTTTGGTCGCCTGTCGTTCGAACAAATTTAAAAACAAAGTTATATCCGAGCGTTCTGGATCAAATCGATGCATGATTGTTCGAAGCGGCAATTTAGGTGGGCGTTCCGACCCGGTACTGTTAGTTGAACTACGTCTATTTGCATCTTGCGTCAATCTAAGTTGTTCTAACGTAAATTCGCGTTCTTTTTGTTTTTCCTCTCTTTCTCTTTCTTCTTTCTCCCTCTCATATTCCCTTTGTTTTTCCTCATATTCCCTTTGTTTTTCAGCTTTTTCCCTTTCTTTATCCTCTGCTATCTTCTCTTCTCGATCTTTTATGATATACGCAGCTTGCGTGAATGCAAAATCTTTATCGTAATCATCGGCAGCTTCGATTTTTTGGATAATTACCGGTATCCTGTCATTTTTCCCTATTTCCACTCCCAATTCCTCCGCTAAATTCTGCAAATCAATTTTCCTGCACTTTTTCAGATCAGTTACTTCTTGCATTTTAAAATTTTATGTAAATACAATATAAAGATGAAAATGATAGTTTCGCTCGCTAACTTATGCAACAGGGATTCTAACACTTTATGGAAAATTTTCTGCTACTACCCACATAATACTAACAATTTTAAATACAATTCAATTTGAGGAATAATAAAAATAGTATACATATAAAAATAAATTTTCAATATTGTAAAATTTTCAATACACTGACACGTTTTGGTGTAGGTCATCCAAATTTAAAACAAATTTAGAAATTTGAAATTATGTGCTCATAATTCAACCAATACTTGATATTTCTGACCCCGCAGGTAACAAAATGACCACTTTTTGCAACTGCTGAAAAAATTTTCCTAACATCACATATTCAAAATATTTGATTATCAACAACATCTATTGTTTCACTAATAATATAAAAAAGTACACCTTTGAAATCTTTCAATCATGAATAGACAATCGACTTATTTGAAAAATCAAAATTTTTATCTCTTTTTTTTTTTCGGGAAAAAAATTATATATATACACATTTAGCCTGACAATCCTTATATTATTTTACTGCCAAAAGAAAATTCACACTATCAAATTTTATGCTGATAACAAATATACATATATTTTTCCAAATATGTTAAAAGTTATTAGATTTAAAAATTTATCATAATTTATCATATATCAATATTCACATAAAAAATTTCTCAGAAATGAATTTTCCTCACTAAAGAATATATAAACAAAATGAGAGCCACTCAAAAATGAATTGAGCTTACCTTTTCTACAGTCTTTGTCTGCATTATCTGTCGCCGGTTTCGGGTCTGGCCTAGACGTCGTCGATTTCACAGGTTATCTCGGTTTGTCGACTCCTGATGTTTCCTAGAAAGGGCTTGCTTCGGACTTGTTCTCTGTAAGCACGGGCTTGCTTCCAGGACGGAACTGTGGTCTGTCGTGACAATGCAAGGGCTTGCTTCGGGCTTGTTCTCTGTAAACACGGGCTTGCTTCCAGGACGGAACTGTGGTCTGTCGTGACAATGCAAGGGCTTGCTTCGGGCTTGTTCTCTGTAAACACGGGCTTGCTTCCAGGACGGAACTGTGGTCTGTCGTGACACTGCAAGGCTTGCTTCGGTCTCTGCTTTCCTCTCCTGAACTGGCGTCAGATCTTGCGCGCTTAGATGCGGGCGGGCGTCACTGCTACTGTCTGGACTCTCTTCACTAATGCTAATAAATTTTTGTCGAAATATCCGACTCGCTTGCCACCAGCTGTAAAGAATCCACGATGTTGTGTGTTTTTGAAATGGGGTAGCGTGGAGCCGTTTCACAATTGATCACCTTCATTAAATATTTCAGAACAAATTTTATTTAAAAAGCGTTCTTGAAATTTCTAGAGGTAAAAATTATTTACAACAATTTTTTTTAGCTGAGTTCGCTCGACTTGTAATTTATAGCAAATCACCAAATAGTCCAGTCTTTTACAGTAGTTTTTAGAATCTTAAAGTCTTAACTAGTGCTACTTTTCACTCTCCCCGAAAGGTCAAATCCAAGGCTGTTGCCTTGACTTCAGAGAGGTCGCACTCTCTCATTCAAAAATCTGTCAGCAAACCTGTCCTTCTCTACTAAGAAGGGAAACCGTCCTGAGATGAGTGTTTTCCACCAACACTCGTTCTCCTGCCGAAACTCTAACTACTTTCCTCTCGATCCTCTTCTCCGGTCCGTTTGCTCGAACAAAAGATTCTCCGATCACCAATCAAAAAAGTTTTAGTTTACGTCATTGGATAAAGCCTTTTTAGGGAGGTCTTACTGAACTTTTAAATGTTCACGCAGGAAATTCCCACGATCTGAGACCCCACATATAGACGGTCAGATCAGAGAAATATTTGCTGTCTAGCAATTTCAGTTTCACAAGATTGATCGAAGCTCATCTTTTCCTATTGTAGTAACCGGCATTCTTGTCACCCCCACAGCTAAGCGTGAGAAAAGTTTTCCAACTCTTGGGAACTTCTATCTTTGATTACTCTGCCTAATTAGCAGACTGTGAGAGATTTACTGAAATTGTTACACTATATATATAAATCAACATTTGGACGGAGGGTGGTTTTGGGGTCTGGGGGTCATGATCGGTGAAAATATATCGAAATTTTCCGGAACTGCTTTCCTCCGAACGGCTGCAATAGGTAGCTTTATACTTTTTTGTATTGAAAGCTACCTAAAAGTAGAAAGAAGCGTGTATAGAGATTGACCTCAGCTATCCAATGCAAAAAAAAAATCATTTAAAAATATTGAAATGCGAACGAGATAGCGTAAATTATTTCCCCCATACAATTAACATTAGCGGGTGTTTTCGACTGAGTGTAGCCCCTTAAGAGATAATAATCTTCATGAACTTCGATTTTAAATCAGCTGATATAGTATAGCACTCGTAATATTGAATTAAATACTTTAATTGGTTTAAAGAACTTCAAAAGGTAATTAAATAATTTTTAAAAATCTTTTCATGGATCTTTAGTTTTACATAACATTTATTCTCCGTGGAAGAAATATAAACTTGGGTACAAATAATTTTTTTTAAGAGCAAAAATCTTAGAATAGAATAAATGAAATCTAAATTTAGCAAAATCATAATAATGTCAGTCTTTTTTGCTATTACATGTTCTTAATCCAATATTGCCATTTTAAACCAATAAAATTATTCGCTAAAAATATGCATAAAAAAGTTACTCTTAGAATGTATGTTGATGCTTAAAGCTGCTTCTTCACTTGACAGAATTTATATTACATAAATAATCCCTTTAAGCTATGCGATCTTTTAAAATTAATATTTAAAAAGTTTCAATCTTTATATAAGCCGTCGGTAATTCCATGCTTTAAGCTTCTAAAACAATAACTTAACAAAAAACAAAAACCTATTCAGTAAGTTAAAGATTATATAGAAATATCGAAAAACATCTTCCTCAGATCAAAATGTCAAACGTCGATTGAATAACAATACAACTAAATCGCCAAAGTACACGTGATGTTTAAAGCAAGGAAAAAGAAAGCATAAAAGTTTTTTAGCATCGAAGAAATTCTCGAATGCCTTCACCCCTATAAGTGAAGTTCTTTTTATATACTTGTTGAAACGGTAAAAAAAAAAAAAAGGCTTCAAAAGAGAAGGTGAAGCCAAAAAATAACATTTCGGTACATGTTTTCAGCTTTAAAAACATGGGGAAAATATAAACATATACATAGGTTTAACGTTTATTATTACAGCAAAATGAGTAAATATTTGTAAAGCGAAAATATACGAATTCTATCGACGTTGTCTAGTTTCAATAAGAAAATAAATTTAAAACAACAATAATTGCTTTTGAAAATATTATATTTTTTATTAGTTTCAGTTTTTTTAAAAAGTTTTAAATTCCATACCTGCGCCCAAAACAGATATCTGTCAAAAATAAAATAAAATAACTGAAAAATGGTAACAACACAATTGACGGAAAGCCTTCATGTCGTTGCATAAATTCCATGCTTACACGAAACTTATAAGTTTGATGAAAGATTCATAATCGATGTACTGCGGTATTTGGCAATCAAGAGTTCCATGGCTTTAAAAAAATCTTTTAGAATCGTCAGAGCTGTCTGTAAGTATGGTGTCCTAGTGCATTGCAACTGCAGCAATATCTACCCTATATATATAAAATCCTAATGAAACAAATTTGTGAAACGATTTTATGAAACGAATTTATGAAACTACTAATTAAACGACTGATTATGTTTCAGGGCTATTTTTAATATAATATTAAACGCTTGATGGGGAAATTAATACCAATTGTCCATAAAAATCCGTGGATGTCAAAACTGGTAATATAATTTTGAAATTGGAATTAGTTTTCGAGATATTAATTTTTTCTAATTTTAATGACATTTCTGTAATGATGGCAACTAATTACTCAGTTTTTTTGTAACAAAAAAGGGAAAAAATTGAAAAGGATCCCGATAGGGATTATTGATTTTTTTTTTATTCGTCATTTTCAAATTGAAATTTAATTTATCTTTTATTTCAATCGATAATGAAGATAAGATTGTGATTAAATTATGTTTTTCGGGAAAATTTGAAAAAAAAATCACATTTCTATCGTCAGGATTCAATCGTCTGTCAGCATTTAATTTAATTTATAAACTGAAAATATTTTGAATAAATTCGTTCAAATGACGTCATTTCTGTAAACGCAAAAGAAAGGAGCAAAAACATATTTATACAATTTGTTTAGCGTAAAATGTCATTTGTCCTATTTTATATATAATCAGAAGTAATTTGTATAGAAAAAACAATAATAATATACGTATAATTAAAATACGCATATAAACAAAAAATCGTCGAATTTGTTTCCATGGCTGTTTATGTCATTTGGCACCAAATCTCACTTTCTGATGTCCGAATTGCGCCAATCTTTTTAAAAAAGCGTCAAGACCCCTATAATAGAAAATCACCAAAAGTTCATTGGGTTTGTTTTCATAACTTTTGGCAACAAATCTATGCATATTAACGAATCTATCCCTTTTTGAAGCTCGAATTACGCCAAACCTAAAGGATCCTATACTGGAAAAGTACCCGATTTTCTTATGGACAGTATTCAAGTGACATAACAAGGTGTAAAATTATCGCGGATAGCAAATTTGTTTAAATATCTCATCAATTGATGCCGAATAAATGCAGGCATGCATGCACAAAATATTTAATTAATTTTGTATGGTAAATAATTATTAGAAAATTCGTATATACATATTACTTAAAATAAATAATTTACATATTTAAAATAACATGAAAATATGCATGATGGTGCACTAAAATAGAGATAAAATTAAAACCTGTTGCTAAAAATGTCTGTAACATAGTACTTTTCAATACCGTGGTTCTTAATGTTATTCACAAGCAGATGGAATTTTTCTCATCCTTAAACGCAAAGAAAGATTAGAATACAGATCGTTGTTATAAAAGTCCGAGAGGTAGCTACAATTTAAACCTAACCTTTTTATACAAGCTGGTTTTCAAGTTGTAATTGATTTTACTTATCAATCCCGAAAACAGTCGTCAGTTGTCGCAACAGCTGTGTATGAGGCCATGATAATTAAAAAATGCCCTATTAAAACGTTAAAAGCATGGCAACACAATTACAGATTTACCAATATTTTTAAAACAAAGCACGCTGTCATGTTTTTAGAGGCCTCGAAGTCTGAACGGGGGTTGGCGAGTGTAGCTCGCAGGGGGTAGGCCCCCTAGTATATATATAAATCAAGTCTATTAAAGTTTTTATTTTAAAAAATAAAAATTGTTTTCATCTGTGTTCTGTAAACGGGAAGCCCGGGTTTCCCGGGTCCCCTGTTTTCATAAAAAGCGAAGTTACTCTGTTGAAAATTTCGTTTAAATGTCTTTAAGGGTGTATTCAAATCCAAACTGCTTATTTTGAGACACATTTGTAAATTCATTTTTGCTCTAAAATGCATCCAGTTGGCAGGTTCTCTTATTCAGAAACTTTATAATGTCCCCACTGTTTTGATTTTTTGATAAAGGCAGAATATATTTCAAAAAATGCTGTCAAAGTGGACATTTTGAACCGAATTTCCCAACGCGATATCGCTTGAAACAAAATAAATGATCGTACTTTTTTAAATAATTGTCTGTAAATCAATTTCTAATTAATTGAACGAAAAATAAAAACGTGGGGCCCTTATAAATGTCTTTATAAATCACGCCGCCAAGTTTCCTGTTGTTACTTTTAAAAATGAGTCTGGGAATGTGTCTCAAAATTTTGAGTTGTTGAACGTGGAAAAATATTTTTTTTGAATACCGCCTTAATTTACTACTTTCTTCTCTCTTCATAAGAAGAAAGTATTGGATTCATCAAAAATTTCTACGGATTTATAAGTTTTAGAAGATCCTGAACACGATTTGACTGTTTTTAGAAAATGTCTGAGTCTGTGACTCTGTCTGTCTGTCTGTGTCAAAAATTTTGTGGGAGCTCTATCTCAAGGACTAATACACGGAATTTAATAAAACTTTATATTCAGTTAGTCCCTGATATAAATTGTTGCTGACTAGTTTTTATTTCAAATCACGCTACAGGTGGCGCTGCTATGCTGCATTTTTCGCGATTTCCACAATAACTATCTCAAGAACTAATGCACTGATTTAAACTTCAGATTCATTTAGACCCGATATAAATAGGTGACATAAATAGATGCTGACTACGTTTTGGTGTAGATATCCCAACAGGTGGCGCTACTGCGCGACTTTTTTTCATGATTTTCACGATAACTATATCTCAACAACTAATGCCCGGATTTTCATCAAACTTCAGATTCAGTTAGACGTTGACATAAGTTGTTGTTGATTAGGTTTTGGTGTAAATATCCCAACAGGTGGCGCTGCTGTGCTGCATTTTTCAGGATTTACACGATTTTAGCGATAGTAATATCTCAAGAACTAATGCACGGAATTCAATAAAACTTCATATTCAGATAGACCTTGATATAAATTGGTGCTAAATTCGTTTTTTGTGTATGTGAAACCTGTGTGAGATAGAATAAAGTTTTGGGATTGGCACATCAGACTAGTTATTTTTGGAGTTATCAACGATTATCCAGTTTCGACTTCGAGTGGAGTAATCTGTATTTGTTTATCTTGGAGTATACCGTTTATTATCACTCATGAAAGTTTATGGCGTTAGTTTTAAAGTACTCTGCGCGCGTTTGTGTGTATATATTTACTATAGCGTATTTTGCGCACCTTTTTCACCATTTCTTCGATTATAAAAGTAAGGGGTGCGAAAAATACGCGATTATTTTAATAGTATTAATTTTTCTTCAAGGGTAGCTTAGAATGAAAAGATAACCGACCTTCAATAATAAGAATATAACATTTTAATGAATGAATAGTTGAGATTAAACAAAATTTAAAACAGTTTCAATATTGTAACATTTTTTGAACTTGGACAGTAAGTTTTCTAAAGCATTCAGAATATAAATACTGAAAAAAAACCTTTTATACTTTGAAGCGTGAAAACACCTTAGCATCTCCTATGAAATATATTTCCCAAATACGCGCCCACAAAATTAAATTATTACTATTAATGCTAATGTCAAATATATGTTTAATTCATTCCGAAAAATTCTCTTTCGTCTACCCTTTTACTGTTTGTTATTCAGCAAAACACTCTACGACGAATAAATTTTTATAAGTCTAAACAAATCACGTTTATGTATCTCACAGTATTGATGATATTGCTTTACTAGTTATAGCACCATCTATACACAATGTGTTATAGTTGAAGGGAAAGAGGTCGCCGGAGAAAAAAAAAAAATGTAAATAACCAAGTTGAAATATTGAAAATTTTAAATTATGAGGGTATATGCAGTTTTATTATCATATAATCTTTATGCGAAAATTATGCGTATATATATACATTTTTTCTTACAAAAATTTTCTGTCAATGCGTAAAATACGGGAGTAAATACGATGTGTACATATATCTATACTAATAAAAGAAAGTTTCGCTCTGTGTGTCTGTGTGCGTGTCTGTCTGTTGGCGATGGCTAGGAAAATTTAGCGCTCCTAGAAGTCTGTAAATTTAGATTTAGGTAGTCCAAACCCTCTCCTGATACACCTGAGCGTCAGAATTTTAATATTTTGATAATTAGCCTAGATATTAATTAGATTATCATTAACCATCGCTTCTAAAATGTCATCTTTTAAATCAAAATGGCGAAAGAAACTGACTGGCGCATTGAATTTGCAACCGGAAATGAACGAATTCGAAATTATTTAACTAATTAGCGAATTTTAAGAAAACTAATTGAGATATCAATTTCGAAATTTCTGAGCATATGTAAAAAAATATTCTGTGTCTGACTGTGTGATTTTTGAAAAATTCGGTTGGTAATTTTTTTTTTAATTTCTGCAATAAACTGCCAAAAATCTGCTGGCGCCAGTGAAAACGATCCCAGAAATTTTCAGACAGGGATCGGCTTTCAGTAAAAACTGAACTATAAAGAGATCTGTTTCTCTGGCCGATCCCTCTCATTTAGTTTGCGAAAATGAAAGGAAATAATTGCCAAATTTTACTAATGAACAAATATTTAGTTAACTAATTAAGATATAGATTTGAAATTGAGGTCGGGAAGGGGTGTCATCTGCTGGCTATTTTAGCGTAGCGTCTTCGTTATGTTCTAATTATTAGAAAAATGTAATTCTTTTTTTAATGATCGCGTTAATGTACGTGACGGTGCACAGTGTAAGATTTTGCGAATCTAGCGGGTCAAAATTCAATTTATGAAAATTATTGATATTAATTAAATAAAATTGCACTTACTATAGATAAAATGGTTCTATATTATGGAAAAATATATATTTACTCGTTACATTGTACTTTTTACGTCATTATTATTTTATTATCATAATAGAAAGAGTTTTCGTCATTTCCATTTATTGACTTTTATGCAGTGTTATTTTATTCGGTGCAGATTTAAAAAATATACAATACCTACCATTTACAACAAGAAGAGGTTTTTTTTAGTAAATAGTAATTAAGTTATTAGATACTGCCATCGCTGTCAGTGTCATCATTAATGTTTTCGGCCCTGCCTTTTTTTTTTACATCCTATCTATAACCGATATGTTAAAGGCATTCCATAAATCTTATATGTGCATGTAGTGTCGAAAAGCCCCAAGAAAATGTGTGAGCATTACTCGTACCGTAATTTCCGGCGTATAATCCGCAGCTCAAAGAATCGTTTTTCGACCCAGAAATTTTATTCAATAATTGTAGTTAAATATTTACAGCGATCTTTTAAGTTACATTTTATAAAATAATATTTCTGGGTCGAAAAACGACTCTTTGAGCTGCGGATTATACGCCGGAAATTACGGTATATGTTCGAATCAATTTCAAATTATTTATAACCTTGGAAGTTGAGTTACAGATATATCATTTTTGGGTTGCTTTATTTAAAGATAGAATATTGCACACTCAGCCATCTACCATTGTATCTTCAAATCTGTGCTCTATTTCATTACGTTTGATCATCTAATTCTACTATAGTTTGGCACAAGAGCAGACATTTGATTTCTGACATTTTCAAATTCTTCCGTTATTGTCTGATCAGTTTCCTTGGTATACTTAAATTGTATGGGTAAGAAGTAGATGAATGATGTGCATTTTGCCATAATATAAAGTTTTGATTTTCTTCATTACAACCATATAGTTTTAAAGGAACCACAGATGGGATTAGAATATTTGCATCTTCAAAGTTATTTTCATTTGCTTGTATCTACTTTGTCCACCGCTGCCATCGACACCCCCCCCCCCCCCCCCTCCATTTAAAAATCATTGTTATATTTTTTTAACACAGACCCTTTTTCATTAGTAAGAATATTTTATATCTGTTTTTGTATAATACAAAGTCTTTTTAACGTTAAATCTGCAATAGATTGTAATTTAATTTCTGCAAATGATTAAGAATATATGCAGTTTTCTTGGGATGGATAGCACATTTTTTTGCATCTTTTACCTACTCATAGGATGGATAAATGTTCAAAACTTTTTGTAACACAGAGTTTCTCGTAATTCCGTATTTTCGGCAACTTAATTTCATAGTGGTTATTAAAACCAACGCTTGTTCAAGAGAATATTTAAATATCGGGTATCCGGCTTTTTTTTCTTTTAATTTAGTAGCTTTTTTAGGGCTTGAAGATATTTGCTTTAACATACCCGCAGCATCCTTTCGTCCAAATTGTCTTAATTTTAAACACGTGGCATCTGCTAATTCATTTAGTGAGTGTTCTGAGAAGAATGGATAAACCTTTTTTTTTTCACTTTTTTTTCGGTCCACTTGAACAAAATTTTTTCTTTGGACGTCCAACTTTTTTTGCATAGTCATTATTACTTCTGCCTGGTATATAGAGATTACTTATTGTTATATTCGAATCTAGCCATCTCTTATTTTTCTTTGAAAAACGTTCTTTATGCGATAGCAATTTCTCCATCTTCGATTAATGTCAATCATAAACGAATGGCTCAGCCGCTTAATCTGGTCTAACATAACATATGAGCAATGTTGAAGTTTATATTTGTGTAATGCATTGTCTATCAAGATATTTTTAGAATTCACTGCCAATGGTTTATGTCCAGTAACATAATTTATAAATATCTCATAGAATTCTCTTTTCGAAATTAACACTTCAGTACCTGTAAAAAATTACTTATATTCAAAAGTTGCAAATAGTTGCAGCTGAAATTGATTTATTTTATATCTATATGCATATATAATTACAAAAAAAATTACCTTACACTGTACCAGAGTGTACAAAATTTTTGGCAGCTTTTTTAATTTATCATATGCTATTAAATTTTCAAATAATTTACATATTAACTTACAAGTTTATTTTTAAGAAGTAACACTTTTAAATAACTATCGTAATTGTAAAATACAAAGTAAATACTTTGTTGTAACGATTCCATACTATCATAAAACAATATTTACAAAATAAGTATATTTTTAGCCATAAATATCATTTTCAATTACATCTACAACAATCGCCGCTCTAAAAAGGTTTAAAGAAAACGTGGTTTTGAGCTGACTTTTGATGGTGTTGTTGTGGAGTTAAACTGCTTTCACTTTATCTCTTTTCTCTTCAATGTGTTAGATGTAATTTAAAATGTCTAAAACTGAAATTACTTAAAGTCGATTTTCTGAATTTTTTCCCGCTAGATTTGCGAAATCTTACACTGTGCGGTGGTTCTCTTGAACAAATTATTCATTATATTTGCGGGTATGGGGAGGGAGGGGGTTAACGCCTTTCTCTGAGATTGTAATTATCTCGGGCCCGGGCAACGCCGGGCGGGTTAGCTAATATATATAATATATATAAAAATTAAATATATAATATATATAAAAATAAATATATAAAAAAAGAGATCTGTTTTGCAATTCACAAATGGCTTTAATAAACGAACACCAATAAATTGGCCGTTTTTAATATATTTAAAATTCCTTTTATTAATAAGTGTTGTATAGTTTCAACTTATAAAAAGATCGTAATTATATTTAAAAATTTCTTTTTACTCGAAGGAAGTATTGAATTTGTAATTCGTAATGATCAGCATTTTAACAGACAGAGGTTAACCTGAAGCAATAGTATATTCCCTGAAAGAATTTGCTAAGAATCTTAATAGATTAATGCCCTGAATGATTTTAATAAGATTCCAAATGCGAATGCTTAGTAATCAGAAATGCTGATATTCTCTTTTAATGTTTTATTAAATACTTAAATATTTCCGTCACGACTGATTCTCCAGTGATAGTTTGATGATAAGGCAAGAATGGAGAATCTATGCTAATAAAAGAAAGGTGTGGGGAGGGGGGGGGGCGATGGACTTTCACGAATCGATTAAAAAAAATTAGAATTTTCGGGAATCAGTTTTTTAATTATTAAAGAAAGTAAGACCAATTTTTGTGTTTGAAATGCGAAAAAAGATATAGGGGAGGGGGGTGCGAATTTCCTCTTCATCGCCCAAAGCCGTTACCATGACGACGCAGGGTATCTCGCGGTCGGGAGTTTTTTTTTTTTTTTTTTTTTTTTTTTTATTCGGTGTAGTTAGGTGAGTTGGGATTTTGTTTTTTTTAATGGTTTAGAAGTGCACTCCCCCCCCCCCGAAAATAAATGTACCCCCTTTCCCGCATAAAAAAGGGCTAAATTTAACATTGATTTTAGGTATATATTTAAGGCCCGTGAACGCCGTGTGGGCCTGCTAATATTAAATTGCCTTTTTAAAAAATTCATTAATTCATTGAAATGTTGTCTTTTCACATTATTGAACTTTTAATTTCGCTTTGCAAATTCCAGAAACCTGTTTCAAAATGTTTGCAAATTCCATTCTTGTTCTCGCTAATAGACTCGGAGCACATAATTGATGAACTTCAGAAGTTACTGTATCGTCTAATAGTTATTGGCTGAAAGATTCATTCTCAATAAATTGACCCCTTTCAATATGTTAAAAATCCCTTTTATAAATAAGTGTCACAAATTATCTCATGGAATATTACTTTAGTCGAACCCCTGTCTGTTGAACGTTGAGCATTAAGAGTCCAAGATTTGGAAAATCATTTTAGTAAAAGAAATGTATACATATAATTCTGCTGCTTTTATAATTTGCTGGAGGTTAGCCTAAAGTAATAATATTCCATAAAGAATTTGCTTTGAATCTTTATCGATTAGTGCACGGGATAATTTTAATAAGATTCGAAATGCGAGATGCTTAATAGTTAGAAATGTTGATATTCTCTTTAATGTCTTATTTAAATAATACTTTATTTCTGTCATGATCCAGTGATAGTTCGATAAGAGGTTACATATAGAAGTTGCCTTTTCAAATATTCATTGAAAAGGAGCTATTTAAGTAAATATCTGTTCACATTATTGAATGTTTGCGTTCGATTTGCGAATTCGCTCGATTTCGCTAGCCATCACACACATACATACAGACTGACAACTTTCTTTTATTAGTATAAGATTGGTTAGAGATATAATTGTAGACTATATTTCCATGAATGTATTAATATGCAGGGATCATTCTAGAGAGTTTCAGAAGGGCGGCCTGCCCTCATGCCCTTTTTAGATAAAATCCTACCCTACTTGCCCCTTTTCCAAGTAGAATTCTACCCTCCTTGCCCTTTCTCCAGGTAGACTTCTACCCAACTTTTATTTCTCGGTAGAATCCTGCCTTGTTTGCATTGTACTTTCAAAAATTCTTTACCTATCTTCTACTTTTAGAATGCTAGTATGGTATGTCAGGAGTACTTCTCTTTATTTCTCTGTGAAATGCTCTGGTATGTCTAATTTTTGACTTTGAGTGATTCATCTTTCCATTTAGCATTTTTTGCATTGAACAAGACATAAAGGGTAACTAAGGGTCATTGATTAATTTCACCTTCTCTAGTAAAATATAATATTAGAATTAGATCAGGCATTCTGGCTTTTGACCACATGATGACTTACATACAATTTTACAATAAAAATCGAGAACAAGTTTCATTTTGCTATTTTTAAGACTATATTCATTTTGCTATTTTTAAATGAATGATTATTTTAACCCCTTCTGGGGCAAAGTACTCTTGTAGCTAAAATATTGAAATGATTGATTGACACCATGATTCACAAATGAATTTATTTTAAAATATGTAAAAGCTTTTCCTCATGTACCTTATAAATTCAATTTTTAATTATAAAATTCTGGTGTCATTGTGGCATTTTGAGATTAAAATTAAGTGGTATATATAATATACCGGTGCCCTTCAAGGGGTTAAGCTGTTGCCAGACTTACCTCACCACCAGTATATTGGTATATGCACTTATTACAAAAATGCCCTTTTTATGAAATTATATGCCCTTTTCAACAAAATTGCCCTTATTATGTAATGTGCACCCTGCCCTTTTATGTAGCATGTGTTCTAGAATGATCTCTGAATATGTATTATTATTATTTTCACTCCAGGTTAGGGTTTGAATATTTCGGATTGACGAAATTTCTTTTATGTTCGGGTCGGCTTTCCAGCTTACTTTAAGCAGAAATTTAGAGTTCGGGTCGTAACCGGTTCGACCCGTGCAGGACACTATCAGTAACTTAGTGAAAGCATGCATGCATGTTTTTTTTTTTATAGTTTTCAGAAATAACTTGTTTATAATATGCGTCCCGTTTATTAGCCCTAAAATTTCGGAATTAGATATATTTTAACATCTATTATTTTTATCTAAGAATTTCATGCTATAGAGATTCGTACTTAATGTGCTGCGCCAAATTTTATTATTACTTTATTACTTTCAGTAATATCTTTGTTGTAAAGTTTCAAATTATAAAAGCAGCGAAATTACCTTAAAATTTGCTTTTATTGGAAGTATGTTCTAAATATCTATATTTCTAACGCTAAGCTTTTTAACAGATTAGCCTGAAGCAATAATACAGTTATTCTCTTTAATGTTTTAATTCAGTGATTAAATATTTCCACCACGACTCGTTATTCAGCGATAAAGTAGACAAGAGCGCATAATATTATACATAAGTTGTCTTTTCAAATATTCATTAAAACAAACTATCTGTTAAGTACAAATGTTTGAGCTCGAATTTCATATCCAAGAAACGTGCAATTCCTTTTCTTGTAATAGACTATAGAGAAAAGTAAACTTTAGAAATTACTAAATTTTGCAGTTGAGAGATTCATACTCAGAGTACTGCATTGAGCGGGAAAAGATGATTAACCTTTTCTTTGATTCATCATCATTTATTACATTTCAAGAATAAGACTAAGATTCCACTTTGTGTAGCTGATTTTGATTAAAATCTACACATCTCATCAAAATTGGGGTGAAAATTCACCTCGCCAAAATTGAGGTGAAATCTTTTATGTTCTGTTTTCCCCCGTAAAACCTTATCTTATGAAATGTAATGTAATGTTTTATAAATCAAAGATAATTTTATTAAAGCCTATTAACGTGGCATCTTTCAAGATATTAAAAATCCCTTTTATGAATAAAAATTGTACAGTTTCAAATTATAAAACCAGCAGAATTATGTTTGTATGTAAATTTCTTTTACTCAAAGGACATTCAAAATCTCTGATTCGTAAGTACGAGGTTTTAACAGAATGAAGTTTGCCTGAAGCAATAATGTTCCATGAAAGAAGTTGCTACGAATCTTAATCGATTAATGCCCCGAATGATTTTAATAAGATTCGAACTGCGAGATGCTTAATAGTCAGAAATGCAGATTTTCTCTTTAATGTTTTGTTTGAATACTTAAATATTTCCGTCACGACTGATTCTCCAGTGATCACTCGATAAGGTAAGAGAGTGCAGAATGTTACACAAAAGTTGCCCTCCAAAATATTCATTAAAAACAAACTATTTAAATATTATCTGTTCACATTATTAAATGTTTGGCGTTCGATTTGCGAAGTCTAGAAACATGCAATTACTTTTTTCGCTAATAGATTGCATAGGGAAAAGATAAATTATAAACTTCGGAAATTACCTAATTTTCTAATAGTTATTAATAGGTAGGGAGCCTGTGAAATCGAAAGCCCCGTGATCGCGGAATTGAAAAATTTTTTTTATGTAAATTGATAGTAAAAAGTCATACGAACAAAATGAGCTAGGTATGACTAAGTTTGACAAGCCGAAAATATTAAATTAATTATTATTTAAAAAATATAATGTTTTACCGTTATCGCGGATATTGATCACTCTTGGAACATTTTATAGAAAATTTTGCGCTCTTTCAGAAAAACTTGGCATGACAAACTTTATTCTGCTGGAAATGTCTATCATACCTATTTTAAGAAGGCGGCTGGTGATAAAATTTCAATTGATTTTGCTTTGAATTTTTACCGGTGGCGTCTTTCTTTCGCGTCTGGACGCTGGTCAAGGGTCGGCAAAGACGCATGGGAACGTTTGACGGACGCGTGGCTACCTGCTCTGCTAATTCCGGCAGTGTTCTAATAAAGTTTGCCATACCAAGTTTTTCTGAAAGAGCACACAATTTTCTATAAAATGCTCTAAGAGTAATAAATATCCGTGATAACGATAAAACATTATAGCTTTTCAATAATAACTTATTTAATTTAACATATTTTCGGCCTGTCAAACCTAGTCATACCCATTGACTAGAAATATAAATGGACAGCGGACTAGCAACCCTTTCTTGAAGAAAACATGTTCTTTCCTCCAGCAGGTGTGGAGGAAGAATATTCTGCCAAACAGGTTTTTTTTCGCGCCAAACTGTCACGGAAATTCCACAGCTCCCGAGAAGAAACAGAGATTTTTCCCTTGCGTTTGAGTTTTTCAAGTTTGAGAAAGGGATTACCGCCAGAAAGTGGCACCCTTTCGCCTATTTTTGGCGATGAAAAGGGAAAGATATATTCTTCAAGTCTGTCGGAAGAAAAGAAAGGAGTCCGCTGTCCATTTATATTTCTAGTCAATGGTCATACCTAGCTCATTTTGTATGTGACTTTTTACTATCGATTTACATAATTTTTTTTCAATTCCGCTATCACGGGATTTTTGATGTCACCGGCTATATATAACTTTTTACTTACCCATCATACGTAGTATAGGGTAAGTCTTGTAATCGTTTTGATAATCGAAAAAAAATTTTTTTTGACGGATTTACACGTTTCAGACACCGGAGATTCCGAAAAACATATTTTTAGAAAAAAAAAAAATTGCCGTCCGTCTGTGTCTGTAAACGCTCTATCTCCCGAAAAAATTGAGATAGAGAAGCCTATTTCATTTCAATAGCCTCGATTATCCGGAACTAATTTTTTCGGACTGTCGAAATATTCGTTCTGATAAAAGGTATACAAAAATTTTCAAAATTGTTTATTTTAAGGAGTGAATATAAAAGACAATAAAAAAAACAAATTTTGCTTAAAGAATGAAGTCGATCGGATAATGAGTTGCCGAGATATTTGTAATCCTATTTTCTACACTCTTCGATTTTTCATGACCTTGTATTTCATTCAAATTTCAATTCAAAGATATATTTTAATTGGATATGAGACGCTTAATCCGACACAGTAATCCGTTAGTTAATATGATTATCAATTTTGGAGTTATAAGAATGTTTCTTTTACGCAATTCAGTAATACAGCATTTAAAGTTTATGACGCCATCAAGCCACGATTTTGTTTGAATTGCAATGCATTTTATAAGTAGTTTACACATTTTTATTTTAATATTTTTATTTTACATTATATATATATATATATATATATATATATATATATATATATCCATGATGGGTAAGTATTACGGTGGTCCTCAACGACTAGTTTCCAGTTGTGTGGAGTTCATCCTCAACGTATTCGCTAAGTGAGGACAAATAAACCTTTTGCTAGAATTTTATTTATTAATTTTGTGGAAAAAATATTTTTACATTCCTTTGAATCATCATTATTTATTGCATTTTAAGAATAAGTTTAAATAATTCAAGTTTATATATAGCTTATTATTAAAAACTAAAATTAAAAGCCTCATCAAAATTAGGCCCAAAGTTGAGGTAAAAAATATTTTATATATTATCGTCTCCCTCCCCCGCGAACCTTATCATCATAAGTAAAAGCAATGCAATGTTTTGTAATTTACATATAGCTTTATTAATAACTGAACCTCTTTTCAAGATATTAAAAATCCCTTTCATTAATAAGTGTTATAAAATTGCAAAATGTAGAAAATACAGAATCCTTAACATTTTCAGTTAAGTTATCGGGCCATATCTATGCGACAGATTGTTGGACCTGTATCAGTTTCTTTGTTTTTTGTCGCACAACAACAAAATGCGACTATAAGGATGCGTTTAGTGCGCAAACTTGCAGTCAGCCTGAGATGAGCATAAATCAAATCACTTCCCATTCTTCTCGAATCAATTTGTGGTCACTTACAAAAGAAAAGGAAGATTGAACAAAAGAAATGGGTGGTGTCAGCAGCTATCAAGTGCTCCCGTTTCGACCTCTGAACTTTAGACCATTCTGAGAAAGTCATAAAACATCAAAGATTCCGAAAAACGCAAAAGAGAACCTGTGAGTTAAGTCTACGCACTGTTCGAGCCTTAATCGAGGAGGGTCTGTGACACGTTTATCACTTCCCCTGGGGTGAATTTCTTTTGTTAATCAAACGACACAACTATCCACAGTCAGAAAAGTACAAATAAATAATTTGACTCTTATTGCATAATTTTGTCTACATGCACCCTTATTACTCAAAGGATGTTTTGAATGGCTGATTCGTAACGTTCACCGTTTTATAGCCTGATTATCGCAGGTCCAATATTGAAATTTCTGCCTTATGCGAGACAAACCTTACTTTTAAATAAAGTGAAAAATTCTTGGGAAAATTTGCCCCTGCGTGAAGTAATAATATATTTCACTAAAGATCTGGCTACAAATCTTAATCGATTAATGCCCGGAATGATTTTAATAAGATTCGAAATGCGAGATAGTCAGATATGCTGATATTCTTGTTAATGTTTTATTTGGATACTTAAATATTTACGTCACGACTCATTATCCATTGATAGTTCGATAAGGTAAGAGTGTAAGTACGATAAGGTAAAAGTTTCCTTTTCGAACATTCATTAAAACAAACTGTTTAAGTATTATCTGTTCACATTATCAAATGTTTGCGTTCGAATTTCAAATCCCAGAAACATGCAATTCCTCTTCTCGTAATAGACTATAGGGAAAAGAGAAATAATTTAACTTCAGAAATTATTCTATTTTCTAATAGTTGTTAACCTTTTGCATTTGAGACGTTCGTATTCAATGTTTTGTGTTAAATGGCGACCTAGAGTGTCAATAAAGATATGCTTATATGTATTCGTCATGGGTATCGATAAATTATGTTGATGTTTGTCATTCTCTTTTCTATGAGTATGGGTTTAATCTATGAATTAGTGAGCTTTTTTTTCCCGAATGGATTTTTTTTCTTGCTTTAATGTATGTGTATTACAAGCATATTAGTAATTACAAGTATAAAGATAGCTCTCCCATGCATGTATTTTTTTTAAAATGTTTGAAAAATACATATTGCACTTAAAATGGATTTAAAATGGATTATTAAGAACAAATAATGTTGAATTTTAACATTGATTACAGAATTACAAATCGATCCTGCTGTAACGTTTACAAGCACTAAAAAAGTATATTAAGTTATTAAAACCTTTTGAGAACGTTAACACGAAGTAAAGAGTAAGAAAACAAAGAAAAATCCTACGTAAAGCATAGAATATGAAACACATTCCAACACAGACTACTGTAACAAAATTTCTGTGTTTCATGTTATAACTTTTTGAAAAAAAAAAAAAAAAAAAAAAAAATCGAATATATTACATTATTTTCACTCCTTAAACCTTCACTTTGTGGTAAAGCAGTTTTTTCGAAATTCGTATTGGTTCAAAAGTTATCCGCCTTCTGGTGTTGCAGTGAATATAGGCTCATTTTTTGCGTATTGTGTGCGGCGTACATGTAGAAACAAAAGAATTGAGAAAGAGAAAGTACAGGAGGGTTCATTATATGGGCCTTGTACAGATGATTTTATGTAAGTTGAAAATTATCACTGTTATCTATGTTTGATTAAAAACGTTGTAAAACTTTAAACAAGTTTAAAAATATTGAAATTTAAAAGGAAAATTTGAAAAGAACCCTCCCATAGTTTTAACATTAGCTTGCAAGTATCTAGCGTGACAGAAGAGTCCCCTTATAAATGTGTTAGCACACGAAAATATAAAAATTACAAGTATCAACCCCCCTCCCCTTTTCTTTTTGACATTACCTTTGCCAATGTTTTAGGTTTAGAATCAATCTTCTTCTTTTTCTTAAATACAATATATATATATATATATAATTTTTTTTTCACGGATTCTTCGGAAACGTATTATGTAAAGACAGAATTTGGTTAGAGAATACGATCCCGAGCTTAATTTCCGATTTCGGGATTGTGTAAATGAAATCACGGGATACCAGGGCTGATCCCGGGATTTTGCGAACAAGAATTTTTACAATTTCACTACTTTTTTCTTCAATAACTAAATGAAGTAATTTTTTTAGAAACGATAATTTATTTAGAAATACAGTTTGATTTCGAATAAATGTCATTTTTTTTAAGGGGTGGTTCTCACGAAAACTTTAAAAAAAGCACCCCGCCCCTCTCCCTCTCTCTTGCCTTCTTTAATCCTTAAAATGTCTATATGATTTCAAAACCACTTTTTGTTCTACCCAATTAAACCCCAAAATTAGCGTTAGAATAATTTATTTGGGGGAAAAAATACATATGTAGTAACAAAACTAAAAAACTATTCCTTGCCAATTTTTAGATTTTTTTTTTTTTTTTTTGTGCAGTATGACGTTTGTTTAGTGTTAGTGGCATCATCGCATTACATATGTGTATGGTCAAGAATTTTTCCTTGAAAGAAAGAGAAAAGTTTCCATGGGGAAAAAAAAGAGAGAGAGAGAGAGAGAGAGAGAGAATTAGAATTTGTTTGTGGAAATTAAAATAAAAAGTTGCATAGAACTGAAGTTTTTTTCTGTTCAAAAAGACGAAAAAGAAAATTTGACTGGGGTGAGGGAGGGGAAGGAAGAAAAAATGTTAGAGGAACGAAAATATCACGAATGGCCAAACAAGGCTTCTCAATTTTTGTGGGTTTCCGTTCTGCTGATTTTTTTTATTTTCCTTTAGGATTTCTTCCCAGACATTTTTATTACGAAGAAAAAAGAATTGAAATGCCTTAAGGCGCTTATTTTTCTCAGCAAATAAAATAACCGATTTTTATGTATGGTCTTACTGGGCAAATGTTTGAAATCCCCTGGCGTGACTAATAGGATCGTAGATTGAACATATACTTTATTTTGGTCGCTATTTTTCCTGAATTTCGCTTTAAAGCGGCTCGAAAATGTACATTATTTTTTAACATTTTCCAACATAGTTTAAAAAGTGTTCATGAAATCAGCTTGTCTGTCTGTCTGGCCGTCTGTCCATGCTCTAACTCTCATATATACAGGGCGATTCCAAATTCGTGGTTCAAACTTTAAGGGTTGGTACAGGACACTGTAACAAACAATTTTTGTATAGGAAAGCAGGATTGGAAATCCATTCATTTCGTAAAATTACAGGGCGTCTCACTCCAATCCGAAGTCGCGTTTTTTTCATAACTTAACAGTAGTGAAAATATTTTAACGACATCGTAACAATATTCTTACGATTCATACAAAGATGAGTCTGTTGCGAATTTTGTTAAAATATATTCTGTTAAAGTTATGAACGAAAACGCAACATCGGATTGAAGCGAGACGCCCTGTAATTTTACGAAATAAATGAATTTTCGACCCTGGTTTCCTATACAATAAATGTTTTTTTACAGTGTCCTGTACCAACCTACTGTAAAAATAATTTATTGTATAGGAAAGAGGGTCAAAAATCCATTTATTTAGTCAAAATTACAGGGCGTCTCGCTTCAATCCGATGTCGCGTTTTCGTCCATAACTTTAACAGTAGCGAAGATATTTTAACAAAAGGATTTTGTTAAAGTATCTTCACTAAGTTGGTAAAAGACCAACCGTTTAAATGTAACCGCAATTAACTTTAACCAACCGTTAAAGTTTGTACCATGAATTTAGAATCGCCCTGTATAATCAGATTGACATGAAAATTTGTTATTGAGATTTACTATGGAATGTTCGGCATTGAAAATAAAGTATGTGGAATCTATAGTTCGTTTACAGGGACACACAAAATAATTAAGTTACATTATGGTCTATGGAAGGTAAAGGAGGAGGGGGGAACCTTTAATGGCAGATATGGATAACGTATTTGAGTCTACTTTTGTAAGCTAAATTGAGAGCTAGATTATGAAATTTTCTGAAAAACCAACATCGTTTTTCCTACCTACGAAATCATGATCCTTCTTTTTCTGTCGCAGGCTTTTCACTTTGCTTCTTATTTGACCCATTCGTTTTAATTTCCAGGAATTTTTATTGCTAAGAGAAAATAATTCAAATGCTTTAAGGGGCTTATTTTTCTCAGCAAATAAAATAATTTTTAAAACGGCTTGGAAATGTACATTATTAAAAAAAAATTCCAACGTAGTTTAAAAGTGTTCATGAAATCGGTTTGTCTGTCTGTCTGGTCGTATGTCCGTGTTCTCATTCTTAGATGTACTCCGATTTACATGAAATTTTTATGTTATTGAGGAATGTTCGACATTGAAAATAAAGTGTGTAGCATCCATAGTTCGTTTACAGTGACACACAAAAGAATACCGTTGCAGTATGGTGTAGGGCGATTCCACCGTTACGTGTGACTTTTAGAGAGTGTTTTTTTGCAAATTGAGACAAATTTGGAAGTGAAATTTAGATAACGTTTTACTTTTTTTTATTGCTATTGCAGGACACATACAGAATCATTTTTGTAGTGACACCTTTAGTCTAAAGTAATAACAATTTAAAAAAAAAAATAGTAAAGTCGTTGTTACGTGTGTGATTTTTCTGAGTCACACACGTAACAACGACTTTACAATTTTTTTTGTTTTAAATTGTTATTACTTTAGACTAAAGGTGTCACTACAAAAATGATTATGTATGTGTCCTGTAATAGAAATAAAAAAAGTAAAACGTTATCTAAGTAATTTCACTTCCAAATTTGTCTCAATTTGCAAAAAAAAACCATTCTCTAAAAGTCACACACATAACGGTGGAAGCGCTCTGTATAAGAAAAATCCTTTCTTTCGGAGGAGGACGAACCCTTTAATGACAGAACTTAGGGGTATCTTATTTGAATCTATTTCTGTAACCTAAACTGAGAGCTAGATTATGAAATTTTCTGAAAGACCAACATCTGGAAAGATGGAATGTTTTTTGTACCCACGAAATCACGATCCTTCTTTCCCTGTTGCTGGCTTTTTACCTTGCTTATTATTTGAGCTATTAGTTTTAATTTATGTGGAAACTTTTGTAAATGACCTTGCTTTTTTTTTCTGAAAAGCTCCTTGCTATTTATGAGAAGTCCCCGCCCCCTCCCCCATTAAAATTGTATAACTGCTTTTTGTATTAAAAAATAAAGCTTATTTGTAATTGTAACGATGACGTCAATGCCTTCTACTTCCTTTATAAATGTATCAATATACAATGTATTTTTGTAAATGTATCAATAATTTTGAATAGTTTAATTCTAATAATATCCATTAATTTTCATCTGGGTTTTAATTGTAATTGCAGGATATACAATTTCCATATTTTCTGGCGTCAGAAGCTTTATTAAATGACCTTGTTTTTTTCTTAAAAGCTCCTTGCTATTTATGAGAAGTCCCCGCCCCCTCCACCATTAAAATTGTATAACTGCTTTTTGTATTAAAAAATAAAGCTTATTTGTAATTGTACCGATGACGTCAATGCCTTCTACTTCCTTTATAAATGTATCAATATACAATGCATTTTTATAAATGTATCAATAATTTTGAATAGTTTAATTCTAATAATATCCATTAATTTTCAGCTGGGTTTTAATTGTAATTGCAGGATATACAATTTCCATATTTTGTGGCGTCAGCTTTTTTGCATTACAAAAGCTTGTGAAACTCAATTCACATGTACTGAATTTAAAATCTAGAAGCGACTGTCACATTCCGATCTATAAATCTCTAATTATGTTTTAACGTTATACTAATAAAACGTGAATCTTAATTTATCTGCATCCTCCATTCTGCGCTAATTAGAATTCAAATTTGCCAATATTGCAAACTTTATTCCGCTTTTATTAGAGTAAATATTTGTCGTTGATATTTTATCCCCTCATCTGTGATTGACTGACAAATATTTGAATTTCAAAATATACAAGGCTTTTATTTTAAACCCATCTATTTGGATGAAGTGATTAGAACGAGTTCCAATAAAGATTTATATTTCGCTACAAGCATCCTATGTTTAAAATTAGCTTCCTCTTTGTTAACAAAATTGAAAAAGGATATGTGCGTGCATCAGAAATATGCAATTATAATAAATGTAAAAATTTCTCCACTTTTATAGTAGCGTTAAGATCTTTAGAAGTTATTGACGTTCAAATAATTATTATTACTATTACTGACTATATTTTAATCCTTTTAGATGCCATGTATACTTTCAGACGACTTTTTGTCGGTATTTCTAAATCTGTTTCGTTATTTTCTACGCTTCTATTTTTCCATTCATGACTGTTAAAAATTTAAAAAAACAAGTTGGAAATTGTACGTCAAACGTGACAAATGGGGTGCGTTCGTACTGTTATTATTTCAATGAAATGAATTATATGGTCTTATTATGATATGATTAATTTCCGTAATAAAATAAGAACATTTTAAGTTGGCAACATTTTATCTTTTTGTTGACATTTACTGAAAATTCCAATGGGAAACTTAAGCTTAGCTTTGAAATTTTCAGAGCTTGAAATATATATTTAGACTTTTGTTCCATTTAATATCTGTTTCTCCGGAAACATCTATCCAAAAAACTGTCAGTGGATTATATGATTGCTAACAATTTTAGTATACAAATTTAAATTCAGTAAGCGGAAATAGTAATGACTTCATCTTAAATATGATGTAATCACCATGGGAACCCAGAATCATTACCTATCATGGGATATTATTGAATTAATTACGTATGATAGGATTTAATAGAATGAAGAATGTGACTATAACTTGGTCATAGAGGTTATAAAATGTCATACATGACTATAACGTCATACATGTCAGACAGCGATACATCTCGGTCGCTTGACTATTAATCGTCGGAAGCTGCTATAATAAAAAAGTATCTATTTAAAAAAAAAAAAAAAAAAAAAAATACTTCATAAATATTTTTATTAATATCTTTATATGTTTTGATTCGATTTTCATAAACTTTGAAATGACTCGACAAAATTCTGCAACGATTATATATATTAAATTTCAAACCATTCGGTTGAATAGTTTTTGGGCTGTTATATGCGGACAGACGGACCAGACGACGACTATAGGTACTACGTATTTTTTGTAATTAAGAACGCACCTAATAAGTAGGAGAGGGGGGGGGGGGAGAGGGATACACCAAATATATGCAATTAATCAAGAGTTACGTGAGGCCTAAAAGTTTGAGAATCACTATTCTAGAGTGAGTGTCACTTGCATTTCTAATCATTGTTATTTTTCCTACTTTTATTTAACCCTTTGTTTAATGCATAGTTTTTTTCACACACACACACACACGTGTGTACAATATTTAGCATAATTATATTAACCCCTTCGCGACGAGCGTCCTTTACTGAATTTTTAATCTTTTACCACCGGTTTCTCAAAACAGAAATTTTCGTCTAATTGAATCGCAGAAATGCTGACATTAAATAAGGCAAAGCTTACAATAAAAAATAACTGGTGGGAATAATCGAGGATTCTGAGCATCTTTTGCGTCACGTATACGTGTCGCTCGTCCCCAAGGGGTTAAGTAACGTAGATTGTAAGTCATTTAATATACATCTGGTTGCTCCAGATGCATTAAATGAGCATGCGAAATAAGAATATGTGGGACAACGATCGCTTTTGAAAATGCATGGCAGTCACTATACATAGCATTTATTAGCATGTATCATATACAAAATACATTCATATTTATAAATAATTCTCATAATGTTTTTATTCACATTGCACAGAGATTACTAAGATGAATTTCCGAGGTGTTTATTGTGTGCGTCAACGAAGTGAAATAAAAAGAATATATTTTTTATAGCGGACTTTTCTAAGAAATTTTATCCATAATATTTTTGCGTGCCTTGGGGGGAAAAAAATGTTACGCCAAATATCTCCAGCTGTTTCAGTTTAAGTGCATTTCCTTTTTTTTCCGTATATATTGAATATCTGGAGGGAAAATAATGTCGTCTGTAGGCTGTATAGAATGGCAGATCCTAACAAACAACCCCTCCATGCCCTTGCTTCCGTTCAGAATTTCAAATAGAAATCATCGCGAATTTTTGGAGTCATAAGAAAAACTTGACTTGGTGACTTCTAGATTTACTATGTAAAACTTGTGCAGATGACAAAACAATGAAGTCATAATGTTAGAAGAACTTGGAGTGCTTTTGTTGCAAATAGAATAAGGAATTTTCTTCGTTGTTTTATAAAATCTCATTTTTTTAAAATCATATGTTTGTCAAGCACAAATGCCATTCTTATTTTATTTGTTTTCTTTTATAGAAGAAAAAAAAAACTGCCTTCATTGCCAGGGACGTAGCCAGCATTATTTTTTTTTTCTGCAGTAAGGGGGATGGGGTAGTGAAAATTTTTATATAGTGCAAGAAAATCTAATTTTTACATTTTTAAACATAAAAACTTTCACTCAAATCACGATGTTGTAATGAAGAAAGGCTTAACCCCTTCGAGACCGGCGGCTTTTACACAAATTTTATTCGATTGGCACTTAAAAAAAAAAGCTACCTTTACTTAAACTATCACAAAAATGCTCTAATTAGAGAAAGCAAATATTACTTTTATTTTTTACTGGTGCCAAAAACAAATTCTGTATGCTCTTTTTGAGGGTGCATGTTTGCACCCATGGTCCCGAATGGGTTAAAATTCCAAAAACGACAAAGACATTTCCGCCACATGACACTACCGCATACAATACTTTGAAATGTTTCTGTGAACCATTTGCCGCACCATAATATGCATTCAGCTTCAAATCCTGTCCATTAAAATTGAGAATTGTTTTTTAATTTTCATAAATGTTTCTTTGATTTCATTTCAGACAGTAGAAGTTTCGATATCAAAGTACATTTTGGTTAAAACATAAATTATAATACTAGTGAACGTTAAACCGTTATTAAATTAAAAGAAACAGCTTTGAAATTAGAAGTAGAATATGTATATATATATATATATATATATATATATATATATATATATATATAGTGTTATAGCGGCGCCCAAGGTTAAATTGCCAAGCGACCAATATTTATCGCCAAATTATAAAGCATAGATGACATTATAATAATATATGATGTATATAGCATTTCGTGACGTATATAGCCAAGTTATAGTCATATCACTCTAAAATCTATGATGTATATATATGTCATGTTTTTAAGATGTATATATGACATGTTTTTAAGATGTATATATGACATATAAGACGTAAATAAATTTTATATAATAACGTATATGGCGCATATATGAGTATTTGGAGTGCATATATGTGTGTATTTATGAAGCATATATAAACTTCGCTATGATCTTGGCGCAATCTTAGCTGCAACCTTGGCATAATCTTAATTGTGGGGGCCGCTATAACAAGAAAGTACATTACCGTTATTAAATTAAAAGAAACAGCCTTGAAGTTGGAAGGGTAAAAAAAACTGATGGGGTCCTAACCTCAGACCTTTTATGCCTAACGGTAAGCTACACTGTTCACTCCATCAAAATACGTTACATTCTGTATTCTTTAATTTAAAAAAAAGTTAGTGCGTTAATAACAAGTAATTTTCGTCGTTGTTTGCAATTTAGTTTGCTATGTGCGTCATATCTGCTCTTATTTATTTTAACCTTCACAAAAGAAATAAAATCTTCTTTCTTATTTAAAAAATAACGAAAAATTTCTTCCGACCCAGATATTTCCTTTGAAAATAAAGCCTTTGTTATTTGAGAGAAAGGTAAGAAATATACTGTTAACACATCCATCTGTTTCAGTTAAACTCCATTGCCAGTCTCCGTATATTCAATTTGAGAAAAAGCGAGGGAAAAAAGTCTAGAAAAAAATTTCAGAATCCCACAGTAACTTTACAGCTTCTTTCCCTTCATGAAATTCCAGGACAGCCAAATCGTCTCGAGTTTATAGGGCCACTCAGTGATAATTTTTATGTATGGTATTTTTCCGCATCGTATAGCTGATAGTAGTTTAAACTTAAATGAATTTCTCATTTTTATCCAGTTACTATTTTATAGTGATTTTCTTAAATATTAATAAAATTCTTAGTTTAATAGTATGAATTAGTGATTTTTTTATAAATGGAAATTTATTTTGCATAGATCGTACATGTGTACTCAGTCAATAATACAGGGTGTATCTCTGCTAGCCGATGACTAATTTTCTTTCGTAACTTTAACAATAATTACTGCTTTTAGCGAAATTTTCAATGGACTAACTTTATTTTGTGTGAATTGTAGTGATATAACGGGAAGTTAACTGTAAATTTGTTCAGTGACGCCGTATGTGTTGTTAGCTTCATTGTGAATAATGAAGCATTTAACTCATGTTGTTTATACGCGAATGCTGACCCTTTTTAGGTGCGTTCGTAATTATATAAATACGTAGCACCTATTGTCGTCGTCTGGTCCGTCCGTCTGTCCGCATATAACAACGCAAAAACTACCTAACCGAATGGTTTGAAATTTAAGATGTATTATCTTTGCAGAATTTTGTCGAGACATTTCAAATTTTATGAAAATAGAATCAAAACCAGGGTTGGGTTTTTGACGTCAAAAACCAGTTTTTGACATGACAGTGGTAAAAACCGTGTTTTTACCGGTTTATACCGTCAAAAACCTATCATTTTCGATTATCCTCCAATTTACGGTGTAAGTGTAGCATACAATACATTTCTAGATTGATTTTACCTTGTTGTTCTTGTTATTATTATTATTTACAATTACATTTGTTAAATTTATTTAAAAGAAGATCATTTCCTAATATGGGAAAGATTTAAAAATACAAGAGTAAAAGAAAAGAACAATATTTGTCATAACCTTCACTAATATAGATTCTCCTAACTGCAATTAACATTAAATGATAATAAAAGGTTATAATTATTAAACAAGAATCAATATACGTTTTTAATAAAGTACATTAAAATTATTTTAGAGATGTAAAAATGCTGTTACATTGTATGACAATAAATGTTAAGCATAGACTGGCAGTGAATAAATTTGAATATTCTTCGATATAATATTTTAAAATGCATATTTTATGTATTTCATAAATGCAATAAAGGTGATTTTTATTTGCACTTCAATAAGTAGAATCTTAAAGTTTTGTTTTCAACAATGTAATAAATTGTACCGAAATTATACACATTGTTTAATCTAATACTTATAGGTTACAGGATTTCTTCAAAAAATCTAATTTGCCAAATAGCTTAAGATTATTGTAGAGATCTTCTAACAGAGATGTACATGTATTATTCTAATGCAATTCTTTTTTGTTTTTCTTGAATGGATAAATATACTTTAGAGTCTTTTTGATTCTGAATATTTTATGTAAAACAATTTAATATTAAAGATAGAATGAAAAATAAATGTAAAAACAGACTACTAAAAAATGGGTTTTTGACAGTTTTCGACATTTTTGACAAGGAGGTTTTTGACATGACGGTAAAAACCATGGTTAAAACCGGTAAAAACCGTCATGCGTCAAAAACTTGCCAACCCTGATCAAAACTTTACAAGATATTAATTAAGAAATTTGATAAAAAAAAAAAAAAAAAATCGGTGCTTTCTTGTTATAGGAGCTTCCGAGGTTTAACCGTCAAGCGACCGAGATACTTATTTTATTACAGAAATTAATCTGCAGACGATATAATTCATTTCACAGATTTAAAAATCATCAAGATCTGAATATTTGTATAACTAGCTAATAGTACGAAAGCACCTCATTTGTCGCGTTTGACGTATAATTTCCAACTTGTTAATACTTCTTGTGATGTCATCAAATTTCACAGAAAGTATAGTAAGTGTCTTGAAAATAGCATTAAAATAATTATTTTAATTATTTAATTATTATTTTAATTATTTTTAGTTAAGAACAAAAATCCGGATCCGGTTTTGTTTATAACTAACAATAATCAAGATAATTTAATGCTATTTACAACAGACTTGCTATATTTTTGACTAAATAACTGGACCTGTACAAAAATGATTTGCCTCGATGTGCAATATCACTACTCAAAATTTGTCAGATAATTTTAGAGTACCCTGTATTTTGTACTTATTTTCCTAGTTTTTATATTAGCTTTCAAAATAAATAAAAATCTTCGTATTTAAAAAATAAAGAAATGCTTACTTCCGATCCAGATATCGCCTGTGATAATAATTTTTTTTGTTATTACAGAGAATTGATCAGAAAACACTGCTAACACATCACATCTTTTTGTTTCAGTTAAACTTAATTTCCCGTTTTCGTGTATATTTAATTTGAGATTTTTTTTTTTTTAATATAGAAAATATTCCAGAATTACTCAGTAACTTTATAGCTTCTTTCCTTTCATGAAATTCTAGAACAGTGCAGATCATCTGGAGTTTATAGGCTATTTTTTATGTATGGTATTTTTCGTCTAGTCCAGCTGATAATGTTTTAAACTTAAATGAATTTTTTTTTCTTATTTTTATTAGCTATCGTTTCTCGAGAACAAAATGTTAATAAAACTCAATAATGTAAATTAGTGAATTCATCATAAATGGCTATTTCTTTTGTATAGATAGATGTATGTGTATACAGTACGTCTGAAAATTATTGGTACAAACGTTTAGAAATGGTAATACATGCATACATACCAAATCTCTAGATTTTTTTTTTTTTTTAGTTCAAATTATTTTCAAATAGTTCGAATAGTTTCGTTTTACTTAATCGCAACTTTCTGTCATTAAATAAAGAGAATATTTCTGTTAGAAAAAAATAGTACCCAAAAATCGGAAGGTTTGGCAACCATGTTACATATCAAGACTAACAATTTTGTAATAAAAACTTGGTGTCTCAATTTACTTATTCAGTCGAATGCTAGTCGAACTCGAATATTCGTTTGTAACTTGAACTGTATTGAAAATTTTTAGCGATTTTTTTTTTTTTTTTTTTTTTTTTTTTTTTTTTTTTAACGGACCAGCTTTACTTAGTTTGAAATGTAATAACATAAATGAAGTGCACTGTAATTCAGTCAGTTATATCGCATGTATTGTCAGCAGTGCTCCGAATTAGTAAGCGTCTAGCTGAGTGTTTGGTTGTGAATGATGATCATTTCCAGCACGCTTCGTCATGATATCCAATTTTTTGCTATATCCAATTTTATGCTAAATAAAGTAAGTCTGTCGAAAAATAGCTTTACAAATAACTTAATTATTGATAAAAATAAAAGAAAATCCGTATTCGGCATGGAGCAAGAAACCCTGTATTTTTGACTGAATAAGTGGATTGCGACTCTGGTTTCCTGTGCGAAAGTTGTTAGTCTTAATATGTATTATTTTAAAATTTGGCCAGATAGTTTCCCAGCACCCTGTATATATTTTTTATTTCCCTATGACTTATTTATTTATAACTTTCAAAAGAAATAAAAGCTTTTCTTTCTTATTTAAAAAATAACGAAAACATTTTCTTTCGATCCAGATATTTCTTGTGATAATAAAGCTTTTGTTATTCCAGATAAAGGAAAGAAAGATACTGCTAACAGATCCATCAGTTTCAGTTAAATTCCATTTCCCGTCTCCGTGTATGTTCAATTTTTGGTGGAAAAAAAAAGTGAGGAAAAGAATTGTACAAAATATTCTAGAATCCCACAGTAACTTTAGCGCTTCTTTCCTTTCATGAAATTTCAGGACAGTGAAAATCCTTTCGAGTAAGGCCCATTCCCAAACACTCGGTGATTATTTTAATATATGGCATTTTTTGTCTAGTGCAGCTGATACTGTTTTAAGCTTAGGTGGAATTCTTTTCTTATTTTTATTCAGCTATCGTTTCTTAAATATAAAAAAATTATTAAATTTTGTGTAGATTAGTGAATTAAATCATAAATGGCGCTTTCTTCTCTATAGACGCATGTGTATACTATACACTACTGGAAATTATTGATACAAATGTGTAGGAGTGATAATGAATGCATGCATAGCTGCTAAACCTTTCAATTTTTGAGTACCTTTATTTCTAAATTGTAATTTTCGTTTTATTTAGTCGCAAATTTCTATCATTAACCTTGGACTACAATTACGTTGTATATAGCTATTTTAGTATACGTACGTGGATCAAACCATTGAAAGTAGTGTATATTTCGACGGCGATGTGATAAAAAGTATAAATTAAGCGACTATTGTTAACGACTACGAAATTAGAAGTGGACTGTAATTTATACAACTATCGATAAAATTTCAACTGTTTACAAACGAACCATTTTTTTTTATTTACTTACGACGAATTGGTTTTCGGAGCTCCCCATGGAACAACCGAACGAAACAAGAACAAAACGACTTCTTTGTTACATTTATCGCCAAGCGATGTTAGAAGCCAAGAGTGGCGCCAACAACTATTTCTATTCGGAAATAGCGTTACTCGCATTTCGGAATATTCGCCAGCTATGTACAAGTGGACTAACAATTTTTGAATAAGAAACTAGTGTCGCAATCCACTTATTCTGTGAAAATACAGGCTGTCTCGCATCTAGCCTAACACGAATATCCGTTCGTAATTTTAGTGGCTGAGAGGTTGTGCTCTCGAAGCTGGTAGACGGGAGGTGCTGGGTTCGATCCCAATCGCGCCCGTCGGCCTAATCGTTCGGAGTTTTCGTGGTTTTCTTCGAGCCGTGGATTTATCCATGCGTAAATACGGGTTAGGTTCCCTTAGAAAGACCCCCACGAAGGGCACTCCTCTCCTCCCGGGCCTATATCCCAAGTGCAGATAATTGGCCGTCAATAATCAACCCTCAACCCGTTCGTAATTTTAACAATAATGATTTTTTTTTTTTCAACGGATCAACTGTACTTTCTTTTAAATATATGATATAACTGAAAGTGCACTTTAATATGAGCCGTGGCCTATGTACAGTTGGCATCGTATGTATTTGGAGCTACACTCCAAATTATGGAGCCGTCTAGCTCAAGGTTGTTTGGATCAGAATTGCCGAGGGAAATTTGAAATTTTCTATCATTAATTAATGCGCATGTCTGAAATCTTCCTGGGGTGGGGAGTCTATGCTTTAGGAGGGGTGTCCCCCCCCCCCGTTCTACACCCTGAATTCATGACTGGTTTTTACACCAATGGTGAACGTTTCCAACACGCCTCTTGATGTTATCAAATTTCTGAATTTTTTTGTTTTCCTGTATATGACGTATTCTTCTATTATTTTTTCGTTATTTATTAAAGAAAAATACTATATTAATAAAGTTTTCTTTTTATTTTTAGGTATGTGAAGATTCGTTTTTCTGAAAATAAATACGGTATGTCAATTTCAAAACTTTTTTCGCCAAAAAATGATTT
The DNA here is from genome assembly GCA_963931845.1 of Maratus michaelseni. Taxonomy (NCBI): domain Eukaryota; kingdom Metazoa; phylum Arthropoda; class Arachnida; order Araneae; family Salticidae; genus Maratus; species Maratus michaelseni. The sequence continues at coordinate 85,086,135 of OZ007595.1, read as the reverse complement.
TTTTTTTTTAGAGATTAAGATTTTTGGTCTGAAACAAGCTTTAATTTGTCAGCGAATGCCAAAATCAACGAATTTTTTAATTTGATATGTTTGAAACTACAAAAGAGAAATGTTTGAACTTATAACTGCTTAGTTTTTCAAGTAAATCTGAGTGAAATTTAATTTGTTTTCTCAATTTGATGTTCTCATTTGGAAGCATTTGTTTCTAAACGGTTAGCAATATCATTTTGAGAAATATATTTGTTTGACCGTATTGGATAAGGCAAATTATCCCATTAAAAATAATTACAGACTTTATTAAACTAACTTTATTAAACAATATTTACTGATATTTTTATCTATCAGAGTCGTGAAGGCTTAATTTAGTTTGCAGCACTGCAATATTTTCCATTAAATCCATAGTATGTGAGGATTTTTCTTCTAGAATAATGAATTCGATAGAATTAGTTAGAAATGAAGAATGGTTTTTAACTGGAGGACAGACAATGCTGTAGATGGGTTATGTGCTAATCCCTCTATGTTTTCCCTTATTACTCACTCGTATCATGTTTTGAAAAGTTGTTGAAAAAAGGATTATTAGATCTTTTGTTTGTATAAAATCCAGAGCCTGATTACCGGCGAAACACGCTCCCACCAGTAAAATTTAATAGAAATTTTTGGCTTAATAAAACGCCCTATTCATGAAAAATTACTGCCATAAATAAGGAAAAAAATTCTATTTTTTTTTTACTGGTGGAAGTGTGCCCCGTTGGTAATCAGGCCCTGATAAAATCCCGATCATGGAAAATAATTTAACCCATAACTTAACTCCTACTGAACGGATTTTATAGGTATTTGGACTCTTACATTTTGCAATGAAGGCTTTAATATGTTGTATATATTTATATGATATTAGGTTTTATCGCTATGTAGTGTAGATATTTGTGAGGTAGGTCATACAGAAATTGTACAACTGAAATATCAACAAATGACAATAACGGATATTAATTTAACGATAAGCATCAATCATAAAATGATGAAATTTCAAATATAGGTATCCCTTGTAATCCTGTAAAAACTTTTTTTTTTCCAAATAAATGCGAATACAATTTAATTTTTTAAAGTTTTTCCCGTTTAATATTTTAAATTGTGAACATTGCCCTGTGCATATTTGCCAACTGTTACACTTTAAGTGTAAAATTTACACTTTTGACCATTTTTTTTTTTTTTTCACACTTTCACGCTGGGTATGCTTAATTTTACACATTTTTGGCAAAGTTTTTCCCAAGTTTCATTTTTTTCCCCTTAAATTATGTGTTACTTTCATACTTTTAATTTATGTTAAATGCCGAATTCAAGGGGGGGTATTTAGTATTGTCAAAGGCGTAACTTTTCAGTTTTTATTGTTAAAAATCACCAGAGGGAATCTTTTAATTTTCATTGTATGTAAAAAGAACTCATGTTTTGAATAAATTTGATCAGACATTCTTTAAGAAGCAAAAATTAGTTATAGGTCTTTAAAAAAAATTTCTTAATGAATTTTATATTTTTTTCATATTTTTTCTCATCAAACTAACTTTGATAGTAATCACTGTATTATTTAACAATAATCATCTATAATATTCTTTAAAAAAATGTAAAAATGTCGTTTATGTGTTATTAGAAAAATGGCGTATATGATCTTTTTTTGTTTTTGGGGTGGGGGTAACGCTAAGTGTAAAACACTCTACACGCGTCATTGTATAGTGTGCGGTTTTCAAAAGTTGGCATGTATAAGGATTAACCCTTAACTGCTGTTAGCGGTCTCACAGCACAAACCACTGCTTTTTTCATTGTTCACAGTTTAACTTGTAACTTTCAGGTTAACTATAGGTGGTAGTGAAATTTTGTTTTGTTTTGACCCTTTTACTATCGCAGAGACTTCTGAATAGGTGAATACTAATTATAATAATCCTGTACATAAATATTGGTACAGAAACAGTATCCGATAAATTAATAGAGCCTTTTAATCATCTTTCGATCAAGCAGTCTCAAAGATCGCTCACAGCTACAATTTCTGTGACAGCAATTAAAGGTTAACAGTGTCATTTTGATAATCATATTTATTTTATCTTGCTCGATATGGCAAATTATTTCGTCAAAGAATAATTACAGCATAAACTTTATTAAACGATACTTATTCACTGGTATTCTCATCTATCAGAATCTCAAAAGCTTAATTTAGTTTATCGCACTGCAATATTTTCTGTTAAATCCATACTCAATGAGGATTTGTCTCCTAAGAGTAATGAAGTCCTTCGATAGTTATAAGAGTTGCCAAATGAAGAATGGTACTGTACTAGATCTGTCAATACTGTAATTGGGTTATGTACTAATCCCTCTGTCTTTTCCCTTATCACGCACTTGTACCATATTTTCAAAAGTTGCTACCGGATAGCATGAGTAGGCATTTCATATTAGTAAGAAATGAATACATTGATTTACGACAAAGAAAAAAAAGTTTTGTTGAAATATTATTTTGCTAAAAAATTTAGTTGTCAGGTGACATTTTAGTTGCTCCTTTTTTAAAGAGTTAACTGTAAATCATGCGATTATGTTTATTGATTAATGCAGCAGTAATTAAAGTTCAGAAAATACCTTTTTTTAAGTAGCACCATAAAATATTTTATACATTTTGAAAAAAGTGTTAAAATTCTATTAAATTATTACAATTATATATATTTTTATTCTTCAGTTATAATTATATTAAATTTAAAAATGAATAAATGATCTATTTCTATGAAATATAACAGTTTTCTCATGTATAAATAAAACTAGTCGAATATGCCAATCACAAAACTTTCTTCTATCTCACGCAGGTTTCGCATACACTAAAAACGAATCAGCACCAATTTATATCAAGGTCTAACCGAATCTAAAGTTTAATTAAATTCCGTGCATTAGTTCTTGAAATATGACTACCGCTAAAATCGTGTAAATCCTGAAAAATGCAGCATAGCAGCGCCACCTGTTGGGATATTTACACCAAAACCTAATCAACAAGTTACGTCAACGTCTAACTGAATCTTAATTTTGATGAAAATCCATGTTTTTGTTCTTGAGATACAGTTATCGTGAAAATCATGAAAAAGTAGCATAGCAGCGCCACTTGTTGGCTATTTACACTAAAACGCAATCATCATCATCTATTTATGTCAAGCTCTAACAGAATATGAAGTTTGATGAAATTCTGTGCATCAGTTCTTGAGATATAGCTATCGTGAAAACCATGAAAAAAAGGAGCCTACCAGCACCACCTGTTTGGATATCTACACCAAAACGTAATCAGCGTCTATGTATGTCAAGGTCTGACTGAATCTGAAGTTTGGTAAAAATCAGTGCATTAGTTTTTGAGATATAGCAACTGCGGAAATCGTAAAAAATGCCGCATAGCAGCGCCATCTGTTGGGCGATTTACACCAAAAGCTAATCAGCACTAATTTATATCAGGGACTAACTGAATCTGAAGTTTTATTAAATTCCGTGCATTAGTTCTTGAGATAGAGCGCCCACAAAAATTTCTCAAATACAGACACTCGTGGACATTTTCTAAAAACAGTCAAATTGTGTTCAGAACCTTCTAAAACGTTTAAATCCGTCGAAAATTTTCATGAATTCAATACTTTCTTCTTGTAAAGAGAGAAGAAAATAAAAATTCATGGATATCTATTCCTTTGCATTATATAATTTTTCTTACACGATCTGCATTATTTTATACCACTATTTCGCATTAAATACCCTGTTCTGAACCATGTATAATTCTCCGGGAAGTATTTACTAAGTTTGGTTCTTTGCCTGTAATGGCTAGAATTCTAATTTCTCCAACCTCGCTTGTCCACGTCTGTATAATTCTCCTTTTCGATCCGGCACGTTGTTCTGTGAAAGAAAAACGAATTCAAAGGAAGGAGAAAAGAAAACTCTCTAGAAAGAAAGGAAATCTTCGCCCGGGGATTTTTTTTTTCCCTCCCGAACTGGTTATGTTCAGAATAACAAGCAGAAAATCCATGTATTCTATTTGCGCCCCTGGTGTCGCTGATAAAGATAATGTTCACTTCCCTTTCTGGATACAGTTGCAATAAATACGAGGCTGGCAATAAATGCCAAGACGACATGATAGACATCTTCTCGCCTGTTGAAGAAATCAATTGAAAAAAAAAATTCCAGTTTCTTCCTTCCTCGTAAAATTTGAAAAATTTTATTTGGAGTTGGCTGTTACTTTGTTTGCGCAAAGAAATCATTCGCATTCTTGGATCTATTTCACGTGTCTATCAGTGCTTGAGTTTGAGTTCTTTGAGTTCATGAAGCATTTCTGTGACATTTTGCAGGCGTGTGATATATTTACGGCTTGAAGTTGGAATTTAACATAGATTTTCTTTCTTTCTTTTTTAATTTAGCACATAATTTTAATTAGCGTACATTTTTTTTTTTCCCCTCTTTACTGGTTATATTCAGAATAACAAATAAACAAATCCACGTATACACAAATTAAAAACATCTTTTACTTAAGTAAGGTGTCAAATACATGTAAAACACAAATATCCAAACTTGACATGTTTTGGTTTAAAGTATAAAACCATAATCATAAGTATACATACATCGTCAAAAAACAAACCCGAATGACACTGGACGCTACAATATATACATAATACCACACAACAAACATCTACCATCAAACACACAAAGTAAAAGCACAGAAAAACATTAAACATCATTGATTTGATGGTAGATGGCGTGTTTGTTGTGTGGTATTATGTATATATTGTAGCGTCCAGTGTCATTCGGGTTTGTTTTTTGACGATGTATGTGTACTTATGATTATGGTTTTATACTTTAAACCGAAACATGTCAAGTTTGGATATTTGTGTTTTACATGTATTTGACACCTTACTTAAGTAAAAGATGTTTTTAATTTGTGTATATGTTTTACAAATCCACGTATTTTGTTTGCGCTCCCTGGTTTCATTGGATTTAAAAAAAAAAATTAATTTTTTTGTAAGTGTTCTTATTTCCCTTTATAATAAAATCTGAAAATTTTATTTCGATTTACAGAAAACATTCGCATTATTGGGTCTATATTTCATGTGCCAATGGGGCTTCAGTTCATGAAGTCCTCTGACATTTTACAGCTGCTATATGTTTACGTTTTCGTCTTAAATTTGAATTTGGAAATTAGCCTAGATATTTTATTTATCACAGGGTTTTAACTTGGGAAAACTTGGAGAACAATTTAAATTAGCATACAGCGTTTCCCTCCATACTGGTTATATTCAGAATAACGGGTGTCGCGGTCTCCAGTCTATTTTCATTACCATTATTTCCAAATAATAATCTTACTGGATTTATATTGCAAATGTTTAAAAACTCTACAACATTCTTTCTTTCTTTCTTTCTTTTTTTTTTTTTTGGAAGGAGGGTGGGGGGGGGGGGGGGATAATGGTAGTTAAAATATAGGATGCTGCGAATCTAAGCTAACAAACAGAAAATCCATGCATTCTATTTCTGCCCTTTCTGTAGCTGATAAATATTATGTTCGCCTCTCTTTCTGGATATATTTGACATAAAAATGAGACTAGCAATAGAATGCTAAGTCGACATGATAGACAACTTCTAGCTTAATACAGCAATTGGATTTTTTTTTTCTTTAAGCATGCTTCCTTTCTTTTTTAATAAAATCTTAAATTTTTATTTGGGAGTTTTTTATTTTCCCCTCGTAAAGTTAAAGAAATTAGTTGCACTCTTGGATCTATTTAATATGTCTTATCAGTGTCTGAGTTCATGAAGTATCTCTGACATTTCGAAGCAATGATCATGTGTTTACATTTTTGCTTTATAGTGGAAGTTGAAATTTAGCGTAGAATTTTTAATCGGGGAAACTTTTAAACGAACAATTTTAATGATATAGATTTTTTTTTTCTTATTAGTTTAGTTAAGTCCAGAGTAACAAATAAGAAATCAGTGTATTCTGTTTTTCCTACTAATGGCTCTGATTATCTTAGTTTTCCTTGCTGGATACACTTGTAATAAATACGAGGCTTGCAGTAAAGGCCAAGTCGCCATGACAGACATCTTCTCGCTTGTTGAAGTACAGCAGTTGAAAATTTTGAAATTTAATTTGGAGTTTGCTGTTACTTGTGTTGCGGAGATAAATCATTTGCATTCTTCTTCGATCTGTTTCATGTGTCTATCAGTTCTTGAATTCATGAAGCATCGTGTTATATTTTGCAGCAATAGTGTGCTTACGTTTTTAGTTTCAAATTGAAAGTGGAATTCAACATATTTTTTTTTTTTTTAAATTGCATTGCATTAAGGGAAATTTTTCAGAACATTTTAATTAGAACAGAATTTTCTTCTCTTTACTGGTTATGTTCAAGATAACAAACTTCGAGTGGGGCTAATTGACTTCTGATCTTTTGCTTCTACTTTAATGGTAAACTATTTGACCCCGCCTGGCGTTGCCCGGGCCCGTGATAATAAGTTTAAAAAAAAATAAAGTTTTTATTATTTTATATCATTATAACCTGGGGATTTTGTATGAAATTATATTTTAAAATGAAAAATTCACGAAAAAATATTGATATTTAGCGATAAAAGCGCTCATTTTCTTGTTTTTTCATGCAGTGTCGTTTTATAGTTAAAAAAAAGTTCTTTTTGTCCGAACTCTTTGAAATCTTTATTGGTTATAAATAAAACGGTTTTACAGCCCGTGTAAAATTTTTTTTATCTAGTTGTAAAAGAAATGTTTTCTTCTCGCTTTTTTGTTTGTTTGTTTGTTTTCGCGTCGGCTCCTTTAACATAGCAATAAAAAATAGTTATCTTCCGAACTCTCTGAAATTTCAATCGGTTATAAATATAACTGTGTATCCAAGTTCTCTTTTAAATTTTGCAAAAAAATATGCATATTTAGTAGTGAAAGCATGAGTTCTTAAAAAAAAAAAAAAAAGCTCTAGCTTTCAACGCAATGGCCATATTACGCCTCCATCCGTTTTCAAACCCTCTAAGCGAAACAGGTGAGGGCAAATGTTTACCGTTTCTGAGGGGAGAAGCCTTCAAAATAAAGTTGAAGCATGCGCAGTGAGACCATTTTTGTGTGGAAAAAAGAATGGGGAATCTGAAAAAATGCTCTTTTAGCTTTAAATATATAGATAAGACAGCAGATAACTAAATAAGACAAATGATGATAAATAGATACATAAGTAGAGGAAAAATCCACTTGTCACATTTGATTACAAAGTTAAAGTTTTAAAATGTAATGTGGATGCAATTTATTATTAAAAGATTACGAATTCTAGAGGGTGGCTCAAAAAGTTGCTAGGGGGTTTGGGGGCAGCACCCTCTGCACCCATCTGATTGCGATCCTGTTGCAGTGTTAGTTAGGTAATTTTGCGAAGAAGGCTTTTAGTTTGTTCTCAAGATATTTATGAGGCAAAATTGTTGTAAAGTTTGAAATGTAGGTACCCCGTGTTAATGTAGGTATCTACAAATTAATAAATAAAAAGCTTAAAATACAATTCCGAGCATATTCTGATGCAACGTATCTTTTAATCAATTTAACTTGATATTAACTTTATGTTCAACATAAAATTAAAATCTGTCTTTTCGTTGACATATTATTTAAAGTATGCTATAGTTAGAAGTGATGCAGAAGTGATTGTGTTCAGGTTATATACCTGAATTCAGGTAGTTTTTCATTTTCAGTAAAGAAATTCTGGTTTCTCTGATAGTTAAATTCATAAAATAAGACTATCAATTTCATATGATTGCTAAACATAATTAAAATTCATAATTTGACCTCCCTGTAATAAATTATATGTTCCCTCCCCCTCTCTCCATACGTAAATGTTTTCTCACTAAAATTTCAGGTATTTTTTCATGAACCTACAATCACCCCTGGTGATGCATGAGTGATAAAAATTGCAACCTGTTTTTCGGTCCAAAAGTGGGCTACATATTTCTGTCAAGTATAGTCCGTAGTGAAAGAAATAAGACTTGGTCACTAATAAAGGCAATTGAAAAGTAGTTATTTTTCGTAACTACTCTAGCGTGTAAATGGAATCTGCCAATAAGACAATACAAATTTCTTGTTCTAACGTTACATTATTTTTTTTCTATGAATAACCTTGATTTTTGAATAGTAATTCTTAATTTTTGGCATTTAATTTCTGAGTTTTTAATGTTTCTTAAAATGACATATTTTTTTAGGTTCTGTGTTTCCTTTAGGGGGGGGGGGGGTGATGAGATGTATTTTTGATGATTGATAACATCTTATTTTTAATTTAGAAACTAAAATAGAGATCTTATCACTATCGCTGCTATCCGTTTCGTATCAGCATTCTTACGTCGGATGTTTTTTCTTTGCCAACTATTATCTTTAATCGAGTCCCCCCTCTTTTTTTTTCCGGAATAAGAGAAACAATATGGCGGTGCATTCAGTTTGTTTTTTGAGAACTTTAATGTTTGTCGATCCTGACGTGTGTAAGGGATCTTTTGCCAGCTTATTTATTCCGGGGGCATACTTGTACTTGTAGGGATTGCAGATTTCAGTTGTTTCTCTCGCTGGAATATATTATACCGTTATTATTTCAGTTATGGGATTTTCTCATTTCCAGAGTGAGAATTAATCGGACTTTATGCGGGGTGGGGGGATGTTTTGAGAGGATTAGGATGGTGGTAACAACGGGCTGGCATTTTGGAAAGTTATCAATAAATTGCTATTGCTAGCAAAGTTACGGATTTCGTAACGAAATAAGTTGAAAGTATTAATAATCTTTTAAATTTACTAACGAGAGTAATTTTTAATGTAATTCTTTAATGGAATTCGGGCAAACGCTGAGCTCATTAAAATTATTTTTCGGTTTTACGTTGCTGGGAGTATATCTGGAAAAAGGTAATGGGTAAATTAGAACAAGAGTCATTTTTGCACTCCTCCCCTCCGGGGAAAAAAAAATATTTTGATAAAATTTATGATCTAAATTCACTGGTTCTATGACCGACTGTTTAAATATGTTGTATACAAGACCTGAAAGCTTATTTAAACATATATTTCGATGTTTTTAATCGTTTTTTAATGAGAAGTGCTTACTACACTCTCATAGTTTTTACATGTATTAAAATTTGAATAGCAAAGTAAACACACATGAAAAATAGATATTATTACCGTTTATCATAAAAGAATAATCAAATTGGTTAAAAAATTGTCAATGCATTTAAACAGTCAGAGAAAAATCAATCGTATAATTAATAAATTTTTAATTTTCTGTAAACATTCGAAACATCTTTAAACTTTCTTATTTTATCTATTTACTTTGGATAGACTAAGGTCAAAAATGGGTGTTATTTATTCAATTTCTTTAGAATAATATTATAGTAGTTGAATGATAGAAAAGCAAGCTGCTTTTCCGTTAAAACATACAACCCTCGTCCCTTTTTCTCGGACAAAAATGTGGTTTTTAGCTCACAGGCTATCAAAGCCTGAGAGCTAATGTACCCACGGGGCATGTATGTACGTACGTAACGCGATAACTCTTGATAGAAATATCAGATTTGGTTCAAATTTTGTATATAGGTTCATTGTGATAAGGCGCTTCCCTGATTAGTTTTGGGGGTTCATTGGTTAAGTATAAAGGGGGAAGAACGGGTCTAATGCCCCCTCCTTAATTTAGATAAATGGGTTTTTCATGCAGAATTACTTTATTTGCTTCAAATTTGGTATACCGGTTTATTCTGATTAGGCGCTTCCCTGACTAGATTTGGAGGTTTATTGGTTAAGTTTAAATTGGGGGGGGGTAACCCCTCCCCCCCTTACTCTTTTGAATTAAGAGTATAATATACAATTAATGTGAATAGCCTGTGAGCTCAATGCCATCAGTTTAAAATTCTGTATGTATGTATGCTATAGCATATGCACGAAGAGATATATATATATATATATATGGAAGCACTTTTCTTTTTATTAAGTATGTGCGTTTGCTTTGAAGACTTTGCACTTTTTTGAGTTCACACAGCCGTGTGACTCCCTTAAAGGTGTTTAAAAAAGATCTAATAATAATAAAAAGAAAACATAGATTGGATTTATAAGCGTTTTAGAAATAGCCCCGAATGGGTTACCGCAGCAGTCTTTGAAAATAAATAAATAAAACTGTCTGTGTTAATGTCAGAAACACTCGTGCTAACTACAATATTTTACATTTATATTTCGTCACGAGGTATGACAACATGATTTATAATAATCAAAAATCTTAACTGGTCACGTTCTTGCTCTCTTTTTAGCTCTCATTGCGTGTCGTTTATTTTATCTGACAGAATCTAATGCAAGAGAAAGGCTTCAAACAATGAGCTCAAGTCATTCTGGCAGTTAACACTCACTTCATTTATTGTTAAGCGGCATTTGAAGAACTTCAGTCAAAAGAATTAGAGGAGCAGCGGAACACGTGAAACAACTAGGACATGTTTTTAGTTAAACTAAGTGACAAAGGAAATATTTAAACTAAAAATATCCGAGCGATAATCAATGCAAACATAACATGTATGTAATTTTCAGTTTTGACTGCGCTTTCTCCGCTTGTGTAAAATTCAAATATAAAATTATGTGAAAGTATCATATTTACTCGCGTGTTTTGAGCTCTTTTTTTCCGTTTCTTTGGTTCCAAAAGTGTGTAAAATTCGCGGATTTTTTTTTTTTTTTTTTATATTATTGAGTATTTATTGATATTAAATTGTGTCAGAGTAATTAAAGCAATAAATATAAAATTAAAAAAAGCTTTTTTTTTTTTTTTTAAACTATATTTTATACGCATTCAATATTTATCTTGAAAATCACGCCTAATTTCATGATTTTCCCCAAAACAACTCCGATAAAATTTGTGAATTAAGCGTTGCAACAAAACCCGAAAATTCACAGCTTTGATTTATGCTTGATAGAAAACGCGAACTCGTGAATTTATTTAAAAAATGTATAATTTTTGCTATCTTTCTTTTTTTAAGAAATGACTAACAGAAACGAAAAGCAAACATTATTTAAACTATCTTTTTAGGATTTCGAAATTGTTTTCACGACGTATAATCCTAATTTAATTAATATAAAACTGTTAATTTATAAAAGCGCATTTTTTTTCAATTATTATACACTAATTATTTTATTTTTTCCTTTTTAGTGTTTAAAGTTGAATTGTTGCAGTTTCACATCCATTTGGCCTATTTAGGCGAGCGTGTTTTGTCATATAATTAAATCCATTGTTGTTGTAACTCGTATATAATTGTAAACGTCAAGAATATTTGGCTATTTATCACCAGTGGCGGGGGAAAGAAAAGAGATTATTTCACATAAAATCAAGTATTTAAAATTATTTTTAATAAAAAATGAAAACTGGGGTAAAGAACGACAAGTTTTAAGAATTGTATGCAAAAAACAAAATTTAAAAAACTCCATTATTTCATGAGATATCCTTAGAAAAGTGAGGAAACTTATCCCCATTGGATTAACATGGAAAACGGAAAATTGTTCCCAAAAGCTGGCTGAATTATTTTTATTTCTTAAGAGCCTACACTAGTCACGGGAAGAAACGCTCAAGCTAATATTAAGTCTATGGGAAGGTTCTAACGCGATTTCTGGCTCGCATTTTAATATTTTAAAATTTTTTTTGCATAGGATAGCTGAGGTCGATCTCCAACGTTGTTAGTTTTTACTTTTTCGATTTTTGTTGCAGTTTTTTTATGAGCGGGCATTTTCAATTTTGGAACCGGTTCTGAAAGTGAAAGTACCCTTATATAAAATAACTGGAACCAAAATCGAAAAAGTAAAAACTAACAACGTTGGAGATTGACCTCAGCTATCCTATGCAAAAAAAAAAAAGCATATAAAAATGCGAGCGAGAAATCGCGCTAGAACCTGTCCATAGATTAAACATTAGCTTGAACGTTTTTTCGCATGACTGATGTAGGCTCTTAAAATTAATGTGAGACACGAGCGGCATTCGCCAACGCCTTTTAGAGCTAAAAACTTTGATACTAAAGAATAGCGTCTAATGTCTAGTAATAAGATAATAAATAAATAAAGATTAAGATAATAAATATAATAAATTGTAGAAGTACACAGACGACGTATTCCGTACCCTAATAATGACTTACCAATAAAAATAATGAGAGGGCAGAAAAAAAAATGCGAATTTCAACTTTAAACATTGTGTGAAAATTCAAGGGTCTTTGGGAAAAAAAGTAAATGAAGTGCAGGTGTTAATCACGTAATTATTGGGTCATCCAGAAAGTTCTGCGGTTTATCAAAGCTATGCGCGGTTTCGTCTAGTTATATTTTGCTACTGCTGATAAGGAGTGACCTTGAATGACCCAGATATGTGTATTCGGTCTTTTCTGCTTGCGCAGCATAATTCTCGCTTGTGTTGTGGCATAATTTTTGTTTCAGTGCAGTGCTAAGAATGGAGAATCAAAAATTTTATTTAAGAAAGGTAAAAATACTAGTGAGACTGCTCGTAAAGTTTGTGCTGTGTATGGACTTTGTTCTGTGTGTTTTTTTTTTTTTTTTGTTCTGTTTGTTTGTGCTGTGTATGGACTTCTGCTGTTTCAGATGACAAAAAATGCTTTTAAAAGTGATTTTTTCCATTCTTAGAGTCGGAAAACACTCATAATTCACAAAATTCTAAGTACGGTAACTATGTAAGTTTCGGTCGTTTATTCATTTCATTTACATTTAAGAAATATAAAATTATAGTTCAGGGGTCGATTTAGGAAAGATTTGGGGCCTATTTAGGAGCCCTTCACAAAAATCAATTTGATAAAATGGGCCCCTTCACAAAAATCAGTTGGATAAAATGGGCCTCTTCACAAAATACTATTCCATAAAAACTGACTATTTATTTGTTATTTTGTGATGTTTTGAAATGTGTAATTTGTAAACAAACAAGTTCACCAGAGAGGAAAACTACAGCAAAAGGATTTAAAAAAGTTTTTGTTTATAAATGCTTGGTTCGAATTTGATTTACTGGATTTCAACTTTTGTTACAAAATGTTATTTTTCACAAAAATATAATAAATTTCACAAAAATAACCTTTATTTTTCACAAAATGGACCCCAAGAAAAAAAACCTGCATCGACCCCTGTAGTTGCTCTGGAGTTTTACATGAAATAATTTAACTGCACATTAACATTATACTAATAATGTCTAAACAACATACGTATAAGTGAATTCAGTAAAAAGTTACATTTAAAAATATCCCACTAATCTTAATAAATTAAAAGACATACAAAAACTTTCATGAATCGAATGTATACACAACAATTTCTATACAAGCCATTATAATAATTCCTCTACCACAAACCAAAATCAATTTCTAATGTATGACTTTCAAACATCGAAAATAAAGCAATTTAAATTCAACATTTTAATCCTCAGAAGAATGTGCACGTCCACTATCTCTTAAACATGCATGGCAACTTACTTCGTTTAACACGAATGAATTTCTATTTGAATTTCACCCCAGCTGAGTGAAGTTCACTGAAGTTTTTAATTACACAATCCCACGTGATCTTATTCTCATGCAGATTACCTCAGTTACTCGGTAAAGATGCTGCGAATGTAAATATTCTGTTCGTTAACCCACATTCTTATAGGAGTCTTGTGTGACTCTTCCTAGCGTTTAACTATTCTCTTACTAATTATTCTTAAGGCTTAAGTTTCAAGGAATAACTTTTAGTGGTAAACGAAGTATATATATATATTATATGCATATTTTAGTAATATTACAAAATTCTTTCGGCTGCACTGGCTTTCATCAAATATGATAAACAGTCTGATCTCAGGCTATGAAAGAAGACTTTTACCATAAGTTATTTCTGTTACTTATTAACAACAACAAAAAGTCAGCAAAATATACTTGAGTAATAGAAAATTTCCTCTGAAACATTTTATCTCTGAAAATATTTTCTACTAAATTATGAGAATTATTTGTTGTCTGCGATTTATATCCTGATTTGCAAATTCTTAATTTTTTTTATGAAATAATGCTTGATCAGAGTTAGTTGAATATTTCGAATGGTAACTAATTAAATAAAGGCAGAATTAATAAGAAAAGTTAATATCCGAAAGAAAAAAAAACTTTATAGATTTTTATAAGATTTTTGTTCTTTTTTAATATTAAATAATTCGTTCGCATGTTTCAATAATGAATATTGTTGATGTGAAAATCAATGTTTTGTTTTGTCACACTTATGACGGACTGGGCCACATCTGTGAAATTTGGAATGCACTGCCGCTGCCCGTCTCTTACTGAAAAACAAGTATCAATTTCCTATTAATGATTTTTAGACACCAAAAGTAAAATAATTTCACATTTTAGTTAGAAAAAAAAGGCTTTTATTAAAAGTTTTAAAAATTTCTAAATTTTAGTCATGCTTCTTTTAATTCAACGTTCTGTTTCTCTAAGAATTTGGGCATCTGCAGAAAGAAATCCAGGGAGGAGCAAGTTTTTGGAAACAGTCCCCAGAAAAAAAAAAAAGCTAAGAGAATCACCTTAAGGGTCCTGTCCCCTCACGCGAAAACACCCGCTCGCTAATGTTAATCCTGTGCGACGGGACTGTTATTTTACAATATTTAGTTTGCATTTTAATATTTTTAAACTATTTTTTTTTTTTTTTTAATTTACACATTAGATAGCTGAGATGGATTTCCTTTTTTTTTTTTTTCGATTTTGTTTACAGGTTTTTTTATTAGGCTATTTTCATTTTCGGAACCAGTTTCGAAAATGAAAGAATCCTTATATTAATAAAAATCCTGTAAACAAAATCGAAAAACTAAAAAAAACGGTGGTTGTAGAAATCGATCTCAGCTATCCAATGTAAAAAAAATCGTTTAAAAATATTGAAATGCAAACTATTAAAAAATAAGTCTCATAAGATTAACATTAGTGAGCTGGTGTTTTCGCGTGGGTGGGCAGGACGCTTAAGGGAAGTCTTCACTCACCTGAAAACATCCGCTCACTAATGTTAAACCTATGGGCAGGTTGTTTTCAAATTTTTCGTTTAAATTTGAATATTTTTAAACGATTTTTTTTTTTGCATAGGATAGCTGAGGTCGATCCCTAATATGGCTAGTTTTTACTTTTTCGATTTCAGATGCCGTTTTTATATATATATATATATATATATATATATAAAGGTACTTTTACTTTTAAAACCGGTTCCGAAAGCGAAAGGACCTTTATTAAATAAATCTGCAAATGAAATCGAAAAAGTAAAAAATAGCTACATTAGGGATAGACCTCAGCTATCCTATGCCTAAAAAAATCGTTTAAAAATATTCAAATTTAAACGAGAAATTCGAAAACAACCTGCCCATAGGTTTAACATTAGTGAGCGAGAGTTTTCAAGTGAGTGAAGTCAAATTTACTAGATGAAAAAAATCCCTCCCATCCCCTACCCCCCACACACACTTTCTAAGAAATAGAAAAAAAGTGCCTTTTTTATAAAAGAAGAAATATTTGTTTGCCGTTAGTTAAATGGGTCTTTCTAATGTCCCATCCCCGCCACTTTCAATTAGAAGTGAAAATTTTCATTTCATATCCTTCCTTCCGTAGCCTGAGGAAGACACTGTTTATCATATATGATGAGATCGTGTGCATCCCAACGAGTTCCATAATGTACTGAAATATGCATGTAACTTCATTAACCCGCTAAAGTTATTCTCTAAAACTTAATGCAGAATAATTAGTAAGAGAATAGTTAGGCGCGCGAGACAGTCACTGAAGCTCTTGTAAGAATATGAGTTAACGAACTGAATATTTACATTTATAACATCTTTTCCGAGTAACTGGGGTAATCTGCATAAAAATAGAATCACCTAGGATTTTGTAATTAAGAACTTTAGTGAACTTTACTTAGCTGGGGTGAAATTCAAATAAGAATCCATTCGTATTAAATGAAGTAAGTTACTATGCATGTTTTCAGAGATATAGTGGACGTACAAATTCCCCGTGGAACGGAATTTTGAATTTAAATTGCTTTACTTTCGGTGTTTAAAAGCCATTCGTGGGAAATTGATTTTGTTTTGTAGTAGAGTAAGAGTTATAATAGCTGAATAGAGTTAGGTGTTTAGTGTCCGATTTATTTTGGGAAAAAATGCACATTTTTTTTTAATATTTATTATTAAGTACCATTGTTAAGCTGCTATTGGAAATTTTAGTAAGTTTAATTTCTTGCTGCCTTTTCTTTTAATTGAGTAAAACGTACTCAATTTTAAATACGTCACATACTCAAACATATGCCACAAAAGCCATGCATATGCCATCCAAATGTTCTAAAAATTGAGAAACACGTGTGCTCTTTTTTTATTCCATGGATGTGTTCAAATATGAACCGTTATATACTCATTTTTTAATCTCATGGATGTATCAAAATTTGAAGTGTGACATGTACTTATTTTTTATCCCATGGATGTATTTAAATATGAACTCTGTGTGCCTTTTTTAAAATAATCAATAAAAATTTTTTCTTATTTTATGTAATCAGCAGCACATTCTGTAAATATTAAATTTATGTAAATATTAAATTATGCACAGTATTAAGTGTTTGAAATCAATGCTCTAGGTCAGTGTTTTCCAACAGGTTGTACGTGGTGGAATATTTGTGGGTACATGAAAATTACATTGGTATTGGCGAATAACGCGAAAATAAAACTTAAAATAGAAAGAGAAAACAAAAATGTAAACTTTCAGTTCAGAAAGAGAGATTCGCTTAAAAGTGAAATAGGTTATTAGCATAAAATGAAGGAAAATGCCTGAACTCAGTAATTGGTTTATCATTTGTTGCCAGTATCTCCGCCTACTCATAACATTTTGCGATTTGTGTCCCCTCTTTTTTTTATTGTTCTTTTCTTTCTAGTAATTCTAGAAATATTTAGAAAAAGCATGAATCGTATCGGGTCTTCTGGTTTCGACGTTTAAAACCCATTTGTGAAAGCAAGACAGCAGAATGTTCGACTGGTCAGCATAAACTCATCAACTTGTATTAATAGTTATAGCTTCATCCCTACATTTGGCAGTAATTAATTAGATATCTTTAACCAAGATTTCATGTTTTGAATGACTTGATATTGTGTTGTGGTTGAAAATTGGAATTCTGAAGAGAACTGCATCTAACATTAGAAACTATGCATAAGAACATTTCTAATGAACAAAAATATTTGGAACGTGTTGATATGAAAAGGAATACGCATAAATGAAAAAACTTAAGCAAGGGGTAAGTGAGAGAAAGAAGGTTGGGAACCGGCGCTCTAGGTAATAAAAATATGAAGTAAAACAAGATGCAATCCAAGATGGCCGATTAGTAACATGTGGAAAACCAAAATTTTGACACAGACATGGACTAAAAGATATTTAATAAAGCACTTTCAAAACTAAAATAGGTTAAATAGAAAAACATATTTTTCTTCTTAAGGGGGCTCCGCCCCGAACGTTTATTACAGATTAAAGTAAAAATGTACTGACATTTATTTCCTGTTCAAAAGTATTTACAAGAATCATTTAATTGATTATTTATTTAAGAAAAGTAGCAAAATTATCATCAAGATACCCAAATCAAATATTTTTATGACAAGAGCATTGTTTGCAAGCACTTTTAAATTATTTTAAAATAATGTGCATAATTTAATGCTTACATTAATTTAATACTTACAGAAGGTACAGCTGATTACATAAAATAAGAACAAACAATTATGGAATATTTAACAGAAAGCACTTACTTTAAAAGTTGTTGGAGAAATCTTGAATCTAATTTTCTTTTCACAAATATCCATGTCACTCAGCGCACACCGTACCCGACTGCCTATGAATGAATATACGAAACGCTCATAACAATAATGCAATGTAACTGATGACCGCATTATAATGGAAGCTCAAGATATAGTTCCTTCCGAGGAATAAAAATGTAATATTATTCCCTACTTTCCAGGGTATATTGTATTGTTTTCCAGTTAATGAACATCTTTTATGCCGCCATGAATGAAATAAATCATTACAAAGTACATAATTATCGTTTCGCTTGAAGTTGATAACATGTCATGTTTCAAAATTGAGAAAGAATAGGTTCATTTTTGATCCAAACATACTCAATTCAATATGAGTACATCGATTTACTAATTTTTGAGTACTTCATTTTCTTTCAGTGTTGGTATATTATACAATGCAATTATTTCATGTAAAATCCGAGAACAATTGATGATGCAGTTAGCAAAAGTGTAGTTTCTGTATTTTTAACAATAATTTAAAGTAAAAAAAAAACTTAATGCAGAAGGGAGGGAGGTAAAATTTTCTCAAGTAAAAAAATTATTGGATAAATAGTCTCTCTCTAAGAAATAGAAAAAAAAGCCCTTTTTTTTTTTTCAAAATAGAAATATTTATTTTTCTTTATTTAAATGTATTTTACTCGTTTTTCTCCTCTTGTTCAATTGGAAGTGAAATTTTTCATAACATTATCCTTCCTTCCGTAGCTTAAGGAAGACACTGTTTATCATATATGATGACATCGTGTGCATCCCAACGAATTCCGTAATGCACTGAAATATGCATATAACTTCATTAACCCGCAAAAGTTATTCTCTAAAACTTAATACAGAATAATTAGTAAGAGAATAGTTAGTTGCGCGCGACAGTCACAGGTGCTCTTGTAAGAATATGAGTTAACGAACTGATATTTACATTAGCATCTTTTCAGAGTAACTGGGGGTAATTTGCATGAAAATAAGATCACACAGGATTCTGTAATTAAGAGCTTTTGTGAACTTAACTCACCTGGGGTGAAATTCGACTAAGAATTCATTCGTATTAAACGAAGTAAGTTGCCATGCATGTTTTCAGAGATATAGTGGACATGCAAAATCCCCGAGGAGCATAATTTTGAATTTAAATTGCTTTACTTTCGGTGTTTAAAAGACATTCGTAGGAAATTGATTTTGTTTTGTAGTAGAGGAAGAGTTATAATAGCTGAATAGAATTTGCTGTTTGTGTATTCGATTTATTAAAAAAAAAAAAAGCATATATTTTTATATTTATTAAGTACCGCTGTTAAGGTGCTATTAGAAAATTTCTAAGTATAATTTCAGAATGCATTTACTTTTAAAATATATACATGTGGTTTGGAATTGATTGGTATACAATGCAATTATTTCATGTAAAATTTCAGAACAATTGCTTTTGCGGTTAGCAAAAGTGGGGTTTTTAATATCTTCTTAAAACTGATATATCCGTTCACTATTCTGTAGGTTTCACTATAATATTAGCAGTATTTTAAATTAATATAATCCTACAAATATAATGTAGTTTTAAAACGTTAAGTAATGATTAATAGTCTCAAGGATTACTTTCGTATACGTAATTTTTTTTTTTTTTATCATGTTTAAAATATCATGTTTTTTAGCATTTTTAAAAAATTACATTACTAAACAACATTACAATTTTGCCCTTTTGCTAGGCGGTCAGGAGGTTTTAAGTGGAAAAATTATTGGAAGAAAAGAGCACTTTTCATAATAATAATATTAAGAGAAATAGAAAAGTTATGTTCCCCCCCCCCCTTTTTTTTTGTTTCAAAATATAAATATTTATTTTTCGTTATTTAAACGTATATATATTTTTCCTCTTGGGAGGGGGGAGGGGTAATTAAAGGTGAAAAAACCCCTAATACATCATCTGTTCGTAGCCTGGAGAAGACATTGTTTATCATGTGCAGATAAGATTGGTTACATTCAAACGTGTTCCGTAATGCACGGAAATATGCATATAACATCATTTACTCTCTAAAGTTACTCTCTAAAACTTAAAGCAGAATAATTATTAAGAGAACAGTTAGACGCGGGAGACAGTCACATACGCTCTTCTAAGAATATGAGTTAAGTAACAGAATATTTAGTTTTATAACATCTTTTCCGAGTAACCGAGGTAATCTGCATAAAAATAAGATCACGTGAGATTGTATAATTAAGAGCCTCAATGAACTTTATTCAACTGCGGTGAAATTTAAATAAGAATTCGTTTCTGTCAAACGAAGCAAGTTACCATGCACAAATAGTTAGAAGCAAGTTCTCCGAGGAACAGAGTTAAGAATTTGAACTACGAAATTTAAATGTTTAGAAGCCATTCATTGAAAATTGACTGTGAATGGAAGGAAAATAATATGACTTTATAGAATATGCTGGAAACATTTCCGCTCGTCTTTCATCATCTATCAAGCAATGTAATTATTTTATGCTTAAATTACTTCAAAAATGAAATTACTTCAAATGAACTATTCATTTTCAGTTTTAAAATACGTACAAACACTCGTAAATCAATAAGAACTGCTATTACTTACTCATCATACGTAATATTGGGTAAATCTTGTAATCATTTTGAAAATCGAAAAATAATTTTAGACGGATTTACAAGTTTCAGACACTAAAGATTCATAAAAACATATTTTTCGAAAAAAAAAAAATTCTGTCCGTCTGTCTGTGTCTTTCTGTATGTCTGTAAACGCTCTATCGAACAAATTGAGATAGAGACATGAAATTTGGTATGTACTTAGCATATAATAATGGAAAGAAGCTTATTGAATTTCAGTAACCTCGATTATCCGGAACTATTTTTTTCGGACTCTCTAAATATTCGTTCTGATACATAAAAGGTATATAAAAAATTTCGAAATGGTTTATTTTAAGGAATGAATATAAAAGACAATAAAAAAACATAAATTTTGCATAAAGAATGAAGTCGATCGGATAATGAGTTGCCGAGATATTTGTAATCCTATTGTCCACACTCTTCGATTTTTCATGACCTTGTATTTCATTCAAATTTCAATTTAAATATATATTTTAATTGGAAATGAGACGCTTAATCTGACGCAGCAAACCGTTAATTAATATTATTATCAATTTTGGAGTTATAAGGATGCTTCTTTTAAGCATTTCAGTAATAGAGCATTTAAAGTTTATGACGTTATGAAGCCACGATTTTATTCGAATTGCAATGCATTTTATAAATAGTTTACACATGTTTTATTTTCCTATTTTATATTATGCATATTCATGATGGGTAAGTATTACGGTGGCCCCCAACGACTAGTTTAAAACGTGAAATTTTTGTTTTATTTTGGCTGGTAAATTTAATTTTTACATTGCAATTCAAAATTGCAAAAATGCAAATTCATACATTAATATAACACTGAGGCTAGAGCAACATACATCGCCAAGTTCATTAAAAATGCATTTCAGCTAATATCTCATTCTCAGAATTGATGCTTTTGAGTTATAATGTTGTTGTTTTTAATGAGCGTTTGGAAACGATTGTATAATAAATTTACACACTTTTTCTCTCTTAATAAAAACAGATAAAAAAAAAGTAAAATCATGCATCAAGCATAGATTACGAAACACTTTCCAACACTTCAGAATACTTTAACAGACATTCGCTGTTTCATAAGGTAAATAAATATACCTAAGTAAACATTTTAGAAAAAGCAAAACACACATACAGTTAACACACATACAGTTAAATATATCTGGCATATTAACCAAAGTTTTCCGTAATTTAAGCGGATTCTACCATTAGTCTTTGAAACATTTTCTCTAACCTCGTCTTGTTTTACGCACTCCCATGATCATTATCATTTTTCTCAGTTTAGGAACTCATTTACACACAGTGGTTGTTCTTACTTTGAGATTTCTCGAAATTTCTTTTGCCGATAGGATTTTCATGTCAACTCTTTCATACATATTTTATCGGATTTTTTTTTTCTCTTTAATTCAAAATTGAGGAGTATTTATGAAAAAGTCATTTTTTGTTTTATTGTTTTAAAAGCAAAATTGAATATTTTTCTATTACGTAGCTATAACACAAGAATTTAAGGGGTCACATAACTGTTAAGCTTTAAAGATTACAAAAAAATATATGAAAGAGTAATATTTCTGAGCACAAAGCGTATCCTATAAAGATTTAAGTTATCATTGGAAATATATCGGGTTGTCTCGGTAAATGGTGATTTTTATCAATGTGCTTATAAAAAAGTATGTTTTTTTTTGTTTGTTTGATTTAGGGGGGAGGTGGGACTTATTTGAATTTTAAGTCTCTTTGATAGAGAAATTTAAATTTTTATGATATGAATGCACACACACACACTTTATTCGAAAAGTTTATTTATATATGTTTAAAAAATATGACATTTCAATTTTATAACATATATTAAAGTTTTATTTAAATTGTTTAATCAATGCAGTATTATACGCAATGTTTTTTAATAGAAAAAATCCCAAACCTTAAAGGTAAACTATAAATGGTTTGTTTGTGAGTCCGAATGCAAATATTTTTTCTTTCTGCCTGAGAGAGATGTTGGGGACACTCTTTTGATTTTTAACAGTTCCTTTAATAGCAAAAATTTCATCTTTTATGATATGGCATCCCAATTTTATTATGCACACACACAGTAGTTTAATCGGAAAGTTTATTTATATGTTTAATATATATATATATATATATATATATATATATATATATATATATATATATATATATATAAATGTCACAATTAAGTTTTATTTAAATTGTTCAACAATAGAATATTATACACAATGTTTTTTTAATCGAACTAATCCAAAGCCCTAAAGGTATACTATAAATAAATGCTGCATTACTTTCAAGAAGCTTTTGTTTTTTTAGGATGACACAAATGTTATACACATCACATGGAAAATAATAATAAGAGATGTCGGAAAAAAAAAATACGCATAATAATAATAAAAAATGTATATGTATAAATGTCAGAATTAAGTTTTATTTAAATTGTTCAACAATAGAATATTATACACAATGTTTTTTTAATCGAACTAATCCAAAGCCCTAAAGGTATACTATAAATAAATGCTGCATTACTTTCAAGAAGCTTTTGTTTTTTTTAGGATGACAAACATGGAAAATAATAATAAGAGATGTCGGGGAAAAAAAAAACGCATAATAATAATAATAAAAAATATATATGTATAAATGTCAGAATTAAGTTTTATTTAAATTGTTCAACAATACAATATTATACACAATGTTTTTTTAATCCAACTAATTCAAAGCCCTAAAGGTATACTATAAATAAATGCTGCATTACATTCAAGAAGCTTTTGTTTTTTTAGGATGACACAAATGTTATACACATCACATGGAAAATAATAATAAGAGATGTCGAAAAAAAAAATTAAATACGCATAATAATAATAATTAAAAAGTTTCCGACGCGTTAATGCATTCCAAAAAAACACAGCAGTTTTTATTCCATCATTTTCGGGGTTTCACTTAATCTTTGTTTGCTGCAAATAGGCTCCTATCTTTCCCTTTAGTATCCATTGTCTGGTTTGTGTCTCTATTATTGACCTCAATCGTGATGTGAGGAAGAGGAAAATTTTCGATCCGGCATTTGTATTAGGGTCCGTTCTCTTGTCTTCCGAATATCTCTGTGGTCGTTGGCCATCGATCGCTCTCTCTCCTGCAAGGCGCGCAAATTCGCTGATACTTCTGTTTGGACACTGAATAATTTTCTCTCAGTTAAAGTTTGATTTTATTCTGAGGTTCATTCAGTATTCGTAAGCTCATTTTGGTGGTTTGTGTGCGTTAAAGTAAGTCTACACGCAAGTCCTTAATCAGGAGAGGTGGGTACGGAGGGGGGGGGGGGGTATTATGAGGTTCAAGTTATCCATGAAATTTTACAGATCAATATTTATTTATCGATAAATCTATGTTTGTTATCTATAATCTACCAATGTTTAATTTATCGTTTTTACTTTATAACAATGCATTTCACGATACATCTAAGATAAACTAACTGTATTAAAATTTAAAATTCTGACAAAGTATTTTTTTAGCTAAGGTCCTGGTACCTTAGATGTAAAAGCTTTTTTTTTTTTTTTATACCGCTAACCAGGCCCCTACCTGCCCGGCATGAATGCCTAGCTTAACGGGTTAGTACCTGGGTGCGGGGCGGAAATCGCCTGATCACAGCATGGCTGTGATCCACCTGACTATTGATTTGTTCACATCGCTGCTGTGCTTGCTCTCTTGTGATTTGCTACCGTTATCTTTGTTTGCCGGTTCAAGGTTTCTGTTTAACTTTGTTGAATTGACAGATTTAATAGGTCTCGTAATTTAGAACCTTGATCAGGTGACGAGACCCTCACCTGACTAGGCACCCCCAGAGGTATTATTCACAGGTAACTTGGAGGGCTTTGCACCCACGACGGATTT
Source organism: Maratus michaelseni (assembly GCA_963931845.1). NCBI lineage: Eukaryota > Metazoa > Arthropoda > Arachnida > Araneae > Salticidae > Maratus > Maratus michaelseni. The sequence continues at coordinate 85,061,859 of OZ007595.1, read as the reverse complement.
TACATGCACCAGGTGCCATTAGCGTACATAGATTTACATATTTACCATGTCTGTTGGCTTGTCACGTTCATGGTGGGTTGTCGCTGTAGTGTTTATCGCCTCTTTTATGGGCTGATTTCCCTTCTTGTTGTATTTGTCTCTGTCAAGGCTTTTTGGCGTTTTTATAGGCTCGCCCCTGTTGTGGGTTGTTTTTTGTCTATCATTCATTGGTTTTTTGTCTCTTTCTTGATATATTTTTACCTCTAGCTTGTGCTAGAGCTGGTTTTCACATTTTGAATCTTGGTCTTCTTTCGAGAGTTTCACTGGTTATTATGTCACTATCGTGGGTTTTGTCACGTTGTAACATTTGTTACTGGTGGTTGTCACATTGTAACTTTTGTTACTGGTGGTTGTCACATTGTAACTTTTGTTACTGGTGGTTGTCACATTGTAACTTTTGTTACTGGTGGTTGTCACATTGTAACTTCTGTTACTGGTGGTTGTCACATTTCTGGATGTTGCACACTCATTTTTGTTGTCTTTGTCACTTTATCTCACCCAAGCATTGGGGATTTTGATTTTTTTTTCCCTTCGTGAATACGCTTTTTGCGATCAGTCCATTGAATCCTAATGGCTGTTATCACTGCTTTTGAATTTTGTGCAACTTGTTGATTTGTTGTTTGAGAAACTTGTCGCACTAATGGAGTGGGGCTTGTTCCGTGGCCGTTAGTCCGTCATGTATCTATGAGGCTGTATTCACTTGATTTGACACTGTTTTTTCCCCATTAACTTTCTTTGGCAGGTGTGCTTTGTGCATTCACCATTTAATTATTTTCTTCACTTTTTGTTGGCTATTTGCCTTCATCAGTTGGTGAAATTCAGTCCGTCACAGATGACTACCATTTCTCACTAGTGCTGAAAAAAATCGATTTTTTTTTTGGCGTAGCAAAGAGGTTCCATTGCTACTTTTTTTTTTTTTTTTTTTTTTTAAGATGTAAAAGCTATTCGGGACTGGGGAGGAAAGCAAACGGGGAGGTTTAATTTCAGAGGTTTTTTAGCTCACAGGCTATCAAAGCCTGAGAGCTAATGTGCCCGCCTGTTCTGTATGTATGTACGTAACGCGATAACTTTTGATAGAAATATCCGATTTGTTTAAAATTTTGGTTATAGGTTCATTGTGATAAGGCGCTTCCCTGATTAGTTTTGGGGTTTCATTGGTTAAGTATAAAGAGGGGAACGGGGGGCTAATTCCCCCCTTAATTTAGATAAATGGGTTTTTCATGCAGAATCATCATATTTTCTTCAAATTTTGTATATAAGTTCATTGTGATAAGGCGCTTCCCTGATTAGTTTGGAGGTTCATTGGCTAACTATAAAGGGGGGAACGGGGGCTGATTCCCCCACTCCCCTTAAGTTAGATCAATTGGTTTTTCATGCAGAATTATTTGATTCAAATTTTGTATATAGATTCATTGTGATAAGGTGCTTCCCTGGTTAGTTTTGGCGGTTCACTGGTTAAGTATAAAGGGAGGAACAGGGGGCGTTAATCCCTCCCTTAATTTATTATTGACTTTTTTATTTTTTGAGGGCATTATTCTTTGAAACAAGAGTATAATACACAATTATTGTGAATAGCCTGTGAGCTCAATGCCATCAGTTTAACTGGGCACTTTTCTTTTTATTTATTTGTTAAAGAATAGACTTCTTGTGTGTGTGATGTTGCTAGAATATGGCTGAATATGGCTAAAAACTGTGAATAGCTGTTAAAATAGTTGTAGTATAATTTTAAATACTTTGATCTTTCGGCTGAAAAGATGCATGAAAATTGCAATAAAAAGTAACGCAAGAACATAAAAACTCAAATTTAAAAGCAAGATATTTTTATTCCATAAATGTTATTCTGTTGATTGAAGCATCCTCTAGACAATGGAGTATTATCATAACTATAACGGTGCTATTTAAAAATTTATGCAGTCTTGCGTTTTGATACGTGAAATGACACTCTCAGCAATATCTTCAAAATTTACGATAATTCATAACCTGTGTAAACTGAAACGTGGTAAGTAATTTAATCATAAATCATAGATAACACTAATCATAGTAAAGTTTCATTCCTTTAAATAAACCTATCTAGTGTACTTCATCAGTATTTCATAACTCTATAAGCATAACTTATGCATAAATTTTCAACCGTGAATGCATAAAATTTGCAGCCTTGCTTATATGCAGATAACAACCCAAGAAATTGAATAAAGGCTTCCCATTTTCCTATAAAGGCGTCTTTCAGAAAATATTGTCAAAGTTGGCATTTTTCGATTTACGAGACTCGGCAGTCTGGAAAAGGCCGTCATAATCGAAGCGAATTCAAAATTTATATTCCATTTGCTAGAAAATGAAAAACTCTATTCGATTATTTGGCATTTAAACAATGTCTCCAAATTTCATGAGTGAAATTGAATTCGGGACTCTGCGAAAAGTTTCGCGTTCTTAACCCCTTCGGCCCTGACGTCCTACTAATAGGACATATCTTTTATTGAGTATTATTTTGTCTTAAACATTATTTTTATTAATTCCAGCACCTAGTAGTGATAGTATGGATCTCTACATTTGCTATTATGACTTCATTTATGTTTAGCATTTAGTAATAATAATAATAATAATAATTTTCATAATTATTAGCAAGCCGTTGGCATTTCTTTTAATTAAAACATACGTTTCACTCTTTAAATTAAAATTTGGGAATCCTTTTCCGAATTGGTAATTTTTGATAAAAAATAAAAAATATTACTAAATTTTTATGCTTGTTTAATTTATTTGTAATACGACATTTTCCAAACGTCTTCAAAAATTCTTCCTTAGACTATCGTTATATGAAAAACAGGCAAAATAACTACATTTGTGAGGTTTTGGTAAAGAACGCATTCGTTAACTTTCATTAAACCCTAACTTCTGTGATTCAGATAGCTATTTTTAATTTTGTTAGCATAACAGTAATTTTTTTCCAAAATTGAAAAAAAAAAAAAATTGGGCTGAAGGGGTTAAGCGGGGAAATTTTTTTGGGAAACACCCTTAAAATATATTTAATTACTATTACTTTCCTTTACGTTTGAAAAATTAATGTATGGACGTCTCCTCTTTATTTAAGAATGTATAGAGACCCATTTTCTCCGCTCTTTAATTTGCTGTTATCTATGGGAGAACGGGATTCTTTTATCTTAACCTAATTCACATCCAGCTTATCCATTAAAAGATATGAATAATGAATAAGAATATAAAAAAAAGCGTCCGTGATGAAACTAGAATTACGGCGGAGAATTATTACTTATCTGCCGTCCTGAGCATGCGAAGTTTTTTTCTAACGTCAGCTGTTCGCATTGGCGCTAAACATACCGAGAATAGAGAGAGAAAAAAAAGTGGCCAGCCCTTCCTTATAAATTTTGAGAAAATACGGCAAAAAAGAAAAATTACTTTCGAAACCTTCTGGCATCTCTTTGATAAGAATTGGCTCACCCTCCTCCAAATTCTAGAAGTCAGGTTTTGCCCATGGCTCTTACATGAGTATATTAATTGCTATGCATTGTTTTATAATGAATGGAATTAATGTTTAGGTAATTTACCATTAAAAAGAGGCATAAATCACATTTATTGTTATAATACCAAGTTAAAAAAAAAAGTCTTAAAATTACAGAAAAATTTGTTTTGAAAGAACGAATCGTTTCTGTTTGTCTTGCGTTTGCTAAGAATAGTTGCACTATATAATTTAAACAAAGTATTGTTGTATTAATGGGTGCACGCATGGAAATAATTATCAAGAAAGAAAAGAAACGTACGTCTAGTATAGATTATGAAACACTTTCCAACACATTCAGAATACTCTAGAAAAACATCCACGTTTAATTGCCGAAACGTCAGTTGAGGCTTACTGTGCAGACCCGAAAAGTTTTTGGTTTCTGTCTGTCTGTCTGTCTGTTCCGCGATAACTGCCGCAAAAATGATCCGATTAGTTTGATTTTTGGTAGGTATGTTGGTGAGGTACCCGGAATTAGCTGTATAGTTTTTAGTTATGTTTGGTTCATTCGTTCGGAAAATATAAAACATATCATTTTAGGTCATAATGCTTTCCTATGGGAATTCAGACGATTTTGAAAATTTTCATCCATTGAAATAAAATGGCGCATTTGATTAATGTATTTAATGTGTAAGTTATGAAGGCTAAAATTTATCAAGTCAGGTCTTAAATTATTCAAATTAATTTGAAATTTTGTTAATACATTCGTCAGATTTTTTAAATTAGGTGTACAATGTTTGGTGCAATTTTATACATCTGTTCAAATAATATAATACATTTTATTCTATCATTTTTTGCAAATTTTAAAATGTATTTATTTTTATTTTCCTCTTTAATTTAATCGTAACCTAGCAACTACATTTTAAAGAATATCAAAATAATAAAATTCAAATAACTCAAGCTATTTTGCTACAATATTTTATTCGCAAAATAAAATAGTTTTGAGTGATTTTAATATTTTATTGAAATAAATGAGAATTTATTTTGAAACAAGTTACCTTTTAACTACTATAGAAGATAACATTTTTACATGATATATTCATTTTCTGGAAGAGATATGGATTTTTCGTGGCTCAAAATTAGTATTACTTTTAAAATAGGATATAATATCTCGAACAACGAGATGGTTAATCTAAAGAAATTAGCTTAGTAAAACGCATCCATACAGCCTGAAATAGCACCATTACTGGAAACTGAGATCATACAAAGTTATCACAGAAAATACTTTAGCGCCAAACCACGGTTGCTATTTAGTGAATTGGCAGTGGGCACGATTATGAATGATTACCCAATAAGTTTAAAAGTTTCTAAATAAGCCTATTTTGGGGAGATTTTAGTATGCTATTGCCATCGAGTTAGATCAGGATGTACTTAGGTAAAAGAAATATTATAGAATGACCATCAAAACTGTTTTCCGAAACAAAAGTTGCAATAGCACTAAATTTCTGAAATAGATATAAGTGAAAAGATTCAGTTTACATTTCCATAAGTTGCTTTTGTACACGAGATATTATTCAACCTATTTAGCAGATGCGAGTGTTTCGTGGTTGGCAGGTAAGTAAATATTGCTATTTAGGCATTAGGATAACATGAAATTATTTTCGAAATTTTTGCTTATTCTAATAAAACCACTGTGTAGAACGAAATCCAAGGTATACTAGAATCATTCATACAATCAATAGTAAATCAGGATTATAAATTTGTTAAGATTAGGGGTTCAGGGGGGCTCTGCCCCCCAGAAGAAATGTATTTTTTTAATTTAAAACATAGAATAAGAAGTTCATAAGAATGTTAGAATATTATTGCATAAACCGTGTTTAATTAAACGTTTCTAATTTCTGAAACCTTCAAATTATTTTAAAAGCGTATAAATATGTATGTAGTAATTTAAAAAATTTAATTTGCGGATTGTAAGATGTTAAATATTATGAAAAGTGAGATAAAAAAAAAAGCAAAACATTGACATTCAGATCTGACGTTGAGGCTCCTGATCTGTAGATTTACTAGTAAGGTAAAATATGATATCTAACAAAAATTTGCAAAACGCATAAAACCTTTTGAAAACCAAATTTCGGCAATTATCATATTCGGAAAAGAATTAAAATTATTTTATGATTTTCTGTATATGATGTATGTAGTTGTTTATATACTACCTATTATGCTAAAATTTAGTTCAATTAGGAAATGCATAACGCACTTGAAAATTCCCTGTCAGTAATTTCAGTCAATAAATGGAAATGTACTTGAATTCTAGACACCAAGTAATATGCAAAAAAATAGTTACATTTAAAAGCTCATGCCACAATTATAAACGCACTTTCTTCAATTATTGCTCATGCAATTATTGCACCGTAACCGAATTATTTTGTGTGTCCCTGTAAAAGAACGATAAATGTTATGCATACCCTATTCTATAGTAAGCATCTTGTAGTGCATCTCATTGTTGTATATAAATTTCATTATATGGATGAAATGGTATAGCATCATTAAAATACATTGCAAACGATTTTTCCCTATATACCATAATGTAATGGAATTATGTTGAGTGCCTCTGTAAACGAAGTATAAATGATGCACACTTAATTTTGAATGCCGAAATGCCGTCGTGAACTTTAATAAGATACATGAATTATATGGCAATTCGGGTATATTTACGCGAGTTAAAGCACAGGTAGATAGACGGCCAGACAAACCGATTTCATTAACACTTCACTCAACTATGTTGGAAAGAAAGCTTCTTATGGAAGCTGCCTAAAAGCTATATAAGTATGAAGGGGAAAAGGAAGTGGAACACATGTTTGTGACATGAACTGCTTAAGCTAAAACATTTAGAGACTGAATTTTTACATTCTGTCGTGTAAGATTCCTTAGGAATATTGACAAAATGTATTTCTATGAGATAATAGTATTTTTAATTACAAATTATTCTGTAACATAAAGTTATCTTAAATTCATAATTTATATTTAGACATTTTCTGTACCTACACTATCTTATTCTGCTCGATTAAAAAAAAAAATATTGTTTATTGTTTTCTTTTTAATATTCACATATCTGTAAAGTGGAACATTGTTTTTCTGTCGTTTTTCATTATGTCCTTAATTATTTTAATTATTTTATCTTTTAAATAAGGCTGATATGTTTAAGCATTTAAAAGTGCTTAATGCGACCTGTTTATCGATTTCTCATTAATTGATATTTTCATAATTTTAAATAATAAATGTAGTAAAGTTAAATTATCAAATTTAATTCCCAATCTGCACCCGAACAAATGCAATTAACTTTTTTGATTTTCATAATGTATTATTGCCACTGGTAAGTGTCATTTCCCCAATTACTAATATGTATATTTAGTGCTGTTTGTCAAAGATTATAGAGATTAATATTAATCCACTGTTAGACTCCGCGGCAGTTCATATATGCCATTTATAATCAACCTATGTATACATCATGTTGACACTATGTCACTGCAATATATCCAGATATCTAATTTGTGATCAAACTGTCACAGAAGAAGAAAATGGGTAGATAAAGCTTAATTTTTGCAGAACCTGTTTACAAGTGGCAAATTTCCATCGGTATTTAAGAAAAATAATCGTGGCACCTTATTTAAACAAGAATTTTTGTCCTAAATAAGGCAAAAAATATTATTCGGAAAAAGTAGTGAGAGTTTGCCTTTTTGGTACTTAAACTCGGTCCCCCTTGAATTTACTAGTATGGCGGGTAATGCGGAGGGGAATATGGTAATTTAATAATTTATTTGTTAGTAATTTAATATATTTTGAAAAATTCAGAAATTTTCTTAGCCAAGGCATCTATCAATTGCTAATGGTAAAAGAATGTATTCGCCATTTGGGCTTGTACAATTTAAATTGAGAAATATAAATGAAATCAACAAAATTGTTCCCTAAAGCTAGCTGAATTATTTTTATTTCTCAAGAGCCTACACTAGTCACGGAAAGAATCGCTCAAGCTAATGTTAAGTCTATGGGAAGGTTCTAGCGCGATTTCTCGCTCGCATTTTAATATTTTTAAATGCTTTTTGCATAGGATAGCTGAGGTCAATCTCCAACGTTGTTAGTTTTTACTTTTTCGATTTTTGTTGCAGTTTTTTTATAAGCGGACATTTTCAATTTTGGAACAGGTTGGAACCGGTTCTGAAAGTGAAAGTACCCTTATATAAAATAACTGGAACCAAAATCGAAAAAGTAGAAACTAAGAACGTTGGAGATTGACCTCAGCTATAAAAAGCATTTAAAAAATATAAAAATGCGAGCGAGAAATCGCGCTAGAACCTTCCCGTAGACTTAACATTAGCTTGAGCATTTTTTCGAGTGACTGGTGTAGGCTCTTAACCGTATTAATCAAAACAAATTTAACGTATGTTTTAACTAAATAAGGAATTTAATATTGAAATTTATCTATTAAATACCTTTTTGTTTAATTGGTTATAAATACATTCTGTACTGGTTACAAAGGTGTTTAAATTCCTTAATATTTAAATTACTGTATTTTACGAAACAGAACAATTTGTATAATTTATGAACAATAAAAATTGCCTTGCCTTCATTATTCATAAATTATACAATAATTGATTTTTAATATGTGGTTTCACTTAGCGTATTTATAATTCAATATAAATAAATTATCAGAAAGGTAATTTTAATATCGAATATTACTTAAAAGGCATCCCCCCCCCCCCCAAAAAAAAAAAGTAAAAAAAAGAAATAAATTTCTAAACAACAAAAACCTTTCTTAAATCTGGTTTTTCTGCAACCCTGCGTCTCGCAGATTAATCTCCCCCTCCCGCCACCCCCCCCCCCCAAGTAAAACAGTGTTTTATAACAGCATCGTAGTTTTTATACTTATGTCAGTATTAAAATAATAAAATGAAATATTCATACCTCCCAGTGCGTTGTTACAAATAAGCGCTCCTTATCGAGGGGAGGGGGAGGGGACAAATTAAAATTTGTTTCAAATATTGCATCATATATTTAAACAATCTTCAGATTAGAAGTCATTCCAAAAATTAGTAAATATAAAATTTAAAATTTATTAAAACAATAAAAAAAAAAAAAAAGTCTTACCAAAAGCATTTTTTTAATCTTTGTAGTACAAATGGTCGTTATTGAACTGTCTTCGTTAGAAATATTTTAATTGAATGTGCCTGTATTCGACAAATACTAGAAAATAAAATTAGAATTCTTCGCGTTTATTTATTAAATCATTTCGCGTTGTATTTTAGCATCTACTATTGAATGTTTTTAAAATGGCGCGCGTCTTCGCATTTATCTCTTTATACTGATAACACTTGATTAAAATTCCTTTTAACTAAGTAAATATCTAAGTAACTGCTGCGAAGGGAATTAAATGTACACGGATTTGCTTCGAATAATAAATGTAATATTTTAATTGAACATCACTTCCGAATATTACGGATTACATTTCTAATTTAATGCTGTCATTTCTGGTTAATTTGAAGTTGACTGTGCATATAAATCTTTCTAGAAATGGAGAGATAAATAAGAAGGAATTAGCAAAAATACAATGAAAAATGAAGTGTTAGTATCTAAATGTTTTTATTAATTTCAATATTCAGAGAAATGGTTGATAAATTGATTTTAAAAAATAATTTAATTTTGAGTTTGACAACTTTTAAGTAAAGCTCACTGCAAACTCCTCTTTTAGGTAGATTTCGTAGTACATTCTCCCTTATGTCGGAATTTCGGAAAAAAATTTGCAGATCTACGCCGATCATGACTCCCAGAACACAAAACCCAGTTCAAAACTTTATCTATCTATCTATCTATCTATATCACCTTTTTATGGACACGATAACTTCAATAATTCTGCACAAATCTCTTCCAAACTGATACATAAAATCAAGGTGCATAAAATCTCGGTCAAGTTCGTTAATGGGCAAAATCAAACTGGGGGACTTTTTGTAAAATCAGAAAAAAAACCATAACTTGTTAATTATGATACGTATCGAATCCGTTTAAAGTTATTATTACTTCTAGGAAAAGGGCCGAAAAATTATGTATGACAGATTTTTGATATCATTAAAAATGGCCTCAAGGGGGAGGCGGAAATAGGGGTTTAAGAAGAAAAAATTCATAACTTCGTCAATTCAAAAGATATCAAATCCGCTTAAATTTATTATAAATCCTTTTAGTAGTATCTACAACTTTTATATTGACAAGTTTCTTATAGGACCAACCTTTACAGCAAAATAAATAAATAAAATAAAAAATAAAAAAAAAATCCCCGCCGGCTCCGCCTACAAACACATGTAGATTTCGAAGTGGGCGGTTCCAACTGGTGCATCATGGCAAAAAGGTAATTTCTTCTGCAATTCTCAATAAACAGGCGCCCCACGGTCTGCGTCTTCGAAATCTACCTGTGCCTGTAGGCCGAGCCGTCAGGGATTTTTTTAAATTTATTCTTTTAAAGCCAAAATACGTAGTTAAGAGAGCGAAAAAAAGCATCTGTCTTTTGTGACAATTTGGAGTTAAACGAACTTTGCAAGTATCGCGCAAATGTGTGAATGATACACAAAATAACATTGCAGTTTATATACTCGTATACTTATCATTGCGATCTTTATCATGGCGTGAAGCTTTTTTCGTATTATATTTTTTAATTGTTTTAAAATATAAATGTTCGTGTCCATATGTTTTTTCCTGGTGCATAAATACTTGGCACTTCGCATAATTATAGAGTTGCAAAATTAATTACAACAACTATTAATTACAATTATAAATGTGATTATTAGACATACACGTGTCGTTTTCGTATTTCATTTTCATTTACTATCCAAATTATCTTTATTTTTTTCAAATATATGATTAAATTAATATTAAAAGAAACTTATTTTAATATGTATACACCCCCTTGCAAAATAAATGTTATATTTAAAATTTGTATTTGATTTGTATATGTTTTGTAATTGGAAGTATATTTCTATCATCAACTGTTTATAAAAGATTATCACTATAACGCTTTTTATCACCCATTATACATATATATGTATACACATAATTTAAACGAAATCACATGTGCAAAAATAAATGGAACAAAATATTATAATGGACAGTGAAAATACGAAGAAAAAAAAATTAAAATTAAACTAGGAATGTGTTATGGAATCTTCAGAGGAGCTTCATAAGCAATTCATAGTAAAGAAATGTTATTTCATCGTATATTGCCAGCATAAGTCTTAAAAATGACAACGTTAAGCTCCTCATAACATATGGAAAAACCTCAAATCATTAAAATATAATAAAACAACTGAGAAATGAGTGACGAAAAAAAAAAGGGGGGGGGGGGCGGACAAGATTAAAAAATAACTAAAACAAATCACCAAACGAAAAAAAAACATGACAAAGATGCATCCAGATTCAAATTTCTAGAGCCATGTGCCATAAAATAGCTAAGAAAGGTGAGCTGAGGTAGAAAGAATAAAAACATGTACTGCCATCTAGAATTGGAATGAATAAATTCGATTAACTAAATGTTAAGCAAATAGATGTGAAACAAAGGTATGAAAAAAAGAAAAGTGAAATGACATTATTAAAAATAGAGATAGGAATAAACTGATTTTAAATTAAATCAGGATAATGAGCTAATAAAACAAAAGTTAATAAAGAAAAGTAATTTATATTATATAAAAGATATAGAGTGGTGAATGTGGATGATAAATTAATATTAAAGAGATGAGTATATGTAGAAAAAGAATGTATGATATTAAGGAGGATATAGCCTAGAATAAGCTGCACAATGTAAAAATGCTTGAATAACGGATGTGAAAGCACCAGACAGTAATAACAGGTGATAAATGAAAATAGATTGTATAGGGGAAAAATGGTTTTAAATTTGCCAATTATTATTCTAAAAAAGAACATACAAAATATTTTGCAGTAAATACAGCAGATTTCGAGTGAATAATAGTGAATAATGGTACAAAGATAGGTGGTACAAATTGAAGATTAATGGAAATATAAGAGGGGGGGGGTAGAACAAGTGCGCCCGCTTTTGTTAATTTTTCAAAAGATTATTGTACCATCTCCCCCCCTTCTCTAATTTTGGAATATATCCAAAGATGAGTGTGAATTTAAATACTGTGTGTGACTGTCTGAATTATTATTATAAATTATCTCCCCTCCCCCACCAAAAATGAAACAAACAATTTTTGGGAGAAAAATGTTAAACATTACTTATATTAACTCGAAATATATTTTATTTAAGAAACTGCTTTGATACTGCGTTATAAGATTTAAATCCCAATTTTTTAAATTAAGATGCCTTTTCTGAAACGGCATGTCTAACTTATTTATTTGTATTCTTCATCAAGTATATACTATTTGTATTAAATGTAAATAACTTAATTCATATTGAATTTTCGTAAACAAATTTGATACTTTAGTAAATTAAATGAATTGTTAAAACCTGTTTTGATACATTATATTTTTTTATACTATGATGACGCTCGTGACATTTATTTATGTCAGCAGAATTTAATACATAATCTAACTATCCAATTACTTGAATGACATTTTAATCTGACATGACTACTGCAAAGAGCAGTGCGTGTCCAGGCACAGTATCACCTGCATTCATCTAGCATAAATCACGCAAACAAATGCTGGCATAGTTTGGATTGTTGCCCAACATGTCATATTATTTGTTTTGTTTCATTTCATTTCATACGACTGTTGTGAATATGTCCTCTTTTATTATATTTCACTGTTATTGTTAAAGTAAAGGGAAGAAAGATTGTACTCATTGATTTTTGGTATGGATTTTTCTGAAATCGTCCGGACACCCAAAATAGAAGAAAATTAATGTCACATTTTAACCCCTTCGCGATGAGCGTCCTTTATACAAGTTTTAATCTTTTCTTTTCACTGATAATTCAAAACATTAATAATAAGAATATGAAGAATAATTTTTCCCTAATTCAATCATAGAAAAATGCTCTGAGCATATAAGGCAAAATTTACTGTTCAAATTTACCGATACGAATAATCAAGGATTTTGATAAACTTATACATCACGTATACGGGACACGCTTATCGCGAAGGGTGTTAATGACATCATAGTCCTAATTCATCTGAAAGTATATGCTACTTTTTCTTACGAAAAATTGGGTATACATGAACCTAATTTTTAACCCCCAATCCAAAAAAATTAGATTCCGCCCGACCCGAACCCGACGGCAGCTGTGAGATTGACAAATTCTCTTGTATTTTCTGAAATGAACTTGCTCTGTAAAAATCATTGAACACGCGTAATAAAAATTAGACTCCTATCATCATGCGGATACATTTTCCAAAATCATTGAAAAGTATTTGATTTCGGTTTGTCTGTCTGTCGCTTGTCCGTGCTATAACTCTCGTAAATGTACTCTGATGGGCATGCATTTTTATGTTATTGAGGTTTACTATAGAACGTTTGATATTGAAAATGAAGTGTACAGCATTTATAGTTCGTTTACAGGAACATACAAAAGAATTCCGTCCCATTATGGTCTATGGTAGAAAAATCGTTTGCGGTGCATTTTAATCGTGTTACAATATTTTAAATATGAGGTTGATATGCATCGTTGATGTGTACAAAAACATGCTTTTTCAGGAATATAGAATAAGTAGCATTTATAGTTTGTTTACAGGGGCGCAGTAAAGAACATCATTGCGTTATGTTCTATGCGGAGAAGCCGTTTAATGATTATACAATACTTCAAACATAATGAAATTAAAAATAATCACTGGGGTGCTCTACAACATGTTTTCTGTAGATTATGAGTGCATACATTTATCGTTCATTTACAGAGACACGCAAAAGTATCCAGTTAACAGGACTGACCATGATCGATAATTTTTGGAAGTTCGTTTTCAGTTGTGGTGTCCATTTTTTAAATATCTAATTTTTATTGTCTTACATGATGTATATAGATTCTGTGTATCATATAGAGGTTTCACGAAGGAATTCGCACATATTAACGCATATGGACAGCAATTGCTGGAAATTGGTTTTTACTGAGTTATTTGTTTCTTAAATTTAAATTTTAGATATTTAATTTCGTTGTATGAAAAATTGAAATTTCTTAATATCCCGTTAGTGTTGAAAAGTGTTTCTTAATCTATATCCGATGCATGATTTTTCGTTCTTGTTCCATCTAAAAATGGATTATTTCTCATAATATTTCCATCCCCCCCCACCCCCCTTGAAATTATCTAAATTTTATTTTTATTGAAATAAGAGTACATTTTGAGGAAAAAGTTAAAAATATCTCTGAATCTGAATGTTTCTCAATATTAAAAAAAAAAAATTATGCCGCTTATTTTATAAATAGCTTTTCATTAAGGAAAAGGATCCAATAATCGTAAATAAAATTACAAAGTCAAAATTTTAAAAAGCTGTCTTTATTCAATGTTAATAATAATAGTGGAAAATCTAAAGTATCAGTTTTCGTTTCTGAACGTGTTTGATAAAATTAACAGAACTATTCAAAAAATGGCAAAATGTATATTTTTACATTTAAACATGCAGTTTTAATTTAATTTTGAAATTCTTAATTATAAATATTAAAGTGTTTCTTTATTTCGTTATGCGGGTGAAATTGGATTAAACAACTCTGCTTCTAATAATCACCTCCGAAATTGAATATTCAGGGAGACTGCTGTTTTTATTTACGGATTTCTTAAGTAACTCCCGAATGACTTTGATAATGTGAACAGTTTTTTGAAATGAGACTATTTAAAGGCAAAAAAAAAGTATAACATTGTCGTATACTTAAAAAATAACGGCTGAATGTAATGTACTGAATGGTTATGAAGCTTTGTACAATGAAAGTGCTAATGTGTTAACATAATGTGGCATAAAAACAGGAAAATGACGTAATTTTTGGAGAAAACTACTGCTGACTGAGGTATATAGAGTAAGGAATATAAGAAGTATAGGACCTCTACTGCTGACGGGTTAACCGCCTTAGAGCTCCTATAATATTATAGGAGTCTTAAACCGCCTTGCTCCTACTCTGAAAATGATAGCAGAATTTTTTTGCGTCTGATAAAGAAGACCAAGTTTTTTATTTTATTTATTTATTTTTCATTTTTGTGTTATTTATAAAAGTCTTTTCCTTTTTATAATTGATATTATTATGAATCTTTTTAGTACATATTTAAAAACATAACTCTTTTTATTCATTCCTAACACTTCAAACTTTTAAAATAATACGATAAACATAAAAATTTGGCATAGATGTCATATACGCACCACGTTGGCGCGATCCCCCCCCCCCCCCCATGTTTTTGAATGTTAGTTACAAATAGCATGCAAGAATCGCACGCGAATTTATTTATTATTATTTTTTAATCAGTATAAAAATAAAATAACGTAATAAATGAAATAGCTTCTATTATTTTTAAAAAGGAAATAAAAATAAATAAATGATAGTAGTTACAAATAGCATGCAATAATAGCACGTATTTTTTTTTAATTTTAAATTTTAACATAAAAATAAAATAACGTATAATGTAATAAATGAAATAGCTTCTATTATTTAAAAATAAAAGTAAATAAATGATAGTTTTTGATATACTTAATAAAATAATTTATAGAATTAAAATAAAAAATAAAAGTAAATAAACAACAATTTATTAACTAATATTCAAAAACAAAGTTTTCGCCAAGAAAACGCGATTTTAAGGGTTGACAACAAGGGCTGAAATTTGATTAAACAGAATAGCATACGCCCGAAATTGAATATTCAAGCAGATTGCTGTTTTTATTTACGAATTTATTAAGTAAGTTCGATGACTTTGATAATGACAACAGCTTTCTGAAATGTGACTACTTAAAAAAGACAAAATAAAGCCTGGTGGAATTGTCGTATACTTGAAAAATAACGGATTCGTTAATGTATTGAATGGCTTTGAAGTTTTTGTACGGTGCGAGTGCTAATGTGTTAAGATAAAGTGGCATAAAAATAGGAAAATGACGTAATTCCTTGGAGAAGAGACAACAGCTGACGGGTTAACTGTCTTGCTTCTACTTTGAAAATGGTAGCACGATTTTTTGCATCTGATGAAGAAAGAAAAAGTTCTTTCAAAACTTTTTTTTTTTCCGAAACTTATTTTTAATTTTGTGGTATTTATAAAAAGTTATTTCTTTTTTATAACTGAGAATATTGTGAATGTATATATTTAAAAAAAAAAAAAAAAAAAAAAAAAAACTTTATTTCCTTTTAAAATTAACATTGTGACATAAGTATTAAATAATAATATTAAAAACTTTTGAAGTACTAATTTATTCACAGTTGCCTGTATTTACAAAAAAAATATTTAATTAAAACGAATAATCGTAAGTAAAAGTACAAAATCAAAATTTAAAAACTGTCTTTTGTCCCTGGAAATAATTATTTAAAGCTCAAGTGTCAGCTTCCGTTTGTTTACTTTATTAAATTTAACATAATCCAAAAAATGGCAAAATGCATATTTTAATATTTAAAGATGCAATTGTCTTAGTTTTTAATTTAAGTTGCAATTGTTAATTATACGTATTAGAAGAATATTTTTATTTTGTTACACGTGTGAAGTATAATTAAACAGCATAACTTACCCTCGAAATTGAATATTCAAGCAGACCGCTGTTTTTATTTACGAATTTCTTAAGTAAGTTCCGAATGACTTTGATAATGACAACAGCTTTTTGAAATGAGACTATTTAAAGTCAAAAGAAAGCCTTGATGGTGTTGTCGTATACTTGAAAAATAACGGCTTCGTGAATGTACTGAATGGTTTTGAAGTTTTGTATGGTGTGAGTGCTAATGGGTTAACATAATGTGGCATAAAAACAGAAAGATGGCGTAATTACTTGGAGAAGAGCCAAACGCTCCCAGGTTAACGGGCTTTCACTCACAATAGTGGCTTTATGCCGTCAAATGTTGACTGTTAAAAATATTTTTTGGGGAGCTGCTAGAATTTAATTTTTTTCATTGTAATCGTAAGTAGTGATTCTTTCCCCCTATTTGCTAGATAAAAGGATTTTTTTAGTTTTCTACTTTATGAAGTGTTTTTCTGTATTATTCCCCCTATACTCATTAAGATTTTATCCATGTCTAATTTTCGCCCGTTTCATAATAATACAAAAAAGGTGTTATGTGCATGCGAATTTATAAATATGTTTTAAAGGAGATCGGTACCCAACATGTTGCGAAAGATGACGAAACTATAAATCCTTCAACTTTTTGTTTAAAAAGAGTTTAGATATTTGTTGTATATTCTCGCGAAATTCCGTAGATCAGATAATTAAAGGGATTCTTTCCCCCTCTTTGCTAGAGATAACGGATTTTTTAGTTTTCTACTTTATGAAGTGTTTTTCTGCATTATTCCTCTATACCCATTAAGATTTTATCCATGTCTAATTTTCGCCCGCTTCATAATTATAATAAAAAAGGTGTTATGTACATGCGAATTTATGAATGTTTTAAAGGGGCTCGGTACCCAACATGTTGCGAAAGATGACGAAACTATAAATTCTCTAACCTTTTTTTAAAAAAATAATTTATATATTTGTTGTATACTCTCGCGAAATTTCGTAGTCCGATAATTAAAATCGGGAAAAGGCTGAGTCTATTATACATGGTGTCCATAAATGACTGTCCCAGTTTCCTTACCTGATAACTTTTGATTGAACATGACGAAAAATATTATTACATATTCGTAAATTACAACTCAAACTATTTTTAATAACTAAGTTACATATGGGTAAAGTTGCAACTCAAAACGTTATTAACCCTTTAAGCACCATATTCAATTTAGTGATAGTATGCTGAATATCAGCTATGTTAAATTTCTTCAAAAATACAAAATTCATACCGGAAATTCTAAAATAATAATTTTAATTTATGCAATCACGAAAAGTCTGTCATTTTATAAAATACAAATTACTACTATAACTTCCTGGTATGAATTCAAAATTTTGAATTTTAAAATAAAAAGGCCAAACTGGCAACCTGGACGTGCGCACATACGTCCTATGGTATTGCAAATGAATAGTTCATGACGTACGCAGGTACGGCGTGGTGCTTAAGGGGTTATGTAAATAACGATTATAATCAAATAATTAATATTACAACTTTATAAAATTTATCAAAAAATTATTAATGTATTAAGAAATATCTATCTAACTTTGTACTCAATTCATTAACAGCTTTTTGATAAAGTTGATAACATTTTCATATTAATTATTATTTAATTATAATCGTTATTTGATTAATAGCATTTTGAGTTGCAACTTTACTTATATGTAACTTTGTGTTATTAAAAAAACTTTTTGAGTTATAATTTACGAATATGTAATAAATAATATTTTTCGTCATATTCTTAAATCAAAAGCTATGAGGTAAGGAAACCGGGACAATCATTTATGGACACTCTGTATTACAATCTGATTGTCTGTTTGTATTTCACAACTCCCCCTCCTAGAATATGGTACGTTGGGCGATGAAAATAACATAATTTATTCACATGTATCCGATAATGTCATAATTTGAATTATTTTTCGATATATTATTATTATTATATTTTTCTTTAAGGGGGAAAAAAAAGAATGGGATACAGTGTCCTTTCCGAACTAATGAACAAATATCTTTGTTTTTGTTTTGTTTGTATAAATCGATTTAATGATTTTAAATTTATATTTTCTTTTAAGTATATTTAATAAAAATTGGAAATTAGAAATATTTTTAATAAGAATAAGCAAACATATTTTATAAATATTAACTGAAGGAAAACATATTTGGCATAAATTCTTATTCGATAATCTTGGTTCTATTAATTATATGTTTACATCTTACGTTACATTTGTCTTAATTATTTATTATTAATGGAACTTTCTAGAAATTTAAATACTTTTAAATTGAAATTTGACAAAACATGTCTTTTGAAAGGATTTGTTTTTAATCCTTTAATTTTATACTGAAATAGACAGTTACAGGTTCCATTATAGACATTAAAATTTAAAAGTTTATTAAAAGTATTAGTGCGTTAAAAAAGAATTACAGTATTATATTAACAGTGTAATTAATGAATTTAATTTCGCTGTAGAAAAATTATTTCGCGTAAATAAATGATCTGTACTAACTTCTAAAAATAACTGATAATTATTTTTATGTGGCATATTTTTTTTTTTTTTTTTTTTTTTTTTTTTACATGTTACTTACGATCATATATTTTTTTTTATTAATTACGGCCATTAAAACCAAACAGAAAGGTTGGAAATGCTCTTTAATCAGCGGCAGGAGCCATCATTCGCAATTTATTTTTATGATTGAATCTATACTTTTTGACCAGCTTCGAGATAGCATTTAGATCTCATATTAATGCCCCAGGAAAAGAAATATCTACTCATTTTCTGAGACATTAAATTCACTCACAATGATTCGATTTGTGCAGTTGTTGGATGGTATCTGAAAATGGTCGAAATGAAGACTTTTACTGACCACATACTTAACGCCCTGTCTGATTACAGCTCGTATATTATAGTATGGTATGAAAAATGTGTAATTTCTATCTGTAGACTGGGTCGTTAGGGTGTGTTTATAGATCGCTGATATAAAGCATTAAATTAACTATTACATCCAACCGAAGTTGTAATGACTTTTGGAAGTGTTGTTTAGAGATTCTTTTTGGGGAAAAAATGTACACGTTTATGGCAGTTTTTAATTTCTGGTGATTTCAGATTAGGTTTTTATTGTTGTTAAGAAAAAAATGTATCTCTAGTCATCTAGTCCCAATTTCTAAAAAGAGAGAAAACAAAATGCACCTTTAACGGTGTTTTATCAATGTTTAAGCTACAGTGGCTAAGAAAATAAAGTTAATATGGAGACCAAGATGGCTGAATATATGAATTTATTTAATTAAAGATGTGTAATTAATAGGGACTTAAAGATTGATATTTATTTTAAGTTAAAACCCATTCACATGTAACTAATACGTTAAAACCTTTATAAAAATGCAGAATTAAATTTCAGAAAAGCATACGTCACAGTGGTCAGATTTTGCGGTCCCTAGAGTTTTGTTCAAATAGAACTTGAATGTGTATTCAAATAAAAAATATTTTTTAAGATTTTTTTAAATTAAATTTTGTTAAAACATGTACATTTATAAAATTGGCCGGTGTCGTTTGACTGTATGCTTGAAATACACAACTACAAATTTCACCAGAGAATTTAATAGTTTATTAAAAGGAATAGATCTTTTATGTTTTTCTACAGATTCATATTTAAAACGTATTTTGGAAATTTAAACACTAGTCTTTTGGAACTTAAATAAGTGATGTACTGGTAATTATTTTTTATGTGATACATTTTCATTTATATATATATATATATATAATCATTTAGACCATCAAGACCTAACAGAAAGGTTTAAAAGGCTCTTTCACATTTGAAAATTAGTTGTATTTATACCACTTAATTTCAGTCCAAAACCGCCAGAATTTATGAGTAAAATTTTGTTTTTAATATAAGATACATGAAGAAAATTATTTACTTTCAGATCAATTTGTTCGCAAATTCTGGTAGCAGTCTATATTTCAACATTGTAGCAACCGATTTTTTTTTACCACCCTCCAGAAAGCATTTAGATATCATATTAATGCTTCAGAAAAAGAAATGTCTATTCATTTTCAGAAACATTAACCCATTTTAGGCCGGGGGGGGGGGGGGGGGGTCATACATGACCCATGACTTTGAATTTTTTTTTTCGCCGTTGCATTGTTTTGATTTTTTAGTTGCCCGAGATCGTATTTAGATCTCATATTAACTTCGATTTTTTTTCCTTCTTTGTTACATTGTTTCATTTGGGTTGTACGATGTCTGTCTTTTAAAGTCATGTTGAGAAAAATGTTTTTATAAACTTTACTACAGTACTCAATGCACAGGAGTGAGTGGAGTACAACAAATAAAGGGTTTTTTCAGATTTGCATAACATAGGATGATTAAAAAAGAAAAAAAAAACTATTTGTTTAGATAGCAAAACATCGACCTTTTAATGTTCCTAATTCGCTAGTGGTTATCTAAAATGGCAGAAAAATATAGATTGATTGATTGAATGCAAAGATCAGAATTTCATGGAACTAGTAAATAAATGTTTGGGGTCGTTCACGACCCTGTGACTCAATCCCAACAATATTGACTTATAATTCACAAAAATCTTGAATCTACTCATAAAGACATGTCAAATAAAGAGTAACTAAGGAAGGGGGGGAAATGTTTAATTTTTTTCTGACTTTGGCCTAAAATGGGTTACATTCACTCGCAATGATTCTATTTGTGCAGCTTTAGAATCCTTTTTTAAAAATGATCTAAAGGAAGGGTTTTAGTACTGATACTTAGCACCCTGTGTTATTACAGCTCCTATATATTGTATCAAGGCATAATAAAGGTGTATTGTCTGTAGACACTGACATTAGGTAGTACTATAGATTGCTGATTTGGAGCATTAAATTAACTGTTTCATCAGCCGAAGTTGTGATGACTTTTGCAAGTGTTGTTCAGCGATTCTTTGAAAGGTGTGTGTGTGTGTGTGTGGAGGGGGGGGGGGGATGTTTGTAATTTCTTGTTATTCTGTATTATGTCATGTTTTTATTATTGTTACGGCAGTTTGATCTGGAGTCATCTAGCGGTAGCCTAGCTTCTTAAAGGAGAATAACTATGCACTTTTATCTTATGAAAGTTAACTACAATTTATAAAAGTTAAGCTCAAAAGGTAAGGTTTTAAGGTCAAAAGATAAGACGAAACAAAAAGGTTGGAAATGATCTTTAATCTTTCACAGAAGCCAATATCAAGAGTAAAATGGTTGACAATTTATATTTAATCTCAGACTTGTAATTAATAGAATTCGACAATTTACATTTTAAGTTAGTTTTATTTTACATTTTAAGTTAGAAATAATTCATATTTAATTAATACGTGAAAGTTTTTCAAAAAATACAGAATATAGAAGTAAAAAAATCTATTATAAGCGAATTCGTTATGAGGAACAGATAACTTCGTTTTGGCGGAACCCTAATGTCTTTTCGTGTAAAAATGTGTTTTCTAAAAACATTTAATTTTTTTAATTCAATTCTGATGAACATGCATATTTATAAAAAAAAATATATCTATAATTTAAAAGCATAACTGAAATATATAAGCCAAAGCCTACAATTTATCATAAAATTTAAAAGTTTATTGGACTAGTGCTCTTTTATGTTTTTTACAGCATTGTATTTAAATTGTATTTTGGAATCTTAAAAGGTTGTCGTAAGAACATAAATAAATGAGCTATCTATACGAGTTTTTTTACTCGGGCAATTATTTTTATGTGGCGTATTTTCCATTTAAATTATGACCATTAAAACGAAACAAAAAGGTTGGAAATGATCTTTAATCAGTCACAGAAGCCATCATACGTAATTTATTTTTATGATTGAATCTGTACTTTCTGTGGCCACCCTTGGGGATATCATTAATATCTTCAGGAAAAGAAATACTACTCATTTTCTGAGAACATTAAATTTATCCACAATGATTCGATTTCTGCAGTTGTAGTATCTGAAAATAATCGAAATGAAGAATTTTACTGACCACATACTTAGCGCCTTGTCCGATTACAGCTCATATATTATGACATGGCATGAAAAACATGTACTTTCTATCTGTAAACTCTGTCGTTAGGAGGTGTGATAGATAGCTGATATAAAGCTTTAAATTTACTGTTAGCATCAGTCGAAGTTGTGATGACTTTTGAAAGTGTTGTTTAGTGATTCTTTTGTGGAAAAATGTCCAAAGTTGTGGCAGTTTTTAATATCTGGTGATTCAGAAATCGTTATGTCGTGTTTTTATTATTGTTAGAGTAAATGGATCTCCAGTCATAAATACAGCAACAGCATTTGAAAAAGTAATGTTAAGAATAAAATGTCTGAACTGTTGTCATTTTTATTTAAGAAAATTTCCACAATGCGTATCTATAACTATATTATAAAGAAAAAAAATATGTCCGTCGTTAACGATGATGTCATAATTACGTTATTAGATGATGAAACTAGCCTCGTGATGATATTATAATATTAAAACATTCACAACGATACATGCACAATACACACAACTTTGACGACAAAGGGCGAAATATCTTGCCAAAGACAGATGTATGTTTCGCTAATTGTCCAATATGGCGGAATTCCTGTTTTATTTGGGAAGTAGTAATTAGAGCGATTTATCGCTCACATTGTTAAGGAGCACTTTCTTCTGGTTTATCTTAAACTAAAAAATATTCCATTTAATATATATATATATATATATATATATATATATATATATATATATATATATATATATTATGAAGTTATGGCAGTTTTTCGTTTCTGGTGATTTGGAATTTTGTCATGCTGTTATTTTTAGAACAAATGGGTCTCCACTCATCCAGTCGAATTTTTCCTTCTAAAAGAAGAAAAAAAAATGCCCATTTTTTTGTTGTTTAAAACGACTTTCTTATAAATATTAAACGGACGTAGTTCGTAGTTACGTAGTTCAGAAAATAAAATTAAGATTATGAATATAGGAAGTATAGGGGCTGCAGTTTATTTACTTTTTTTTTTCAGTATATGTTTATCTTCTGATCTTCCCGTTGATATGTTTTAAAATTGTGTTCAGAAAAGTAACCTTTTTGCTTTGCATTAAATGCATGTTATATTATTTTAGTCTATAATAAAAACTCATGAATTTTGTTCTTTATCGTTATTTTATTTCACTGTAAAGGTAATACCAATAAGAATATAATAGAATTGAATGAAAATTATTCATTTCTATTTCATTCTTTATTTCTATATCTGTAACTCTCATAGCGGTCGATAAAACCGTAGGCATCTCTTGAAATTTGATTTCGTGGGAGGGGATTGGAGATATTTTCAACAAAATAGAATATCCCCAATTTCTTGAATAGCGAATTTTTATTATTATAAAATGATGGACAAAATAGTGTGTCCTCCATCAGATTCTAATAAAATTTAGATTGCATCGGATAATATACATCTAATATCCTTATTTCAATTTCAATTGTAAATTTTAAATATTGCATTTTCGATTTGTGCTTCGATCAATATGTTAGTGTAGTTAATACATCAAAACCATGCCGTATTAATTGTTTTGTCTATGTATTTGCTTGTAAGTTTTATGAAAATTGAGAGAGTAAGAAAAATATATATTTGTTATTTAGTCTAAGTATTATTGTAAGTATTTTTCGTAAATGCATGTAACTATTGATTAATCTAAAGTCAGTTTTAATGACAGAATATTCCCTAAATTTCATATTGTTATGTGGATTTTCTAATGTATCTTACAAGAAAGGTCTCCTTAAAGCGCATACTCAAAATATTTTTAAAAAAGAAAAGCTAATGAAATTACTCATGTACTTCAGAAAGGATCAGTCAAATTTAGCTGCAGAATTCCAGTAGAAAATCTGTAAAAAAAAATAAAGTAGCTTCGAATATTTGGCGCAAACCGACGCGATTTGGCGATCAACACTTCTTCCTCGCCAAATGAAAGCGATTTTAATGCATTTGGATATTACTCTTTATGAGTCTTTAATTGCGCAGTACTTAATGAATTTAAATTTAAACGGTGAAATATTTGATTATTTATGTAAGCTTATATAATGTATATAAGTTGCGTGGGGCTGCAGTTATTTAATTTTACACGGTTTCACCGGCAGATAAGTTTAAGTGCATTTCAAAAGAAACTAACTGCCTGATTAAGAACGCTGTCATTATACATTTCGATATTGAATAAGTTTTTGTTTCCATGGGAACAATCTGGCACTAACACTATCGAAATCGAATCCACAGTGCTCAGAATCGGACCATAACTTTGAGTTTGAAACACTTTTAAACCATTAAAATATTTTTTAAACCGTTTAATACGATCGTTAAATTTTATTAATATACGTATATCACAAAACTGTACTTATAAAAGTTTATTTATTTAAGTTAAGCTTATTTAAACTGGTTCAGTATGAAGAGGAGAAAAGGTTTTTTTCTTAAAGAGTGTTTATCATAAAAGTGTATTTTATTATTATTTAATTCTTATTAACAAACAATAAATCGCCAAAAAAGAAAAAAGAAAAAAAAAAAAGAAAAAAGGCAATTTTAAATATATATATCTTCATGACAAGAATATTCTGTAATTTTTTATGGAGACCTTCCTTGTTAGAAGTATTAAAGTGCTAATTATTGAGGTGAAATTTTTCATAGTCATAATTTGGGACATAAATCATAAAATGTTAAATATGCTCCATTGTTTCATTTATTTATGGGTATGTAGTCTTGTGTTGCTAGGTGTCCCGATTTTTAAGGTTTTTAAGACCGGTCCCGCGGAACTAGTGCGTGGGACGCCAAAAGTCCCAGGTTTTCTTGATGTACAAATTCTTTAAATTACTTTTGGCAGATTTTTTGCAGTAAACCTGTTAAAGCACAACTCGTCTATAATATAAATTTTTTAATCTCTCAGTAAGGAATCTACCTGCTCAGACATAAATTTGTCTAAAATGGAATATTTTTCCGGTCCCTTTATGATCTTTTTACAGGTTTGACAGTACTTTGTTTACTAAATCCTGTAAAAACAACTACCGTCTTATACGTAAAACATGCATGGTCCCTACTCATAGAATAACCGTACGATTATAACTGATCAATCGAAAAACCTCTCCAATATGGAATTTTGTTTCTGCCATTACAGATTCCGCTCTTCAGATTTTACTCTCAACGATTTTTGTGTTTATTTAATACAGTAAAGCTTAGTGAGAAAGAATATCAATTGAACAGAGACAGATTCCGTTTTAGACAGATTTCCGCCGTAGTAGGGAGATTTGTATGATATTCTTTCCGTCGGGACCAGGGACTTTTTGAGAGAGTATTCCGCTATAGACAGGTTCCATTTTCATAGGATTTAATGTATTTTTATGTTCCGATATAGATAAAACTGCCCCGCTTTTTCCTACTCCTTGTCCCGCTCTTTCGTGACAGTGGACCTGCAGACAGTATTTCGTCTTAGACGGTATTTACAGCATAGAAAATAGTTCTGTGGGACTTAAAAATCTTTCCGCGTTAGACAGATTTCCGTCTTACATAGTTTACTGTATTTATGGCCGAAACGTCAGTGAAGGTTCACTGTGGAGACGCGAAAAGTTTTTGGTTTCCGTCTGTCTGTTCCGCGATAACTGCCATAGAAATCGTCCTATTCAGGTGATTTTTGGTGAGTATGTTGCTGAGGTACCCGGAATGAGCTGTATAGTTTATAGTTACATTTCGTTCATTCGTTCGAAACCTATCGAACTTTTTTTTTTAGGTCATAATGTTTTCCTATGGGAATGCAGACGATTTTCAAATTTCATTTTTAACTGAAATGAAAATCGCATATTTGAATAATGGATTTAAACGTAAAATTACGGATACTAAATTTTCGATATGGAGGTCTTAAATATATGCAATAACTTTGAAAAATTGCCGATACATCCATTAGAATTTAGAAATTAAATGTTTAAATTAATGGAAATTTTTTTGCAACTGTTCGGGAAATATAAAACGTTTTATTTTCCTATTTTTTACAAATTTTAAAATGCATTTATTTTTCTTTCCTCTTTGTTTTATTAGTTGCTTAGCAACCCTATTTCAAATAATATCAAAATAAGAAATACATTTTTTTATCTAAAAAAATTACAAGAATAAGAAGTTTATAAGAATTTCAGAATATCATTGCATAAACCGTGTTTAATTTAACGCTTCTAATTTCTGAAACCTCCAAAGTATTTTATATGCCCATAAATATGTATATAACATTAAAAAATGATAATAATTGCTAATAGTAAGATGCTAAATAATATGAAAATATGAGATTAAAGAAACAATGACAAACAGAGCTGACGTTGAGGCTCCTGATCTGCAGATTTACTAGTCGTTTCTTTCAATTGAATCTTCCGTCCCTGTATGGCCTTTAAAAGCTTTAATATTTCTGCTCTGAGAAACTCATTAACAAATGATCCATCTCTTTGCACTTAAAAAAAAAAATATATTCTATATTTCAAAGATGACGCTTCAGCCTTTTTTTCCGCTCGTTCGTAAGACATCTGATGGATTACTTAATTAAACAAGCGAATATTAGACACGATTTTTCACCGACTTTTATTAATATTTTTTAAATAAGGACCTTATTGAGTATTTATCATTTTTTCACTTTTTTTTTTCGTTCACTCTGGGAGAAATGTGCTAAATATATTTCTTTTATGCAGTCAGTGACGCCGTTTAATTTGGCTTTAAGTATTCATTTTTCTAGTTAAATAGGTTGTCAGAATGGATAATATATGGATTCTTTCTTAAACTACTTTCTAAGAGATAAAACATTAACTAATGACTTATGGATTTGGCGGACATGGATATTTCATGTTTCCGTATTAAAATAATGCTCACGTACAAATTCCCATAAAACAGCAAAAAATTAAATTTTTTCGAAGGTGTTAATCGGTCTTCACACTGAAAGCTTGCGAAATGCCAGCCGAATGAAATCCAGGGAGGGGCAAGATTTTGAAACGTAGTATATATGCCTGTGCTCCGCAGCTTTGGCTGCGCTTTTTAAAATGGAGAATGTAGACCTAAAGTAACCTAAATTAATATTTTTGCTTGGTCTGAACGCCCGTGTAAGACAATTTTTAAACACACCGACATTAAAAGAAGTATAGAAAATCTAACTAGTCCTTGGGGGGGGGGGGGGGGGGGGGCACCATAATACTTACCCATCATGAATATGCATAATATATAAAAATAAAACATGTGTAAACTATTTATAAAATGCATTGCAATTCGAATAAAATCGTGGCTTGAGGACGTCATAAACTTTAAATGCTCTATTACTGAATTTCTTAAAAGAAACATCCTTATAACTCCAAAATTTATAATCATATTAACTAGCGGTTTGCTGCGTCGGATTAAGCGTCCCATTTCCAATTAATATATATATATATATATTTGTATTGAAATTTGAATGAAATTACAGGGTCATGAAAAATCGAAGAGTGTGGAAAATAGGATTACAAGTATATTGGCAACTAATTATCCGATTGACTTCATTCTTTACGCAAAATTTATGTTTTTTTTATTGTATTTTATATTCACTCCTTAAAATAAACAATTTCGAAAATTTTTATGTACCTCTTATCAGAACGAATATTTCGAGAGTCAAAAAAAAAAAAAAAAAAGTTCCGGATAATCGAGGTTACTGAAATTCAATAAGTGTACAACCACTCTTCCCATTATTACATACTAAGTACATACCAAATTTTAAGTCTCTATCTC
The DNA here is from genome assembly GCA_963931845.1 of Maratus michaelseni. NCBI lineage: Eukaryota > Metazoa > Arthropoda > Arachnida > Araneae > Salticidae > Maratus > Maratus michaelseni. The sequence goes on along the minus strand of OZ007595.1, from coordinate 85,033,926 downwards.
AATTTGTTCGGGAGATAGAGCGTTTACAGACACATACAGACAGACGATTTTTTTCCCTCTAAAAATGTTTGTCGGTGTCTGAAACGTGTAAATCCGTCTTTTTTTTTTTTTTTTTTTTTCGATTTTCAAAACGATTACAAGACTTACCCTATTCTACGTATGATAGATAAGTAAAATTGAAAATTATTAAACGTTCAAAAATATGTTCTATCGGCATTTTCAAAATTTTGAAATTGAAACTAATTGATTTCCGCGTGAAAAGAAAAAATTCTTGGGTCACATTTCTATTAAGTGTTAAATTGTTTTAAATTACTATATCCCCCCCCCCCCCTTCCTCCGAAAATCATCAGAGAACAAAAAAATTTAAATTTAAAAATCTAGGGTAGGGTAATGGTCTTCATCCTCCCTCACCTTTGCTGGTGCCTATGTTGCATTGTGTATATGGTGAAGGTTTGTAATCTGCTTATCATTGCGAGAGTATATTTATTTTAACAATCTTCGCGGGAAAAATCCCTCCACGCGTATACAAGGCGGTTGAGAATTCTCTGTCCAGAATTTTAAGGCTAATACATGTTAAGAAAAACATTTTGTGTACGGGGTACCACGGTAGCAAATAGTCAGTCGAAAATAACCAAACGTGGATTTTCTTTCATAACTTTAACATTAATGAAAATATTGAATAAATCAATTTAATACTTGGAAATTCTTCCATAGAGAATTTCTCACGCCTTGGATTCATAATATTTCAAATTTTAATTGCTTAAAAGGCGTATAGCCAACAGAGTGAAAAAGTAACCAAGCCGGGACTCGAACCCGGGTCATCAGTATAGCGGACTGACATTTTACCAGCTGAACCACTTGGAACAACACCCAGCCTGGCACTTCTAAAAATATTCCATCTTGTGCTGCGATTGTAGCCTTGCGAACATGCGATAGTGAGAACTGTCAGGCTGGCTGTCGTTCCAAGTGGTTCAGTTGGTAGAACGTCAGTGTGCTATACTGATGACCCGGGTTCGAGTCCCGGATTGGATACTTTTTCACACTGTTGGCTATATGCCTTTTTAAGTAATTAAAATTTGAAATATTATGAAAATATTGTATTAATATTTTCAGCAGATTTAGTTTGTGAAAAGTGGTGACATAACTACATATCCAAATAACACTAAGCTAGATGCTTCGTAATTCGAAATGTAGCTGACAGCACATACGGTATCATTTGCCGATTCTCTGTATTTACTCAGTTGGGAAATTACAACGCCTATGATTTATTTATCAGTTATAATAATTGTGTTGAATTAATGTAGTGTAATTACCTATTTAACGTTTTTATCTGCAACTTATTCAGTTGAGCTATTTACGATAACAGACCTGATGTCATTATTGAATTGTCCGCCGGATTTGTTCAAGATAGCTCAGTTGGTAGAGCGTTGACTGCTTATGCAAAGGTCCAGGTTCAAATCCCTGCCTGAACACGTTTTCCTCCGTTGGAAAATTTCTGTATTCCGTAATGTCATCATCACATCAACTTATAAAAATGACTGTTGAAAATTTCGATAAAATATCTGCATTATTGTTAATGTTACGAACGAAAATCATTGTTGTGAGACACACTGTATTTTTGATTGCATAAATGGATTGCGACTCTGGTTTATTTTGCAAAAATACGCTTGTAGTATACTGTGGTCCATCACCTCTTAAAATTTGTGTGATCTTTTTTAAAAACTGCCTGTACATGCAATAATTTTATATATAAGTGAAAGGAAAAAATATATATTTCCAGCTATATTGAGCTGTTAAATGTCTGTTATTTTGTGCTAAAAGGATAAACATAGATGTTTTGACCTTTTCCCCAACTGCTGTGTTTAATTAAATATCGATTTCTGCACTTCTCTGTTTTCCTTATCAGTTTTTGTGTAGTTTTTTTTTTTTTCTCCCATACGCTGAATGCATCCCCACTAAAGTTTTTGTTGATCATGTGACAGAATTATTTGATTAAATGTAATTTATTTCTCTTAATCTGCTGGCTATTTGTGGAATTACTTACGGTTTATACATTTCGTAGATTACAATAGACTTTTTGTATAAGGGTGGATCAAATATGAAGGAGATTTTTAAACTGTTTCCAACATAATTGAAAATTATTTATGAATTCAGTTTGTCTGTCTGCCTGTGCTCTAACTTGCGTAAATATATTCGGAGTGCCACGCAGTTGATATATGTTTTAGTATAGCATGAAAATGTTCGTGTTTTTAAATGTTCGTCGTCGCGTTTATAGTTCCATTACAGATACACTCAAAAGAATTTCGTTACATTACGGTCTGTCTGTGTGTGTGGGAAAGGGGGGGGGATCGTTTGCAGTGTGTTTTAATGGTGTTTTACTATACAGGGACACACAAAAGAATTCGGTTACAGTACTGTCAATCAACAATAATTGCTGAAAGTGCGTTTTCAATTGTGATACGCGTTTTTTTAATTTAACTATTTTTTTTTTTTTTTTTTTTTTGCTTATTACTCGTGTGCATAATTTCTATAGCTGATATACAGGGATGTACAAAACATCTCCAGTACATTTCCGTTTATTGCTGAAAATCGCTAAAAGGAAATTTTCAGCTGTGCTATGCGTTTCCTAACTAAACTAAATTTTAGCATGCTATGTAGTATATATACAAATCTGTAGATCATATACAGGGCTGCACAAAAGAATTCGGATATTTTTCAGTATATTGATGTTAACTGCTGAAATTAAGATTGCAATTGTGTTATGCGTTTTACAAATTGTTTACTTAGGCATCATGTTTCACCTTATTAAACAGTGAAGTTTAGTTATAGTATTCTGAATGTGCAGGAAAGTATTTCATATTCTATGCTGGACGCATGATTTTTTGTTCTTGTTAGTTATAATCATTGCTAAATTCGTTGCAACACTGCAAATTCCCATTACACATTTGGAACACTTTAATTAAAAAAGAAGTGTTCCAATTACCTTTAATGTGTACTGAAATGCATTCCGAATATCCTCCGCTATAATAGGAAGTGTACCGAAAGTGTTCTGCTCAGGATATTTGTTAAATCTGAACTTGGGAACACATTTGGGCACACATGTGAAATCATCGCTTTCAAAAAAGTGCGCTAGAGAGTGTTTTAAACAAAAGAGGTGTTATCAGAAGTGTTCTGAAAACTGTTCCAAAAAGTGCGCTTCAAAGTGTACTAAAAAGGTGATAAAGTAAGTGTTCTGAAAAGTGTATAAAGATTTGCAGTGAATGTGGATAGTTTTTTTTAAGCATGGCTGTAAAACTACACTGCGGAATGAGCTTTAATTTTTTATTCGCATCTCTGAGGCTTCTAGAAATCTACACTGCAAAAAATAATTGTTGATTTTACAGTATAAAACTGGCACCCCAGCTGCCAGTATTATACCGTAAAATTAACAGTATTAAACCGTAAAATAAGCAGTAATACGCTGCCGCGCAAGGGCAGCTGCGGTGCCAGTTTTATACTGTAAAATCGACAATTATTTTTTGCAGTGTATTCTTATATATATATATATATATATAATATATTTATTTATTTTAAATCATAGGTAGATTACAATTTATATATTTTTTCGAAAATTAATTTCAAAAAGTGTATATTCTTTGTTTTCAATTGATTTTCGAAAAATATATGAATTTTAATGAAAATCGATTTCTAGAATCTGCTAATATGCAAATCCAAAATTATTATAGTTCATTCCGCCAAATAGTTTTTGATTTATGCTTACAAAACTTCCCGCCTTGCAATGTATTTTGCAACGATTAAAAATGAAATTGGGAGTTCCAAAGAGTCGTAATTCCTAAACTGCTTCAATTAAATGATTTTCCGTTTGGCATCCGAAGATAAAATTTTTTTGGAAGAATCCAAGTATGATGTTAAAATTAGCTGCTAGCATTGACATTTTTTAAGTTTGTTGTAATTTCTCTATGTAGACAACCCCCTAAGCAAAATGCAAGTTTAGCATTAATTAGTAGACGTTACTACTTAATCATTTGGTACCTGTTACATTTTTATGTGATGTAACCCCCCCCCCCCCCACCCACCCACCCAATAAACACACTTTTAAGCATTTTTGTTTTTTAATGTAAATAAAATTTATTACAAAATATCCTAAAATTTATAATATATTCCTAGAAACTTTAAAAAGGAAATAATTATTCCCTGAAATAATTTTTTTGGGGCTAATGCTGCTTTGGAAACAGTTTTCTGCTGACTCTGTTACTTTTTTCTTTTTCTCACATTATTTTTTTCTGCGTCACATATGTGAATTGTTGGCATGTTGTAAAAATTTTAACTTCAAATTTTGCGTCTCAAAAAATCGTCTTGAAGGAGGGAGGAGGGGGAGGTTGTACTCAAAATACAAAATATGACGTCGGGAATTCTTTTTTCAGCTAGCTTATCAAGAGGAATCTATCGGACGTAAAATTCTTGCGTCAGAATCCAACGCAATCGCTCCTGATTTTCAGATTGCAACTGTATTTTCTTTTAAATCCCTTCAAAATGAAACAAATTTCCTTTTCGCTCGTATCCGTTTCGACAGAATGGCGCAGTAAAGGAAAAATCAAGTTAGATATTTCCTGAACGGATATAGAATGCTTATATAGATAGATCTCAGTTGCTTCCAGAAATACCAAATCTATTTCTCGCATTGGTTATTTTTCTTGATTTTACGGCATTGTTTCATTACAGTTTCCTTGTTGATTTCTTTTAAATAGTGATAGGTATTTACCTTTCTTTCTTTCTTTTTTATTTATTTATTTTGGTGCACTTTTGTTTTTTCTCAGAAAGTAACAAGTTGTGTTTATGGCTGTTTATATTTTTTCCAGGCACATTCCTGAAAGATAATTTTTTAAACATATCAATGTAAAGAGCTATATAGAAAATGTAACAAAAAAGAAATAATTAAAAATACAAAAAATAAGTTTCTACTGTCTTCAAAATGGAGAATTGAAACAGTTTTTTTCTTATTTTCGCCAGGGAGGCTCTGCCGCCCTGAACCTTTCGTTTAAGATATTTTTGTACATCTGAAGATAAAACGCAAAAATAACTAAATATTGCCGTTAACGAGGATTTCCAGGGGTCAGAACCCCCCTTGACGGAAAATTCTTAGTTATTTTTTCTTTTAGTATTAGATTATTTTAAAACACTTGGGAATGGGAAGGATTAAATTTACCCCCCCCCCTAAAATTATTACAGAAAAAGAAAATTTGTTAATTAAATTTCAAAATCTAGGGAGGGGCAATGGCTTTCCTCTGCCCCCTCTTGCCGGCGCTCATGACCTTGTATCATTTGATTTAGCAATGTTAAAAAGATTTAACATGTTTGTCGTTTCTGAATCACCCCTCCCCCTGAGACCTCCCATGCTTTTCCTTAAGAGCCTACGCTAGTCACGCGAAGAAAAACGCTCAAGCTAATGTTAAGTCTATGGGAAGGTTCTTGGCAGATTTCTCGCTCGCATTTTAATATTTTTTAATGATTTTGCATAGGATAGCCGAGAAGATCGTTCTCTAACGTTGTTAGTTTTTACTTTTTTGATTTTGGTTAGTTTTTTTTATAAGCGGGCATTTTCAATTTTGGAACAGGTTGGAACCGGTTCTGAAAGTGAAAGTACCCATATAGTATATAAAAAAAACTGGAACCAAAATCGAAAAAGTTAAAACTAACAACGTTAGAGATCGACCTCAGCTATCCTTTGCAAAAATCATCATTTAAAAATATTAAAATGCGAGCGAGAAATCTGCCAAGAACCTTCCCATAGACTTAACATTAGCTTGCGTGTTTTTTCGCATGACTGATGTAGGCTCTTAAGAGAGAAAAAAAAAGTCTAATTTTGAAACAGCTTTTTAATAAAATTCTTTTTTTTGTTTTCTTTGGTCTTTTTATTAGTATTATTATTTTATGTGTCACATATGTGAACAGACATGATTTGTTGTCATGTAACAATGTTTAAGGGTTTCCCTAGAAAAATACAAAAATATGACATCAGGAATTCGTTCTTTTTCTCAGATTATCAAGAAGAACCAAACAGGCGTGGATATCTTTAGTCAAATTTTAACGCAGTCTTTCCTGATTTTCAGACTGCAACTGCCTTTTCTTTTAAATCCCTTCAAAATGAAACAAATTTCCTCTTCGTTCGTATCCGTTTCGACAGAATGGCGCATTAAAGAAAACCAAGTTAGATATTTCCTGAACGGATATAGTATGTTTATAGATTGCTCTGTTGCTTCCAGAAATACCGAATGTATTCATTGTATTGGTTATTTTTCTTGATTTTACGCTATTGCCTTATTTCAGTTTCCTCGTTGATTTCTTTTAAATAGTGATAGGTATTTACCTTTTATTTTTTGGCTATGGAGTAAAATGTTTCCCCAGATAATAACAGATTGTCTTTTTTGCCTTTTTCCAACATAGTTTAGTGTTTATGATTTCGATTTATCTGTCTATCCGTGCTTTAACTCTCGTAAACATGTATTGATATGTAATTTTTAAAAGGTTTCTCTTTTTTGAAGAATGTTGGTTTAAACTTACTTTTGAATATTTATTCTATTTGTTAGTTGCGAAACAAATTTCTAAATTGCTTTAACAACTGTCACACCGGGAGGAGGGGGGGGGGGGTGTAAGAAAAAAAACTTAATTTAGCTTATTTCGTGCTAATATTTTTCATTCTAAAAAAAGTGGCCAAGGCTGTGAATCAACTGTTCCAAAATCTTTCGTCTCCCTGAGTTTTGTTCTGCGGATGGTGATGCACATTTTCTTGTATATGCGTAACAGTGGCTTTAACAATTCAGTAATTGTGGGAGGAACTTTAATCATTTTCAAATAATGTGACCAATTAAGATTTTCAATAATTCATTAATTATTCTCATAGATACTTTATGTTTCTAACTAATCACCAGTGCCATTGTCAATAAATAAATATAATATTTTAGACAGAAGAGTAGGGTTGACATTAAAATACTGAATTCCAGTGACTTACGATTATCAAATTAAATATGACAATGGGTGGTAGTGGGATTTAGAGCGGGCAGAGCAGTCTCCTGAAATAAAAGTTAGTTGATATATAAGGAAAACAAATCGCAAACAAAAAGTCTTGGAGTATCTGTGCATATGCTTGTATTTCGTATTATGAGTTTAATTTCCTTGATCTATTTGAAACCTATTTGCAATAACGCTATTTAAAAAAAAATAAATAAAAAAAATAAAAAAAATTGAATTAATTTTTAACTGTGTTAAATCAAATGTGTTCAAAATAAAAAATACTGCTTGCAGAGTTAACGTTCAGTCCCCCGATCTGCAGATTTACTGTATAAATGTAACTATATACGTTAAATGTTACTACTGTAGATTCTCACAAGTCCACAACCCTAAAATCTGCACATTGTTATAGATGTTGTAAACACTGAAACTTACAATTAAAATGAAGGGAGGGGGGAGGTTCACGATTTTTTTTTATTTTTATATCATTCCATACACGTTTTAATAATGTAATTCTGGTTAATATGACTGAACACATGCTTTCTCATGAAGGAAATGTAAATTTATTTCCAAAAAGTTTTTTTTTCCAAGATAACACTGATCTCAGTGGCGATCGTAATTTTTTTTAATAAATTTTTTTTAATCAAATACATCTATGTATTAATCAAGCTTTTTTGGATATTAAGTCTGGCTAAACACGAAATAAAATTTAGTTATTTTACTATTTTGATGTAAATTATTAGTGTACTTTTATGAGGCAAGTTTCATTGAATAATACAAGAAAAAATGATCTCATCATTATTATGCATATGTAGTTATGCATTATTAATTATTAACTTGATCTTTAATTTTAATATTTTAATCATTTTTTAAATTTTCTTAATTTTTATTATTTTATTTAATTATTTTAATATTTTACTTTATTGAAGCATTCAGAGTGCATTATTACATACTGTGTAAAAAATGTAAACAAAACAGTGACCAGAAATTCGCAAAATTCTAAAATTCGCACAACTTCTGGTCCCAAGGTATGCGGATTTGAAGGATTTTGGTGTATCAATGTAATCATTTTTTATTATAATGTTACAATTCTATATGTTAAATGTTACTATGGATGTAATCAATATTTATAATGCTTCGTTCTGTACAGAATTGTTTTAAAAGATAAACTATCAAGCATTAAAGACAATAAAACAATTTAAGTCTTTGGTAAAACTAACGATTGAAAAAAATTAGTCTTTGTTTGAATGTGGGGGATCCATTCTAACTAATAAATACCGTACATTTTCCTTATAATATTTTATTTTCTATATTTGAGTATTTATTAATCAGAATAAATTATATTAATAAATTTTCCTTTATTTCTAGGTATGTGAAAATGACTTTTATTTTTTCCTTTACGAAAAAAAATAAGGTATGTCAAATTACTTTACAAATATTTTCTTATAAATATTTTTTAAAACCTGTTTAATGTGTTAACTCTCCCCCCTCCCCCAATCAGACTGTGTCACAATTTGTGCCCCCCCCCCCCCCCCTCCTCCCGCTTTTAAAGTGTGACGTTATTAATATATGAACTCTAAGTGCAGTCAAAGGAATCGCGTTTTGTTTTCCATTCATTTATTGCTTTAAGTAATTTTTTCTGTAGATTTTCACATTTTGTAGTGCTCACATAAAATTTATCGAACTCAACAAAGAAAAAACAAAAAATACATCCACGGAAAATCCGAACTTCAAAAGAGTTACATTGCCAGTCACACACACAAATAGTAATAATTAATCATTTAAAGATATTTTATCTAATTTCAGCAAAGAATGCAGAAAAGCTGACTTATTTTGCTCACTAAAATCAAGAGGAAAAACTTCAAAATTTTTGCTCGTGATACTCGAGTTTTTACTCGTTTACGTCTGAGCGAGTGAAACTCGAGGTTTTCTGCAATGCATTTTTATATTAGACAAACATTTCCCTTCTTTTTACTTATTTTACCGCTACATCCGAGCTTTGTTACAGGCGATTTCGATTGCAACCGATACGCCCCCCCCCCCCCCTTTTTTTTTATTTCGCTTAAAATTTTTAAAAATAATAAAGCTTTTTTTATTTAAAAAAAAAAAAAAAAAAAAAAAAAAAAAAAAAAAAAAAAAACTCGTATTTAATTATTTTTTCAAACTCATTTAACAACCTTAAAAACGTGAATTTCATATCACTTTCTTTCAAATATTAATATCTCATATTCTAAATTTGATTAAACTGCCCATTTATTCCAACAAAGTAAATAGATGCTTTGTTGGAACTGTTTATAATGCAGAAAATGATTTCAATTAAAGAAATTTCCTTATTAGCTTATCAGTCTCTGAAATGTTTACTTTAAAATCTTCCTTTTTTCCTCTTCTTTCAATATTTCTTATTTAACTCCTCTTCATCGCTAGATTACTCTTCTTGAAAATAAAATAAAAATAAGTCTATCCATTATAAAAAAGCTTCATAAGAAATGGCTTGTGCGAATACTGTAAGTTGATAAGAGAAATATTTTTTTTTTTCTTTTGTTAAAAAACAAAAATTTGGCTTTTTGCCACCTTAGATTTTTTTTAGCTTTTGTGTCTTGTATGAAGATTGTTGGCTATATCCGTCCTTAATAAATTAAAATAGTTTCATAAATGGGGGAAATATAGCCCTTTTTAATAGTATCTGCCAGTAAAACCATTTTAAAAATTTATCAGCGCTTAAATGCTTGTTTCTTTATTATTATTGGTACATCCTTTTAGGTCCGGGGCACTCCCAACAAATACTTTTTTATACTTTTCTTTTTAATAAATATTTTTTTTCTTCCGTTTGAAATGTGTGTTTGTGTATATACATTCTTTTTCATGCGTGTTAATCTTTATCATGGGTAGTTATTTAAGAAAATTAAAAATTTAATTTGTAAAAATTTTAAATGTTAGTTATGTTTAAGATGTTTGTTGCATATTTTCTCAAAGAATAACATTGCAATCCTTTTTTAACACTTTCTAACATAGTTGAAAAGTCTTTACGAATTCGGTTTGTCTGTCTGTCCGCCTGACCGTGCTCTAACTCTCGTAAATATAGTCTAGTTGCCGTAATTTTTGCATGTTACTTATTGACCCGCCTGCCGTTGTCAAGCCCGTTATAATAACCTTAAATATACTTATAATAAGTGTTGAATAATTTTATACTTTTAAATGAAAATCTTTCCGAATTAAACCTAATGTTGGAAGCCCCACTGTCTTCGGCTGTGTACAACCTCGAATTTGTATGATTTTATACGTTAAACGAAAATCTATCCAAACGAACCTACAGTTGGGGGCAGGGCTTGACAAATGCGGTCGCCAACTCACGACTGGCGGCCAAAATTTTTTTTATCTGGCGACTAAGTTGTTTAATCTGGTGTGTGTGGGAGGGGGGGGGGGGGGAGAGGGGGGTGTTCTTTTGTACAAAAATTGACCTAAGAAATGAGTACGAACAGCGCATTTAGAATAGTTACTGAAGAATTCATTCGGTTTTAGAAATAAATTGTCCAAAAATCGACGCAAAGTGCTAAAAATTCCATAAAACATTCTGGAAAAATTTAAAAATCGCAGAAAACAAAATTTACGTTGTTTTACGAATATCAAAAAACTGTCGCGGAATACCCCCCCCCCCCCCCCCCCCAAAAAAAAAAAAAAAAAAAAAAAAAAAGGCCACAAATTTTATAATACTTTGCTAAAATTTAAAAAAAAATCACAAATGATAAAATTTAATGTATTGGGCTAAACGACTGAAACCAGATTCATTTTTCCACTTCTGAAAAATCTCAGAGAAACGAGAAAAAATCGCTAAAGAAGAGGACAAAATTTACTATATTGGGCTAAAAGATTAAAACAAGAATCCTTTAAAGAATTAAAAAAAAAAAAAATTGCCACGGAACACGAAAAAACGCTAAAAAATTGCATACACAATTAAATTAAACAATCTAATTATAAAAATATTCGGTACTATTCTAAAATGTAGCGGGTAGATTTTGTTTTAGCTGGTTGCAAGGCTGTGGGACCATTTATTATACTCGGCATAGTTTTGAAGTGAATTGCTAGACGCGGGAATGCTGGGATATCGAATAATCTCTATCTCTATAAAAGAGTAAGTGTCTGTCTGCCTGCCCGCGGATTTCTCCGTAATTATAACACCTAGGACTCAGAAATTTTTGTCATGTGTAGATGTTGTCACCGGATAGTATACCTCGCGGCCGGATTTTTAAATTTTAATTTAGATTAAAAAAAAAAATTAAAACGTGTATATGGAATTTTGGGTTCGAGGCTATTTCAAGCTCCTCCCATGAAATAGCCTCGGCAACGAAGCAGCCAGCCAATGAGAGCAGTGTAACGACCGAAGAAATCTATGGCCTAGCCTGACTCGTGAGTTGTTGGCCTAGAGTTGTCCAGTTTTTGTCCATGGTTTTGTCGCCTGCTTCGGAGGTTGACTGCCGTGTAAGCCGTGTAATCGAATCGAAAGGGCAGTTTTCGATATGCAAAGAGACTGCAAGAGATGTTAGTTGGCAGGTCAAAAAGAAGTGAACCGAGCTAAGCTAAGAGAGATGCAGAGAGAGTTGAACAGACGATGGTGAGCGGAAAATGATGTGTGCGCGTGAACAGTATATGATGGTTGTGTACGCTGGGGTTTTGATGGCAGAGTGTAATGTTTTTTAATTGTTCATCTTATTTTAACTTGTGTATCAACGATGCCTAATAAAAAGTGCTGGATGTTAATCATCACCTCGGATCACTGGAGTTCGTTAAGTCATTACAGTATGGCTCTTTCCACCCGACATCAATAGAGCTTACTGATTTTAGTTTGGATTTTCAAAACAGGGGGCGCTTTCGTATCTTTGGTTCTATGGGCTGGATCATGACGGGGTATACCTCATTCGACTCGACATCGACAACCTTACGCTCGTATTCACGAATAACTTCGACCGAGAGTTGAACCGAGGGTCCAGTAACCCCAGGTTGAGGTTTTCAACCGAGAGTTGAAAACTCGTATTCACCGTCTACTTCGGACGAAAAGTTACCCAACTCAGAGTTACTCGACCCCGGTTGAATAAAGCGTGCTAATTGGTTAAAAAAAATTAGATGACGTTTTCGGTTTCGCTTTGAAGCTTTGTTTGTTTATATTATGGAAGAAAAGTGCCGGAAAAAAAAGGAAATTAAATGTAGTACTTATTTTATTTATTACAAAATATATGCACAAAATAAAAACTTGTAATTACTAAATATGGAGATTAACTTATTTTAATTTCTTACAAAGTTTAATATTTTTTTAACAATTTATTCAAATTTTATGTATTATTATTATTACTTTTAAACATATATGTGAGTTAAGAAAGGGATATGAAATGTGTTAATTGCCAAAGTAAATTTTATAAGTTTATTTTTCAAATAAAATTTGTCTTAGTAGCTAAACGAAAACTTGATTTGATCAAAACGAAAATTTTATTTCAACAGCAATTATGTTGATTTCTATTATTAATAGCTATAATTATTAATTAAATAATTTCTAATTAAGAAACTATTAAAATGGAGAAAAAGGAAAAAATTCCAGAAAGTAGCCTCTAGTACTATTTTTATTTTGTCGAATCAATTTATATATTAGATGATATCCAGATGTATTGATTTGATTTTTTTTATTTTCAGCAATCTAATTAAAATGATTAATTCTAATACAATTAGATAGTAATTAATATGCACATTGACAAAAACAACAACAACAAAAGAGTAGAAATAATATCAACAGAGCTTTTGTGGTTCTAACACTGCCCTGGCACCAGGCACCCAAGTTTTTCAGGAGCTCCAACGGCGCATTCAATTATCGCTTCCGATCGGTTAACAAACATTTTATTTTAACTAGTCGCTAAATAATAAACTCCAAACTTGTTTTTAGTTTAAACTGTCTACCATGGATATATTGCTATTTTATTAGATGTTATTTTAATGAACACTAATATTTTAAACCTTTTAAGACTACTATATAAATTTTCATTCAACACAGAATCGAGTAAAGTCTTTTCTAAATAATGATAAATGAATTCTGTATACTATCTGGACATAAAACTGTGAAATATTACAAAAAGTTGATTTTTTTTTTTTGGTAGCTTTTAGAAGCCCTCTCACCCCTTTTGTATAAGAATTTTTCCATTATCAGATTTACAAGTTCAAAGGTATTCACTTGACTGCCTTTGAATATTTTTTAATAAATTAGCCTAAGTAATTACAAAATATTTTTACATGCATAGACATCTATTTTTAGATCCAGTGCCTCATTGAAAAAGATGTATTTATATAAAAAATTATACTTCATTTTCTATATTCTTTCTAGTTTTTTAATTTTATTTTTTTCACTCATTTAGATGTCACTTCATAGATTCAATTACAATTTTATTTATGAGAGAGAGAGAGAGAGAGAAAAGATTTTTAAATAATTTTTTATGAATGAATGGCTATAGATTTCTAGACTAGATAGGGAAAATAATGATTGTTGGTAATCTGATAAAACAATCTGAATTTATTAACGATAATTTCAGATAATTTTATAGTATTGAATTTTAAGGAATATAATTTTTTTTAATGTGACTTAGTGGAGAAGAATAAGTGCCCCATTTGCCCCACCCTATCCATGCATCACTCTGTCTATCTATCTTTCTTTCTTTTTTTTTTTTTTTTTTTTTTTTTGTCAGTGTTATAAGTTAATTAAAGTAAATTAAAACGTGACTCAAGATTCTGTGTAAGATATAGAAATAAAAAGAAAGTTTAAAGTATTAAAAATAGAATGTATGTAATCTCATATATATATATATATATATATATATATATATATATTATCTGCAAACTTTTTAGCTGGTTTGTTTATATTTATACATACATCATATATTATATGTTTAATTATTTGCTTACATAAATATTCAAGATCATGAAGAGTAGAGTTTATTTGCCTTAAAAAATTGTCAACATTACCTAAATGGCTAATAAAACATTACTAAAATAACATATTTTGCATTTAAGGTTATTTATTTTTTTCAAATTTTCATTTAAAAAAAAATTAGGAATAACGAATGTATTTTAACAGTAGCGAAATGACTCCTGTTTACATAAATGAAATTTCAGATATCAAACTAATTAGTATTTTTGATTTACCAGCTAAAATAAAAAAAAAATCAAGTTTTTTTTTTTTTTTGGGGGGGGGGGGGGCATTTTTGTGAAAAGTAAAAGAAGTTATTTTTGTGAAATGTATTATATTTTTGAGAAAAAAAACATTTTGTAACAAAAGAGGAAATTCAGTTATTCAAATTCAACCAAGCATTTATTAAAAATAACTTCTTTAAGTCCTTCTGCTAAAGTTTTACTTTTTGGTGAATTTGTTTTGTTAGTAGATTACCCATTTTAAAAGCTAACACAATAAAAATAATTAATGAAGAGTATGTTTTTGTGGAATTGAATTTTGTGAAGGGCCTGTTTTATTAAAAGGAGTTTTGTGAAGAGCCTGTTTTATTAAAAGCAATTTTATGAAGGGCCCTGTTTTATTAAAAGCAATTTTATGAAGGGCCCTGTTTTGTGACATGGATTTTTGTGAAGGGGCCCTAAATAGGCCTAAAATTTTGTCTGGATTGATCCAGATTTCTCAAAAATTGGGAAATACAACGTAAAGCTCAAAAACTGAAATAACAATAGTATATTGTTAATCAATAATAGAGTTGTTTAATTAATATAAACATATTCGTGATTTGAACAAAGAATAAACCTACTAAAAATCTTCAATAGATAAATACAACTCAGATGATATATTGTTTAGTTTAAAACCACAATATCTAATTTATAGAGCTAATCTTATATTTATATAACAGGTCGTACATAAATAATAATAGTGTATCTTTCACACAAGACACAAAATTTAACTTTTACCCATATTCTACGAGTACAAAAATCGAAAACCTACATTGAGTCGATGGATACTTGAACATAATCTAAGTATTTTTTACTTAAAGAAAAATGCAAATTAGTCTGATGTCTCAAATTTTAATTAGAACTTACGTACGACATTTATTTCGCTACTATTAAAATACATTCATAAATTGATCAAAATTGCAAAAACAAATAACCTTAAATGCAACAATTTGTATTTTAAGAGCAATTTATCTACCATTAATGTAATATTGACTATTTTTTATGGCAAATAAAATTCTTCGCGACCATGCTTATTTATATAAACAAACAATTAAACATAAAATATAGAGGATTTATATATAAATATCAACAAACCAGATAAAAAAAAATGAAGCTAATACATATATATGAGATCACATACCTTTGCATATTGTTATTTTGTTTTATAATAGTATTAAACTTCTATTATATCCACTTGATTCAGTACGTAAGCTCGTAAGCCGCCATTATTGTAAAATGTGACCAGACTTGCTCTCTCGTCTTGTTTTTTGTTAACTACGCATGCTCGGTTGAAAAACTTGAACTTCAACCCTCTGTAAAGCCAGGTCCAGTAACTGCCAGTAACTGAACCCAGCGTTAGATTTCGCCTTCAAACCGGTCCAGTCAGGTAGACGATGAATACCATTTTAGCTTTCGACCCGGGTTTTCGGCTTAACTCGGGGTCGAAGTTATTCGTGAATACGAGCGTTAATGAATTCAGTTATGTTCGTATAGAACATATTGTGCCCCCTGGCGGTGGAAGGTGTAACTAAAGGATTTTGCAGCTAACTCGGGTTCTATGGGTCACATCACGACACGGTTTGGCTCATTCGACACATCAATAGAGCTTACCTATTTTAGTTCTGAATTTCACCACCAAGGGGTGCTTTCCTATCTCTGTTTCTATGGGCTGGATCACAATGGGGTATGGCTCTTTCCACTTGACATCGATAGAGCTGACTGATTTTAGTTCGGATTTTCACCACAAGGGGTGCTTTCCTATATCTGGTTCTATAGGCTGGATCACGACAGAGTATGGCTCATTCGACTCTACATAGATAGAGCTTTTCGATTTTCACCACCAGGGGTGATTTTCTATCTCTGGTTCTATGGGCTGGATTATGAAGGGGTATGGCTCTTTCGACTCGACTTACGGTAATATATGGGAGTGTGTATGGTACGCCCAATGTTTGCTGTCTAAGATAGTGGGCCCCCCAACATTAGATTTGTTTAAAAATAAAAAAATGTTCAACACTGATTTCAGGTACATTTAAGGTTGTTGGCACGGGCAACGCCGGGCGGGTAAGCTAGTAATTTTAATAAAAATGATATTAAGAAACGTTCTAAGGAAATAAAAATTCAATGTCTCAAAAAAAAAAAAAAAAGAAAGAAAGAAATAATTTAGGGGTTTTTACAAAGAACTGCAGCTTTTAACAGATTAAGATTTTTAGAATAAGAATTAATAGAGTATTTTGATTAAAGGTGTGGAATAAAAAATATATATTATATCTAAGATATTATTAAAAGACAGGGAAACAAGGTAGAATTGTAAGAATTTGGAATAAATTAAGGTAAAATGGCGAAATTTTTTAATTATTACGATATGTTTCCATTTTTATACAAAAAAGATTAAATTGGTATTAGAGATGTTATTTCTGTTGAAAAAGACATGATCAATCGATCGATCCAATGGTATTTCATATGTAGCCTAAAAGGTATGCTTTGCCATATTAGTTTAAATTTTATTTTATACGTATTCAATTTTTTTTTTTTTTTTTTTTTGCTCCATGTTTTTCCTGAAGCGGATGACGCCATTGTCTAATGCAGTTAAAATACGATTATTAATTTTATTTCTCGCGCATGCCTTTTGCTATCTTCGATCAGTTTTTACTGTAACTTTGATGGAATAAATGAGATGATACTCTGACTTGACTAATGTTTCCAGATATTTGTATCCTTAATTTTTCTTAAATTTAAACCTGCATCTAAAAAATATCAGATACTGCTAAAAAAATATTAGACTACAGTGCGAAATCCTTGCACGTGCCTGCTGGTTTGTCCATAATTGCATTACTGTATGGATTAATTTTCTTTCACTTTGGGGTCGAATTTGAATATATCGGGTTCGGGGTCGGGTTTGGTTTCAAGTTGGCGATTTTTTTTTTTTTTAATCGTATTTGGGTTGATTTTAAGCAGAAATCCCTCCGGTTCAAATCCCGACTCGGGCATGGATGTTTGTAGTGGGTAGAATTCTACTTTAAAACGAAGTCCCGGTCTGTTTAGCCCTCGTATGCAAAAGATGATCGTAGCTCCCCCAACAAACAAAACTATTAAATTTCCCCCCAAATGCTTAAATAAAGACATTTTTCAAATATTAGCATTTTAATGTTGCAAAACTAATAGATGACGTGCGAAATTTTGCAATGTTAAAAAGGATAATTTTTTTTTTCAGCGCGTGCTCGTTGATATATAGATATTTTTTGCTTAAATATCTTCGATTATGAAAGGTTTCGTTCTTGCGAAAGAAAATGCATTTCTTTTGACAAATAACGAAAACGTAAGGCTTCTGTTTTTTAACATTTCTTTCCGATTTATTTGATGTTTCATGTATTTGCTTTTCATTTTTTTTGCCTATTCAGCGTTAGTCGGCCTCCCTTTCCCCCATCTTTTATTTGTTACATGTTCACTTTTCAGAACCGATAACATGGATATTTTTAATGGTAAGATTTATGATAGCAAAGTGATGATGCATCAGCGATTCCCAGATTTTATTGCAAAAAACAAATTCTGAAACAAAACTTTTTTTTTCTCTCTTTACGATTATTATACCGTATTTACTCGTGTATTTTGCACACTTTTTTCGGTTCTAAAAGTATGGGTATGAAAAATACGCAATTTTTCTCTTTTCTTTCTTTTGCTTTTTTTTTTAAAAAAAAAATATATATAGTATTTTTCTTGAAGGGCAACTTAGAATAAAAAGTCAAATAACCTGAGGAAGTTTTTGGCTTTAGTGTTGCACTTTGTAGGATTTTACTGTAAATGAAGAGAAATTGCTAATTACTTCTTGAAATTAGATTAAAAGAAGTTTCTATTGAATTTCTTAATACATTTTCATTGTTTTGAAATTGTAATTAAAATAGTAACCTTAATTATTCATTTTAATAAATGAATAGTTAAGATTAAACAAGTTATATAACAATTTCAAAGGAAAAGAAGAAAAAAAAGAAACCCTTTTTATGTTTTGAAGTATGAAAATACTTCAGCATTCTATATGTGTTTCCCAGATTCGAGACAAAGGATTAAAAGAGACACCATAGTACTGTTGTTGCAAAATTAATCATACAGTCGAGTACCGTTTTTCAGAAACTTATAAATAACTAAATATGTAACAGAATTTTACTTTCTGTACATTAATGAACAATGATGTTAAGCGACAAATAATAAAATTTTGTAAAAATTTTAATGATGATGATATTTTTTTTATTTTTTGCATTCAAATTGGTAAAATACTATTAATATTATTAAGCTCGGTTCCCGTAAGAAAGTGAAGCAGCATCGACTATGGGCAATGCTTGGGAGGGTGACAACCTCTCTAGACTGCGGCTGCTGTGGGACCGTGTACGTTAATGGGAGCTGGTGCACGTAAAATCTGTTCGTGGCTCCAATGTCCTCCAAGTTTGAAAACAGTGCCTCTAATGGTGCCAATCTAGGTGCAGGTCTCACATCTGAAATTTGTTCAAAATTAGGAGACCATCTCTAGAAGTCCAAACCTCTCTTGAGGCTCTGCACCCCTTCTTTCAGAGAAGTGCCATGGCACTTTCTTTGATACAACAACTAGTAATATTTTAGTACACACATAGTTTTTAAACTGACAAACAGATATCTACGACAGATGTTGTTATAGTTAAATGTTGCTTTTTAGGTGCGTTCGTAATTATATAAATACGTAGCACCTATAGTCGTCGTTTGGTCCGTCCGTCTGTCCGTCCGTCTGTCTGTCCGTCTGTCTGTCTGTCCGCATATAACAACGCAAAAACTACCCAACCAAATGGTTTGCAATTTAAAATATATTATCTTTGCAGAATTTTGTCGAGACATTTCAAATTTTATTAAAATCGAATTAAAACTTTAGGAGATATTAATAAAAATATTTATTAAGAAATTTGATTTTTTTTTTTTTTTTTAAATCGGTGCTTTTTTGTTATGGGAGCTTCCGAAGTTTAATCGTCAAGCGACCGAGATACTTATTTTATGACAGAAATTAATCTGCAGACGATATAATTCATTTCACAGAATTAAAAATCATCAAGATCTGAATATTTATATAACTAGCTGATACATATATATCTGAATATTTATATAACTAGTTAAGATATTTGTATGAACAGTGTCATAAAATATATACTTAACTAGCTGTTTAACCCGTTCTACGCACGGGATATCATGAATTTAATTCTAAAACGTGCGTACGAACGCACCTCGTTTGTAACGTTTGACGTACAATTTCCAACTTGTTATTGTTGTGAGCTTTTCTATTTATCGTACACAAAAAAGTTGTTAGTTTTTGAAATTTGTTCAAGGGGACGGTGGATGTTATTATTTTTTTTTTCATCATAGAGATATCATTTTTTGCATATATACATTTCATCATAAGTATATAAAACCCATTAAAAGAAATTTCCAATCTTTTTGCAATTTAAAGATTTCTTTAAAAATTAAAAATTTTAAAAGGAAATTTTAAAATGCTCCGGGTGTCTTAATTTTTTTAGATATGTCCTTGCTTTTGAATTTTAATCACTTAAAACTATATTACAAACAAATCTAAGCATTGATTTTTTAAATCTCTTGTATAGTTAATGTTTTAGAGATTTTTTTCAGAATTTCCTATCGATTTTCATAAAAATTTTGCCTTTTAACAAGTTAAAAATCAAATTTAACTATCTCAATTTCGTGAATTTCAAAATGCATGTTTAGTTTCCTTGAACACAATATCAGTATACTTCCTTATCAATTTCGTGAATTTTGATCAAAAACTAATAGGATCGGAGCATTTCAAAAATCTGAAATCGTTGAAAAATCAGTTTTGAGAAAAACAGATTTAAAGTACATTAAAGGGCCGAAAATTGTTTGTGTACAAAATTCAAACGCTTGTAACTTCGCGAAAAACAGTCGCAGCTGCATGCGGTTTTTCGCAAATGGCTGGAGAAAAATATGCACAAAAATAATTTTCGATTTTTGGGTCGATTTTTGCACAATTGAAAGTCCACGGTCCCCTTAATAGAAATTTATATTGAATTTCATAACACTTTTGAAATTTGAATTATTTGAAATAGAAAACCCATCCTTTTCGTACATTTGTAGGGAGAATCCTCTTTTTATCTCGTCTTCGATTATAAGTATAAAAGAAGTAATAAACCAATCATTGAAACTACTGCTTCATCCCTTGCCAAATAAATACCATTCCTTGAAATATAATGCTTAGATAATTATGAACAGTATTTAATCTCAAATCCATCTTTTTGAAGAGACACTTACCATCAGTAAATATATTTATCAAATACACAAATGCGTAGGATGCAAATAAATTTGCGCGCTACATTGATTTATGAAATTAAAAGGAACTACCGAAAATAATCATTTAATGCATCGTAATTTAGATTTTCTTGGTGCACAATTAACTAACAAGATAATCTTGAAAGATATTTGAATCATTGATTAGTCTCCATCGCCGCAAGGAATAACTGAATTGCGAAAAGTAGCTTTAGTGACTTCGTTGAATAAGAAGTTTCTGCGAACGTTAATCAGTGTTGCCAGATTTAAAAAATACACTATCCTACTATTTCTGCAAAATTACAGCTCAGTTTTTGAAAGGAAATTTATTTTTATATCTGAATGTACATTGATGGACAATAAGCTACAAACAATACAATTCTATAATTGCAGTAATCACCGCTTCCAGTGATCACTGGTTATAAGAATCAAACCTGAAATAACAAACGCGATTCTCTTAAACGGAAATTACGATTATATATTTTGGTTACAAGAATCAACCGTTCGTAAGAATCAAACTTGTAATAACATGCGATTCTGTTAAACGAAATTTACTATACCTGTTACCATTAGTAAATATATTTATCAAATACACAAATGCGTTGGATGGAAATAAATTTGCGCGCTACATTAATTTATGAAATTAAAAGGAACTACCGAAAATAATCATTTAATGCATCGTAATTTAGATTTTCTTGGTGCACAATTAACTAACAAGATAATCTTGAAAGATATTTGAATCATTGATTAGTCTCCATCACCGCAAGGAATAACTGAATTGCGAAAAGTAGCTTTTGTGAGTTCGTTGAATGAGAAGTTTCTGCGAACGTTAATCAGTGTTGCCAGATTTCAAAAATACACTATCGTACTGTTTCTGCAAAATTACCGTACAGTTTTTGAAGGGAAATTTTTTTAATAGCTGAATATACATTAATGGACAATAAGCTACAAATAATACAATTCTATAAATGCAGTAATCGCCGCTTCCAGTGATCACTGGTTATAAGAATCAAACCTGAAATAACAAACGCGATTCTCTTTAACCCGTCAGCATACGCGCCCCTTTCCATTACGTTACTACACGCACGGGATAAATTTTACCCCAATGGGTTTTCTTGTGTCAATTTCCCCCCGGTTTGATTATAAGCAAAAATGTATATTTTGAAATAAACTGTAAATCAATAAAGAACATAATTGAACTTAGAATAAGAAGTTCTTTTATATTTAAAACAAAACAAAACAAAAAATAAAATCTAGCACTAAGATTCTTTTCTGCATATCATTACATACAAAGTTTTTACAATCCAAATTCAGCCATGAAAATACAAAAAAAATATAAAACTGATATATAGAAACTGTATGAGTAAGAGTTGTTAACGTTTAAAAGAACAATTATATTATTATTTGCATTGCATTAACATTTTCCTATCATTATACCACGCGTGGGGTAAATTTCCTCCCAGTGACATTTTTATAACAAAAGAATGGAAAATCCACAAACGGAGGTAAATTCCTTTTGGCCACATCTTGATATCTTTCAGCTTGAAAGGTACTATAAAGCTCAGAATGATCACGACCGATTTTCGCATATTTTTAAGTAATAGTTGTGAGCTGGGGTAGATTTTATCCCAGCGCGTGTGCTGACGGCATAAGAGAAAATTACGATCAGAAATTTTGGTTACAAGAATCAACCTTTTTTAAGAATCGAAATTGTAATAACATGTGGTTCTTATAAACGAAATTTACTATATATTTCAATGATAATAAATGCTTTTTGTTGTATTTGTTGCTACGAAATTAGTAAAATACTAGTAATCTTTTAGCGCAGCAACACCAAGTTTTTAAATTGACAAACCGATATCCACGATTGAGGGTTTTGTTTTTTATTGTTAAACGATGCTTTTCTTTGTTGTAAGCTTTTCGTTTGACTGTGCACAAAAAAGAAATCTCTAGTTCTTGAAATTAGTTTAATGGGAGCTTATATTGAATTTCTTAATACCTTTTCATTTTTTGAAATTAATTTAAATCGAAAACCTCATCCCTTTCATACATTTTGAAGCTAGAATCCTCTTTTATCGTGTTTTCGATTCTAACAATAAAATAAGCAATCATTGAAACTACTGCTTCATTCCTTTCCAAATACCACTCCCTGAAATTTATAATGCTTAAATAAATATGAAAAGTAATTGATATCAAATCAATCTTTTTGAAGAGGCTCTCACCATTATAAAATATATTTATCAAATACGACAGATTCGGATAAATTTGCGCGCTACATTGATTTTTGAAATTAAAAGGAACTGCCGAAAATAATTATTTAATTCATCGTAATTTAGATTTTCTTGGTTTACAGTTAACTAACAATGTAAACTTGAAAGATATTTGAAACATTGATTACTCTCCATTGTCACAAGGAATAACTGAATTGAGAAAAGTTCGCTGGTTGAGAAGATTCGACGATCGTTATTTAGTGTTGCCAGATTTCAAAAAGACACTATCGTACTATTTCGGCAAAGTCATGGCACAGTGACGTAATGTTTATACATTTTTGAAGGGATCTTTTGTATAAAAACGTACAACTGAAAATTATATTCTGTACATTAATGACATCTTTTCTAAATGTAAAAAGAAAAAAAAAAGATTTAATAGAGGAAAAGAAATTGTATAAAAGAAATGGCAATACATATTAAATACAATACTCCCCCCCCCCCTAATAATAATAATAAAATAAAAATAGTTTTTGGTGGGGGGGGGGGGGGGTTGCGGAAAGATACCTCCTTAAACTACTAAATATTTTTACTGGGGATTTTAATAGATTTTTTTCTATTAGATTTTATCTATATTTTAAGAATAAATCAAAATTTGTTTACCGTTTCATTAGGTGAGGGGGGGGGGGGAGGCATGGATAAACTCTTAAATACTCTACACTCTTAAATTATTAAAATAGAAATTGTGCTGAAATTTGTAGAAATTTAGCTTTAGAATGTGCTGTAGCCTCTGGATATTTAAGATGTTTTGAATATTCATGTGCGCATACATGTGTATCAATTTTATTACCAACAACAAAATACTAATTATTTTAAAATTTCAAACATATTTTTTTTTTAATTCAAAACTCGGTAAATATATTTATTTATAAAACATATGTTATTTTAATCACATAGCATGTCAATCCTTCCTATTTTTTAGTACCACTATTTCCGAATAATGATTTAATCATTGAAATAAATTTGCGGTTAAATAAGATTACCATTCGGAATTCGCCGTTCATTCAAAAATACGAAGGTTTTTTTTAACCGCTATGATATCAGTTTTAAGTTGTTTTCTGATAATTCTAAAGCGCCAAAAATTATGTTTTTTACTTTCAACAGTCGCACGATCCCTTCAAATATTCCAGTATTAAAATACTTTCGCATTTGCACAACCGAACACATAACTCCTCCCTTCATAAGCCAATCCATTCATTTTGTTCCTGTCAGTTGGTGCAATTAATTCACCAGCAGTTCAATTGCCTTCCTACAAATCTAATGGAAACAGCGGTCATTTATTTGACTGGTATTTTGTTTTGGCTTTTAGCGTTTATTCGAATCTAACTTTTTAATGAAGAGTTCAAATAAATTATCGAATCGACTGAACACAACGCAATAATCACCTGGCGCAATGCAGTTGCGTATATTAAGTTTTCATAGCATTAATTAATATCTATCCTTCATCTGAACTAATTTCGTATGTTCGGTGTTTAATTCGCTTCTGTTCTGGTGTTTCAATATGAAAGTTAGGGGAATAAACAAAGTTTTAATTAGAACGGAATTAGTGGTGCTTTCGGTCACTCAACAATATGATTAGACGCCGGCTGTAATTCGCATATTAATAAGTCCTTCAAAACTTTTGCGCCAATATTGCCTTTATGGTTTGAAGGCAAGAATGTTTATTATGAAAAATTAATTATCACAAAAGTTGTTTATCCGATTCCTGGCATTCCATTTCGGTTTTGTTGTCAATTTCGTTTATTTTATTAAGTTATGTGCACGAATAAAACATGGTTATTTTTATTAATTGATATAGGCGCCGGAGAAAAGGGGGGGGGGTGTCAGGAGAAAGCTATTGACACCCCCTCTTTCCCCCGAATTTGAAATTTAAATAATTATTTTCCTCTAGTGATTTGGGGGGGGGGGGGCGGTCGTAAAATTTTATATTTCTAAGTGACTTAAAATAATTACTAAAGAATTTTTTCAAGGGTGCTCCCCCCCCCCCTTGAACCCTTCTTAGTAATAGGTAAGAGGTTTACCTCTTAAAAAGAGGTAATTTTTAATTCAGTTTTCCTTTTTATATTCATGTGTTTAATTAAAAAAAAAAAAAAAAAAAAAAAACTCTTTCAATTCTCTATTTTTAAAAATGCTGGTAGAAACTCATATTTAATGTTTTAATTGTTTCATTTATGTATTGCTTTTTATGATGATGAGTTTTAAAAATTATTTTGCATGGTGGGGAGGGGGTGACAAAAATGATTAGTTTTGCTTAATTTATGTTTATATTCTCCATTTTAAAAAAAGCGGCCCAGGCTGCAGCACGCAAGCAAATCTGTTCCAAACTTTTACTCCTCTTGGATTTCGTTCTGCCGGCTCCTACGTAAATTGATCTTTTAGTTTTTCAGAACCGTAAAAATAAAGAAATTAGAATAGATTAATTTTAACTACTCTGAAGACCTTAAAAAAACACGCAAACTGTCCATAATTCATGTAAATCCTGCTAATACGCATACCTGCCAACTTTCAACTAAATTTCCGTACAACGTGAGTTAATTTGATCCCAGGTTAAAGACGTTTCTGTTTCTAACTAGAAAATATATCTGAAAAAATAATATATATTAGTTTCATGTTCGTACGCGGAACCTATTTGATTACATTTCTTTAAAAGAAAAATCTGGTTTTGAAACGTGTTTAACCTCGGTTAAGAGGCTACTTCACTCGGACAAAAAACACCCGCTCGCTAATGTTAATCCTATGGAGGAAATTTTTGAAGATATCTCGTTCGCATTTCAATATTTTTAAATGATTTTGCACTGGATAGCTGAGGTCAATCTCTATGCACGCTCCTTTCTACTTTTTCGATTTTGATTATAGGTTTTTTTTTTTTATTAAGATACTTTCACTTTCGAAACCGGTTTTGAAAGTGAACGTATCCTCAATAAAAAAAACTGCAATAAAAATCGAAAAAGTAGAAAGTAGCGTGCAAAGAGTTAGACCTCAGCTATCCAATGCAAAAAAAAAAAAAAAAAAAAAAAAAAAATCATTTAAAAATATTGAAATGCGAACGAGAGATATCTTCAAAAATTTCCTCCATAGGAACATTAGCGAGCGGGTGTTTTCGTCTGAGTGAAGTAGCCTCTTAAGTTAGCTTACATTGTACGAAAGTTTAGTGCGATGTTGGCAGTATGAATACGGTAGTAAAACCTGTTAATACGGAAACGCAAAGGACCACCTAGAAATTCCACTTTAGCCAGGTTTTCCCATCTCAAAAAGGGCATTCATTTTTGAAAATTGCTTAAATCTCTTTAAAAAATATCTTCAAAGACGGGGAAAACTTCTCAAAACTGAATATTATATATATGAACATACTAAAAATGGCACGCTTTTCTTTCATTACATTAAATTTACGTGAATTATACGACCATAGAATAGAGTTCCGCATCGGGTTTTGTAATCAGATTTTACCCGAACAGAACTCTGGATGTCGGGTTAACGCTATTTTTTTTTTTTTTTTCGTGTCTGGATTTGACTGTTGCAGATTGGGTTCGGGTTGACCCAACTTTTGAACTTTGAGTACATATATTCTTTTTCAACATAAAAGATAAAATTGATATTAAGGATATAATTGTAGACTATTTTGTATTTGTATTAAAGTATGGATTATATTTTATACTTCCATTTCGGACTCGGATAGGGTTTTGGGTGGACTTAAAATTTTCGGTTCGGGTTTGGTATAACCCGACCCGTGCTGGACTCTACTCCACAGTTATGCAATTTGAAGCTTTTTAGATAAACATTAATAATCTTTTAGAGATTAACAAATACATTTACGCGATTTTATTATTATTCTGGTAATTACAATGCAGTAAAAACGGAAATTGGTTGTTTAAATATGGATAAGTTTTTCTATTAATTAGCCAAAACATAATAAATGAAACTTAACAAATTTGTATGCAAGGGAATGTGATCTCTGATGTTAGCTTTACTGAATCAAAAATCATACTTGCGTCTCCTTGGAAAATATTAATATTAATCAATAATCTGTTATAAAAATGTAACACTAAAACCTTAGAAAATCTAGATTTTTACATTTCTTAAAATTTGTATTCTTTTGAAGTATTATTATTATTATTATTATTTTTGTTACAACTTTTGCTTTAATGCAAACTTTTTAATGTGATTTCATTTAAAATATGAAAATTGTACTAAATTTTAATGAATGAATTTAGATTTTTTGCTCGATTTAAAGGGTGCTTGACTTCTTAATCAATACTTAAATATTTTATTAAAAAAAACTAATAAGCATTTTTGAGATAATTTCTACCTTAATTTATTCACGAGCGTCAAATTTACTTGTTTCTATCATAAATTTTGTGAATGACCGGATGTTTATTCCCGAATCCTGACCCAGGTGCAACTAGGAGAAAACCTCAGTCCTCAGGTGGCCTCATCGAACTTTTCGTTTTTGTTCCACTTAATCTTCCAATTCCTCCTGTGGTCCCTGGAGTCTTTTCTTTTTTTACTTAAGAGATCAGTGCTCGTTTTCTTACTTTGACGAATGGATTTATTTGCTGTTTTAAGCTTTTAAGGAAAAAAAATGTTAAAGATCGTTTTAACTTTATGTTACATTGAAGAAAGTCTCAGAAAATGTCAATTGGGATTTACCAGGTGCTGTGTGACAAATAGCAGGACAGGAAGATTTTTTTTTTTTAAAAGGGGGGGGGGGGGGAGAAAGAGAGATGACCACCTGTCAGTCGGGACAATATATACGAATGTACTAAAAAATGACATACTTTTGTTTCATTATACTAAACAGGGTTCATACAGACTCTTTAATTTATTTAGAAATGAAACATTTTCCAAGATATACTTAGAACTCCTTAAATAAACAAAATAGTGCTTAAAAACTCCTTAAATTATCGCGAAGTATAATTTAGCACTGAACAATGATTTAATTGAAGTATACAAGAGTAGAAAATGGAAGCATATATTACACAGTGAATAGTACTGCTTAAGCATGTATGGCTTGAGAAAGTAAAATCAAGGCTTAAAGAGAGTAAAATCAAAATCTTGTCATGTTTACAAAAAGTTCTAGTGATTACTTGCCATAAGTTAAGTTACTGTATTTTTTGTTTAGGGCCGCATGGTTTTTCCTTTCAAAATTTACTTTTAAAATCTAGGTGCATGCGATATTTGTGGTATTTGATTGGCCTCTGTATATATGCTGTTTGGTCACTGCATTAGTTAGCTGCACATCAGTTCGCTGTAAAATTTATATTCAAATTTACGAAACCAGTAAGAAATCCATTGTGAATATTTTGTAATTTTAGTACTAGCTATTAAATTTTAATAGAATTAAATCCATTTTCTCTCTAAATGAGATATTAAATATTAGGGTGGTTTGTTCGTGTTACATGAGGGCACGGCACACATGAAAAAATACGGTAACTCCTTTAAAATTCTTGTACTCCTTGTAATTTTTCTTGACTTTTTTTCTTCTCAAGTTTGTATGAACCCTGTATAAAATTTATGTGAAGTATTTAACAAAACTTCATGACTGATGTTGCGACTGAAAGCGACTGGAAAAGAGCATCAATTTCATGCAATTATTGTATATTTAGTTTTTGAATGAAAATGTATGTTACCATTTAAAAGTAATGCCACACGAACTAAATGCTACGCCATTTGGTTTAATTTTTTGTATTTTTTCTTACATTGTCTGTGAAATCGTATACTTTTCTATTACACGCGTCAAAGGAAACCTGCATTCTCATTTTTAAAGTTGAGGGATTTTACTATGATTGCGTCAAAGTAACGTCATTTTTTTCTGATTGTCTTTTTATCTATTTATGGGCAAGAATGTACAGAACTCCGTTATTATGATCACGTTATTATTGCATTTTTATTTATTTTACCCGGAGGGCGTAAGTGGTTAACACTGACAAAGCCGGCTGGTTCTGCTAGTAACTTAATAAATGGAACTCAGCAATCCTGTATGAATAAACTATAGTTTTTACAGTTTTACTAAACCACAAATAATACTGAAGAAGTCTCCTTGAAAAGTATAGTTAATGAATAATTTCTCAAATATTTTACTCTAAGATCTTAAGCGGTGTAGTTTTTAAAAATTGAAGATTCTTGCTTATATTTATTAAAATTTACATTCTTTTAAAAATTTATTTTTTCTTTAAATTGCAACTTTAGTTCTAACAGAAAATCTTGAATGCGGTTTCGTTTAAAATATTAAGTAACTAAATTTTAATATGGGTGAATAAAATTTCTATCTTTTAGAAGATTTAAAGGTAATTTGCCCCTTAAACATTATTTAAGAAATATTTTATTAAAAAACGTATGCGTTTTTCTGATTACTTCTGTCATAATTTATTCACGGGCTTCAAATTTTCTCGTTTTAATTTTGTGAATGACCAAATGTTTATTCCCGACCCAGGTGCAGCAAGGAGAAACCTCAGTCCTCAGGTGGCCTCATCCAACTTTTCGTTTTTGCTCCACTTCGTCTTCCAATTCCTTCTGCGGTCCCTGGAGTCTTTTCTTTTTTTTACTTAAGGGATCAGTGCCCATTTCCTTACTTTCGCAAATGCATTTACTTGCTGTTTTAAGCTTTTAATATTAAAGGGATGAAGTATTAAAGGTGGTTTTAACTTTTTGTTACAGCAAAGAAAGTCTCAAAGAATGATAGCTCTCTTTGGAAATAGAAGGTGTTTTTCTTCTTAATTTATCAAATGTAGAGGGAAAAAAAAAAATATTTCCTGTTTTCTTCATTTAATTTTCACGATTGTATTGGGGAAAAAGAGTATTATGTGTTAAAATTTGTTTATACTTTCCTTTGTAAACTTATACCTGTTGAGAAAGTAATAAAAGTCGTTTCTTTAAGACTATTCTCAAATCTAAAACTTGTTTTTGTTTTACTTGGTAAAATTAAACCTGTTGAAATTAGGGTGTCCACAAATTATTGTCCTATGGGATATATCCTATGGGATTTCCTCCTCAATTTATCAATTATTGCTGTAACTTTTTGAGTTTTCACGATATTTCACTGGTCTTTTTATATGAGTTGTCCTGTGGTATTGACTATCAAATCATGACAAAAAAAAATCTTTGCTGTAGATCGCGCATGCGCAGTTAAAATTTATTTAATACAAATATCCATATCTTATCAAATATTCAACATATTAATATTTTAATTGCAGTATACTATTTCTAAAAGTTTTTGTCAAGTTTTTGGAAAGCAGTGTTAAATTGGGTCGAAAACTGCATGCTATAAAAAAAAACAACATGAAAATGTTTGCTTGAGAATTGGTAGCATCCGAAAAATGTATATACCGGGTTGAGAAAGCCCGTTAATGCTGTAATATTAGTTCTTGGTCGTGGTAAAGTGGATTTGATACGATGAGTATTTCGATGACTAAAATCATCATTACCTTCCAAGAAATCTATAAATTCATGAGGAATGAGAATAGGCACATTTGGAAGAACAAGCAGACATGAGTAGATGAAGGAGATGTAGTAGATGTAGAAGATGAAGACATGAGTAGATGAATGTATAGATCCCAGGTTCTATAGATGTTGCACAAGTACAGGAAAACGTTGGCAGCGCAGGGCACCCGGGCCCGTAACACAATTCGTGAAAATGTTACATGTTGAAAGCAAGATGATTAGCAAGAGAAGCGATTGTTTCTCGTATCATGACATGAAGTCGAATGAAATTACATTTCGCCAAAAGGTTACAATATGGCGATCATTTCTCCAAACAGAGCATAAAGACAATTAAAATTTAGAGAACAGAGCCATGTTTGGCATCAATCGTCCTAACGAATTTTTCGGCGGTAGCCAACATGTATGGGAATGCAAAAACCGCAGATGGGGCTCGAGAGAGTTTTTCGCATTCTTGAACCCGCGAACCTTAGAATTTGTTATGACTTCAATATATACGTTGGATATTTTTGGACCAGAGTTATTCAGATGCGCTTGGGAATCATTGTAATTAAAAAGGGTGTGTATGAAAAAAAATCAGTTAGCAACAGAACTGTGTGACCAAATAAGGAGATGGCAGATGGGCATCTTATGCTAGCAATTTGAAAGGGTAAATGTAGTGGTTTTCATTTACTTTATCAGCGCAGTATAGAAATATTTTTAGTGTAACTGAATTAAAAGGATATTAGAATAAACGGAATTAAATTTGTTCCATTGAATTTAACAAAGGGTGGGAAAGGAAAATGAAAAACTTTTTGTAGAATAGTGAACGTTAAAATAATGAAAAAGGGGAACAAATTTGGAAAAGGGAATTAAATGAGAGGGGAAGAATTGCAAAAGTTAAATAATATAGGATGCGACATCATAAATGCATTAAAAAAACTACTCTACAATGTTTTCGAAAAATCAGTGGTGGAGTAAAAGAAACTTTGTTTTTATAAATGCTTCTTTAAATCTCAAAAATATATGCGTTGCCCAAATGAAAGTGGCACTACAGTCTGTTTGAGAAATGGTTTAATGGTATTAATATAAATTAGTATACGAAAGAAAGAAGCAATACAGGCGTAACAGATAGGCTAGACAAACTCACCTTGTAGTTTGAAACAAGTGTCCCAGTAGTTAAGGAGACGATGGATACCCTGGGTGAAGAAGCTCCGGGGTTGGTTGTAGAACCAATTTTCAACGGGAGCTTTGACCTCATTATCGTCGGCAAATCGCCGTCCCTTCAGAGCTTTCTTGAGTGGGCCGAAGATGTGGTAGTCACACGGCGAGAGCTCTGGGCTGTATGGGGGATGTTCGAGAACATCCCAGCGGAATTGCCGTAACAGTGTTTGGCACGCCACAGCCTCATGAGGACGAGCATTATCATGCAAGATATCATTTTGCATTCCACGATAGACTTCACTAGCACTCACATTTTTTTCGCTGTTAAAAATTGCACAACCGCGCGTTGACACCGTTCAGAGGCATCTATGATACGAACGATGCCTTTTAACGTGCTCCTACGCTATCCCACACGCATCTGGCGGGATCTGACGATGTCGAATGCATTCCCAGCACTCTGCGCCCTCTATAGGAGCATGCGTTGTCTTCTTTCTCTTCAAATGGCGGAGTTATTACAGCAATGCCACTTTCATTTGGGCGACCCTTATATATTGGTTTCTGAGGCTTCTAAAGATAAAGAACTCTTTTCGGAATCGTGGCCAAGTCTAAGGAGATTACTGTATATTTCCTTTCGTGGTTATATTTTCTTAGATTAAGAAACATTTATATTTTTACAACATGCTCGCATTCTGAAAAATCTTTAAAAGTCCAAAGATAATAGTATATAATGAATTTTCTTTCTACTTTATTACTGTGTTAATTAGCTCTTTTTTCTTCTTTTTTTTTAATTCTAAAAATACCTCGTTAAACTTGGTGTATTTTACCCTCCCTCATACCCTTAAAAAATCTTCGTACATTTTGTATGCATGTACAAAGTCTTTAGATTTTAACTTGTTTTACAGAATTGTATATATATATATATATATATATAATAATAATAATTCGAACATCTTTTGTTTCTTTACATTACTTTTCTCTCTGTTTTAATTAACTAAATATAGCATTACTACATACTTTGAACAACATAATGTTGTTCTCATTTCACAAATAAATAGATGCTGTAGCACGTACCTTCTATACATTTACTTCTTCCATTTACCCTGGTTTTAACTAAGATTTTGAGGCCAGTAAGCTCAGCTTAAGACGCCACTGAATAAGATTTGCTACTAATTGACTTTCACCTAATTACTGGCTTGTAAAAGGTACTTGGAAAAGTTGTTAGTGAAGTTGTTTCAACGAATTTTCACAGCGAATCTCCGAACTTATTGCTTTCTATAGCGAGGTGAGAAAATTTCTAATCCTTTAAAGCTTAATCCGTTAATGAACGCAAATTAGTATTGGTGATTACTTTTTCTTAAGCTTTTTAAAGTTTCTGAATTAAATTAGTTAACTTTTAACCGCTTTATAATAGCTCTTCCTTTGCATGTCATAATTCATTGTTGTTCTCTTTTGTGAAGTTTTAAATAGTTGATATGTTTTTAAAAATCTGCCGTATAATTGAAACACAGTACAACTGGATAACAGGAACCATATTATGTCGAAATGTAAAATACATCGAACTGCTATGAAAATTCTCTGCAAATATCAACATTTCACCTTATTTTTTAAACCCGGTAGTGTTCCCCGAAAAGGTGGAATTCCTTCCTTTTAGAAAGCAATTTTCGATGTTCTTTGGATCAATGAAAAAAAAAATACATATAGATAATATTAGGAGTAGTACGTTTTGGCGCATAATGCACACATTTAATACAAGAAAATTGATCAAAATTTTACAGATGCGGGTTATACGCCGATATAAATTATATTACGTAATATAATTTAAAAAAATATTTTAAAAAGTTAAAATCATTACGGAAATTAAGTCGTTGTACTCGTTATTGTACATTATTCTAAACATTGTACGTATTATTAACACACCATTAACAAAGATTTACCTAGATTTCTTAATAAGTTATTAATATTGTAAGGAAAGTGGTTATAACTAAGTCGACGTATATAACTAATAATTTGCACTTCCCATTCAGATTTATTATATGTGGTTTCCACTGCATATACCACGATATTGGCACCATTTCCTGTTATCAGAATTGTGTACAACCAGGACTACCCAATTTCTAATGGATTCACTTTCCCTTCGAATGTATGAAGGTCCCCAGAGTTAGAACGACTAAAAATCAATTGATGGACCTTCCGCTAATTCGGAGTATTTCGAAATTCACCGGACAGATATGTCAGCATTTCAATTCTTTTGATCTTAATGCTGCCGTTTTATGCTTCGCTTGCACTTAACATTTCCGAGAAAGGACTTTGTATCAATAGAAATCGAACTACAAGTAGTGACGATAAGTTTGGAGTGCACAGTTGTGGATTTAAAGTAAAAGTTAAATATAATTTCAGTCAAACATTCGAAGTATTTTATGCGTCAAAAGATGAGTAAAAAAATTGCACAAAAGCTGCTCGAATATAACAAAAAACGTTTACGAAAATTCAACGTAACGTCGCACAGTGGGGCGTTTTGAGGATCTAGGTGGACAAAATTATTGCGTTGAAGTTTAATTAGGTTTTGCTGGGTTTTCGAATGTATCAGTAATAAAGTAACCAAACAGTGATAAATATTTGACTTATTTAATTATTTATATTATTATTATTATTATTATTTATATTATTATTATTTTTTAAAATTATAATATTGTATTGACATTGAAACTACACATGTAGTCAAAGTTTCAGCTCAATCGGATAATTAAAAGTGGTGAAAATTGACTTGCAAGATTTGAACTAAACACTCAGACGCACACTTCAAGTTAATATAACTTAATGATTCGCAAACTTTCGCAGGAGCTGTCTTAAGTTTTCAATACTTTAGGAATGGCACTTTGATTAAAAAAATGATTATTGCTTAATAATGCTTAATACTGTATTAAAAGTCAAGATGAAGTTTGAAAACAAGATGGCGCTTATTTTCAAATAGCAATAGGTTAAATTGTGTGACAAACATGTGACATATGTCCAGTAAACTCCTGCTTTCAAATAAAACAGAAAAGTCACGACTTGCTTTCAAATTTACAGAAAAATAATGCAACTGTTGAAAGTCTCTCAAATCAACTGCCTTTTTTACTGTCGTAGTTAATCGACAAAACTCGTACGGATCTCGACAAAAGAGACATTCAGCTACCAGTATACGCGGTCTTGTTATATTCCGAGATAATCGGAAAAATGAATTTTGTCCACCTAAATCATCAAAACGCCCCACTGTGCGTCGTAGTAATCCAGAATTCCTGAAATTTTGCCGTTATCTTTCGAAACCGTTTGATGAAATACTATTCATAAACATCCAAAAAAAATTATGTTTACAGAATTCTTTTTTTGTAATAAAAGAGTTCCTTTGTAGCCTGCAAATTACGAAAAAGATGTTTCTGCTAATTTCGGAAGCATGCTTGTTCCTGAGGTTTTTAAGTGGTTCTTCTTTTGAAGATAAGGAAAAGGTTTCCAGAATCTTGGGTTGCTGTCACATTACGCTGAAATTTTGTAAAAAAAAAAAAAAAAAAGCTTCCAAATTCGAAAACGTTTTGGTAATTGTGTACTATATAAAATACGTTGCCAATTCTAACTTTTCTTTATTTATTTCCTAACTTTTCTTTATTTATTTCCTAACTTTTTTTTATTTATTTATTTCCTCTTTGACGTCCTTGTCCTCTGCAACGACGTATAGAAAGAAGTACTTTAATGTAAAAAAAAAAAAAGGAGACGGGGGGGGGGGTGATTATAAATATAATCTGGTGAAAAATATACTAAAATCACCCTCCCCTTTCTCACATACACACACAAAATCGTATACCAAGTTTCCACAGCAATAGCGGAAACATGACTTTCTATCTGACAGCTTGTGCTGTTGTGGCTCAGATAAGTAGAAGCACATTACGACATTACCTCAGATAATTTAACTTTAAAAGAATGTTCTATGATCCCCCCCCCCCTTTCTTTTTGTAAATGCGTATTCTTTCTTTTTCCTCTGTTTTTGTTTTATTGCAAAATTTATCAGATGTTTTAAAGAAGATCATATTGCTATAATGTACCCAAAATAATATTCGAATAAAAATTTTCGATTTTATTTTCCCATATCTTTTGTTCTAATGTTCTAAATGTCATTAACTTTAATTGTCCTGCCGTTTTATTCTAAGCGCTCGTTCTCTCGTCATGAAACGTTTAAAGACTTCTAACTGCCTTAATAAGTTTGAAATCTAAGGCCTGTAAAAATTCCGAGAAACTTCACGTTTAATTACCATTAAACCACTAAATTAGCGACACGAATTAATTTGACATAATTAGTGCACTACACGCTCCTGCAATTATAAAACAAACTAAAAATTAGAAGCTAAATTTCGCTCTACTATACTGTTACTCAAGTAATAGAAAAATTAATTCTATCACTGTAGAATAAAGAGCAGTGGCTTATTTCATATTTTGTAAAAGAATCCATTCTCTTTGTTCTTTTAGCTTTTATTAATGACTTAACAAAATTTTTTTAATTAGTCGTCTCAAGTGTTAGCTTTTTGCGAAAGACTTAAATGCCTTTGTCGGCTGTGTATTCGCTAATATCCAATGGAACGCAGGGTTTTTAAATTAATTTTCCTTTCTTGCACCTTATCAGGGCTGTGTTTTCATTAGTTGAGTTAAAGACCGTACTGAATTTTCAGAAAACTATGTATAAATTATACGGCAGGTATATAACGTGGAAAGTTTTATAGGTATTTACAATGATTTATCTTACATGTAATCTAAATTAATTATCTCGAATACCGTATATGTTATTAATGTAACTAGCAAGCTGAGATTAGAATATTTTTAAAATTCATTAATTTGGCAAGACGATTTTTATGTAATACTGTTTGCATGACGTGGGAAAATTTGTAGATACAGTAAGTTATCTTTTATGTTATGCGAATATTTCATGCAAAATACGGTAAATTAATTAACATGAGCTAGCAAGCTGATATTTGAATATATATATATATATATATATATAATTATAATATCTTTGAATTTCAAAAAACATTAATCAAGTTCTTGTAACATTCTAACTAAATCTCCAAAGAGATAATTAGTAACAGAGAATATTTCATGCAAAATACGGTAAATTAATTAACATGAGCTAGCAAGCTGATATTTGAATATATATATATATAATTATAATATCTTTGAATTTCAAAAAACATTAATCAAGTTCTTTGTAACATTCTAACTAAATCTCCAAAGAGATAATTAGTAACAGAGTGACGCAGAATACCACAAAGTTAATAAATTAACAAGTGCAATCACAATATTACCATAGCATTTGCTTTAAAAGAAGACTCCTAAGCATGTGCTGCCGTTCCAACACTTTTGCGATGTTAGTTTGTACAGGGTTATCCAAAAGATATTAGTTTTTCTTCAACTTATTGACGGCCCCCTATGGGGTTTCGGGAAATATTCTTCGCGGAAATATATGACGCCGACTCTGCTGTTTACACGCCCGAAGTTTCAGGATAATTGCTTATGTATTTTTCTAGATATTTAACAAAACGTCTAAAATCGCAAGTGACCGGTCATCATTGGCCATATAGTGTATATATATTGCTTAGTTCATTTTAGTTTAGTAAAAATACTAATTTATTTGTATACAATGTTTTATTTACTAAATAATGTGGAAGGTTCCGTAGGTATTTAAAATGGGTTATTTTATATATAATGTAATCTTAAATGCTGTATACCTCACTAATGTAACTAACTCACAAACTGAAATTAAAATACATTTTCTTTCAAATAAAATAAGTTGAAACTGGTGTGAAACACTAAGAACTAAAATAACTTCTTAAAAACACCATAAAAATTTTAAAATGCGCTAGGCCTTTCGAAAGATCTGGGTCTTTCTTCATCAGGCGCAAAAAGACGTGCGTCTACTATGAAAGCAGCAGCAAGACTGAAATGAGAAATGAGGGAGAGGAAACAAGCTGAAACAACAGCCAATAGGAAAGTAGGCTGCTTGGAAAAACCTCTTCAGTACTTCCATATAATTTATTTTTGTATTAATTAATTTTAGTCTGTTTATATATATATTTATATTTTTTGGTTACTTATTTCATTCTTTATTTTCATCTGTTTCCATTTTTTAATTTATTTGTGTGCTTTATTTATTTTTTATTTATTCATTTTATTTATTTATTCTATTTTATTTTATTTTATTTTATTTATTTATTTTATTTTATTTTTTATTTTTATTTTTTCACTTCCTTATTCCCCTTCTATTTTGTTTTCTCTATTGTTTTGATTTTACCCTTTTGTGATTGGCTGTTGGCTGTTGTCTTCTGTTTTCCTATTGGCTGTTGATTTCTACTTTCCTATTGGCTGTTGTTTCAGCTTGTTTCCTCTCCCTCATTTCTCATTTCAGTCTTGCTGCTGCTTTCATAGTAGACGCACGTCTTTTTGCGCCTGATGAAGAAAGACCCAGATCTTTCGAAAGGCCTAGCGCATTTTAAAATTTTTATGGTGTTTTTAAGAAGTTATTTTAGTTCTTACATTTTCTTTAGTTCATCCATTCGGTAAAACCGTTTTTAGAATTTTTAAAAAGTTATTTTAATTTTTTATTTTATCTTTAAGTTTCCTTACTAATTAAACGGAATGAAGATACACATGTAAGTATTATTAATATAATTAACTTGCCAGCTAAGATTTTTTTTTTCT
Organism: Maratus michaelseni; assembly: GCA_963931845.1. Classification (NCBI taxonomy): domain Eukaryota; kingdom Metazoa; phylum Arthropoda; class Arachnida; order Araneae; family Salticidae; genus Maratus; species Maratus michaelseni. The sequence continues at coordinate 84,995,842 of OZ007595.1, read as the reverse complement.
TCTTGTCAGGGCTGTGTTTTCATTAGTTGAATTAAAGACTAATAATGTATTCAGAAGGGATAATGCGGAAAGTTTAATAGATATTTACGCTGGTTTATCATATGTGTAATACGAATTTTCTTAAGTACTTTGTAAAGTATTGATGTAACTATTTAAGCAAGATTACATTAAAATAAATTTTCTTTAGTTCATTAATTCGACAATACTGTATTGAATTTTTCAAAAATCCTCTTTATTTTAATTTATTTATTAAATTATTTTAATTTCTTTATTTTATCTTTATTTAAATTTAATTATTCTATCTTGATTTTGATTTTCCTTATTAATTAAATGAAATGAAGATAAACATGTAAGTATTATTAATATAACTAACTTGCCAGCTAATATTTAAATATATTTTTTCTTTTATGCACTGTATTTTCATTCATTGAATTAAATATAAATATTGTATTCAGAAAGAATAATGTGGGAAGTTTTATAGATATTTACACCGGTTTATCATAAGTGTAATGCGAATGGATTATTCTAACATAAGTACTATGTATATTATTGATGTAACTGTTTAGCAAGATGAGATTAAAATATTTTTTTCTTTAGTTCATTAAATCGGTAATACTGTTTTGAATATTTGAAAAATTGATTTTATTTTCTACGGCATGCATACGGTCAAATTTTTACAATAGTCTTGTATTTTATATAATGCAAATATATCATGCTAAATATGGAAAATATTATTAACATAAGCAAAGCAGTCAAGGTTTCGAACATATATTTTTTTTCTACGTAGCTCATTAATTTAGTTAAAGACTGTACTGAATTTTCAGAAAACTGTGTGTAAATTATATGGCAGGCATAATGTGAAAAGGTTAATGATAATAAATATAATTTGTCTAACTAACAAACCTTGATTAAAATGCCTTTAAAAAATATTTTCGTGAATGATAATCCTGAATTTTTAGAAAAACCCAATTTATCTTCTACGGCCTGTATAATATAGAAAATATTATAGGTATACTTATAGTATATCTAATGGAAAACAATGCAGTTATATATTGTAAGTATAATTAATATAACTAATTAGCTAGCTATGATTTAAATATTTGTCTCACTAGTTCATTAATTCGGTAAACATTGTTCTGAATTTTCGGTAAACCATATTTATTTTCCACGGCGAGCATGGTATGAAGGAAGTTTCGTTCATATTTGTAATGGTAATGGTTCATCTTTTAAGTAATGTAAATTAATGATGCCATGTATGATTAATATTAACCACATAGTTGGAATTTATCTACTTGAGATAATAATCAGTTTTTCACTTGGTTCATTAGTTCAGATGATGGTTGCTTTGAATTTTTGTGAAATCATGCTTATTGTCAGCATGCATAATGTCGAAAACTTTGTCATATTTACAATTTTTTTCTCCTATGTCATCAGTAATATGATAATTTATCTTATGGTTTTTTAAAAACTAATATATAACATATTCAGTCTTGATTGTAAGGTATATTTTTTATGAATTAGGTATTCTCGCTGGCATTTCTTGAGTATTAATTTTTTTTAATTGAAAGAAGTTTTAAAAAATCACATTTTGGAGTGGAAAACATATGAATAAATAATGAGCAATGTTTACAGTCAAAATTACAATTCTTGCCTGAAAAAAGAACTGCTGTTATTACAAAAGTTAGATGTCCGCATACATTGTTGCATATTTTATAGAAATAAAATATAAAACTATAGGAAAAATTAAACATGGATTACTTATTTAACCTATTTTTCTAAAATTTGGGTTTTGCCATCAGAAAATAGATGTATGACTCTAACGTTTGGAGTCTTTTTAAAATTGTTTCTTTAAATTTTAAATATTTTTTTAAGACGACGACAATTTTTTTTAAAAATTTCTGAAATAAAACTTTTAAAGTTTATTGCCTTTTTAAACTAATTTAATCTTAAAATAGTTTTAAATACATGGATATCGGGCATCAATTTTATTATTGTAAATCACTTTCGCTAGAACATTTTCTTTTTCTTTTCAGTTTTTTTCAAGCGTAAGAGTAAGTTTTATATAGAAATTACAATTATTCCACTGAATATTATATATTTTGTTAGTTTTACTAGCTCTTGTGTTGTTGAAATTGCTTTTCAAATTCATGACACTCAATAATATTGAATATCATTGGACATCATATAAGTGTCATATTGATTTTCTTTTTACAAAGACAATGTGTCAAATATTTTTTCTGTTAAGCGTTGTTTTTTTTTCTTCTTTATGAACTGTGCCTTTTGATCATGATATCCGCCAGAAAATTTAACTAAAAGCATAATTTAAGTAATTCCTTTAATTGTTGCGTTTTCCCAGCTTAATACAATAAAAATTGTATCTGTATTTCATTTCATTTATTTTTTCTATTTATTTTTTCCCTTTTTAAGTGTTTCCGTCCTTACATTGTGTTTTTCAAATCTTTTATCTTTCAAGTTAGTTGAACTTCCGTTTTCAAAATAAACCGCGAGAACGAATAAGTAGTGACGAATATTTTCATGTCTTTTTGTGTACTTTATTATTTTTTTCCATTTCCTTGTTATTGCAAACAAAAGCGCATAATTGTTATGCATGTAAATTTTTCTCCAGAACTTCCCCTTTCTTTCATTAATTATGGTACTCGAGAGTAGTTATTTACCTCAGACCTATGAATTGCACTTGATATTATTCTTTCGTAACCTCGTATGTTTATTCCACCCCTTGATAATACGATTCTTAACCCTTTACTGCGTTTTGTATCATATAGGATACATAACAATAAATGCTGTACATTTCGAAAGTGCCCCATGTATTTGCATAATGTGAATCTTATTCCACATCTGGTGCAACCAGGTGTATTAAATGCCATCAATATATATCTACTTTATGGCACTATTATGACAAATATTTTTTTTTCTATTTTTAAACAAAAGCATTGGAGTATAAAACCGGGGTATGTAGATTTTAATAAATACTCAAATAAATAAAAATATACAAAGGATTAATCAAAATTATGTTGACACTTAAGGGTCCTCTCCCGTCACTTTAAAACACCCGCTCGCTAATGTTAATCCTATGGGGCATTATTTTCTCTTAATATCTCGTTTGCATTTGAATATTTAAAAAAAAAAATTTCCCCTTTACTTCGGATATAGCAGAGACCAATCTCTATTTCCTCCGTTGATTACCTTTTTTCGATTTAAAAAAAAAAAAAAAATTGCGAATTTTTTTGACGAAGATACTTTCACTTTCGAAGCCCTCTGCATTTCCCCCTCTGCAATGCCGCCCCCCCCCAAAAAAAGTCGTTTAAAAATACTGAAATACAAACGAGATATTAGAAAAATAATGCCCCATAGGATTAACATTTGCGAGCGTGTGTTTTCGCGTGATGGGAGGGGACCCTTAAGGGTTGTTGCTCAGTGAGATATCAAATTACCCTCAACAATGTTAAGCCTGTAGGCGTGGTATGCATTCGTACTTTTAAAATATTTCCTCAGCAAGTTAATAAACTCAGGGGTCGATCCAGGAAAAATTTGGGGCCTATTTAAGGGCCCTTCACAAAAATCTATTTAATAAAATGGGCCCCTTCACAAAAATCAATTTGATAAAATGGGGCCCTTCACAAAAATCAATTTGATAAAAGGGTCCCCTTCACAAAATTCTATTCCATAAAAACTTACTATTTATTATTTTGTGATGTTTTAAAATGTGTAACTTGTACACAAACAAGTTTACCAGAGAGGAAAACTTCCGCAAAAGGATTTAAAACAGGTTTTGTTTATAAATGCTTGGTGCGAATTTGATTAAATCGATTTCAACTTTCGTTACAAAATGTTATTTTTCACAAAAATATAATAAATTTCACAAAAACAACCTTTACTTTTCACAAAATGGGCCCCAAGAAAAAAAAAACCTGCATCGACCCCTGGTACTCTTTTTTTTTTCCTTTTTAGTTGACAAAATATTTCTAAAATATATGCTTAATTTAACATTTTATGTGTTGAAGCTGTCAAACTGTGAATAAGATTTTAATACCTCAAATAAAATTAACTATACTTTCTAGACTTATTTTAACAAATAAATAAAAAAAAGAGACCATCTTTTAAAAAAATTACACAGAAAAAAAGAAGGTAAAAATATTGAGGAGATATTTTAAAAATAGAAATGCATTCCACGACCTCAGGTTTAATATTAGCGAGGGGAATTTGAGATCTTACTGACCAACGCCTTTAAGAGGCTACTTCACTCACGCGCAAACACCCGCTTGCTAATGTTAATCACAAGGGCGAAATATTTTACGATATCTCGTTCGCATTTTAATATTTTTAAATGATTTTTTGAATTGAATAGCTGAGGTCGATCTCTATGGTGCCCTTTTGTACTTTTTCGAATTTATTACAAGTTTTTTTTTTTAAAGATACTTTCATTTTTGGAACCGGCTTCCAAACTGAAAGCATCCTCAATAATAAAAACTGCAACCAAAATCGAAAAAAGTACAAAAGGACCGCCATAGAGATCTACCTCAGCTATCTAGTGCAGAAAAAAAAATCATTTAAAATTATTGAAATGCGAACGGATATCTGCCATACTGTTTCAAATAAGCAAATTTTGTGTAGCACTTAAATCACGAACGATATAAATGAACATTTTGACTAAAAATTAAGTAGTATATTTAGAAAGTTTTTTTTTTCTTTTTCCGTCATTCATATAGTATATAAAAAGTTTGTATGTAAATATTTAAAAAATCATGCGCGAAAGGGTTAAATTCTTTCTAGCTCAATTTTATTCGGCGACAGTTTAACATCTACTTACTTGATCATCATATCAAATTTTCTATGCATTCACAGTCGCAGTATATATATTTTTTTATCTTACATGGCATTAAAGATAGATTTAAATAACGAATATTTAAATAAGAAACCTTAAAAATTTTTGAAGTTCATATAAAATTGGAATTCAGTCAACTATTTTACAGTCACCATCTGTCAAATGCAACTTACATAGGACATCTTCCGAAGTTGCTGCCAGCAAACTTGTAGTATTATTTTTATATTTCGAAGAACCTTAAAAGCTGAACACTTTCGCTTCTTTTTTTGCCCATCGAGAAATCAATCATTTTCTCATAAGCGGATGCTTCCATCATCGATTTACATTTATCTTCTTTCATGCTTGTTCACGCGACACGTTGGGATTCTCGTACGCTAGCATTTCCCCTTTTCTCTCCTCCCTTTTATTTATTTTTCCTATTTTCATACCTCGATCGGGTTGGACCTTTTCGAACTCGGCAAATGGTATGTCATTATTGTCCAGCAGGCAGAAAAGTGGCTGCAGCGAGGCCATTTTCTTTGGGAATTTTCTCTAAGAAAAGGGGGAAAAAGTCTTTTGAAGATTTTGAATTGGGATGCATCAGCTGAACATTTTCATTCTATGTTTTTATCTTTTTGTCGATATCTGAATGGAATTTATGTAGAAGTTTGGGAGAGGATATAATTGAATCGATAATTTCAGAAACTACGTAAGTCCATATTTTTTCGGAAATGCTTTTATTGTAGTAAATGTATCCTTGAAGTTAGGTCCACTTGTGAAGACAAAAATTACATCGATTTACGTATTAGCTGCGTCTCAAAATTGTCTTTTATTGCAAAAACAACATTGATCAATGGCATTACCAGTATATTTTCCAATGGCCTACAACAGAACAAGAAGAAAATGTGATCAAACACGATGGTGAATGTGGCTATGTGTCTTAATGAATAGGTGCAATAATTACATATTTTAAATATTAAATTCACTATTTTCTGATAGTAATCTTAGCGTTATTTAATATAAAAATTCTGCGATTTAATAATGATGTAATATTGAGATTTAATGCGATTTAATACTAAGCACGAAAAAGTTCTTATTCTAAGATATCTAGCAAAAATATGTAACATTTGTGTGTAACATAGTTTTTATTGATTCCTGAAAAAATCTTAAATCTTGGAACTTATGTAGCTTTTGAAATAGCTGATTCAATTATTTTCTTTTTATAGTGGTTGTAGATTTAATAATTTCGGATTGTTTGAAACATATAGACATGGGCGTTTTTATACAAATAATTAGATTACTATATTTCCTATGGAACAAAATACCGATATCTCGACACTTGGATAAATCAACATCAATTCAGCCGTTTTTAGCTGAAGTGGCAAATATATCTTCTATAATTTGGCCCACTAGAATTCTGAAAAATTCTGCGAAAATTCCTGTCTCAATATTTTTATTAATACACGTTTTTAATTCAGTTTAATGCGGTACTGTAGAATCAAAAAAATTAATATCTATGTATCGTTATTAAAGATCTATTGCTGAACCACTTCTCGACGTCCAAATAACTCGATTCAGCTATCTATGTTGGACTGTATTAAAGGTGGTTTAACCCTCTGAGCGTCTTGAGGGCTTTCCTGCATTTTCATAAAAATATTTGTAACACTTAAAATAATTTAAATTTTCTTTCCCCGTTGGTTTCTAAAATTATATTTCACATCTGTTTATTTTACATATATCTTGAAATACAATTTTGTTAAAAGTATTTTTATCTAGAGCCGATTTAAGTTGTTTTTGGGAAACGGAAAAATACGGGCAAAACGCTTAGAGGGTTAAATAACGATTAGTTGACCCGCCCGGCGTTGCCCGGGCCCGTGATAAAACCTTAAATGAACATCAAATTTCTAATTTATATCTTTAACCCAATTTTGTATGAATTTATATTTTTAATGACAAAATCGCGAAAAAAATACTGATAATTAGTGATAAAAGTGCTCCTAAAATAATAATAAAAAGCCTTTGTTGTCCAAACCCTCTGAAATTTTAAATGGTTATATGTAATTATAAAGGTTTTACAGCCCGTGTAAAAATTACGTCAGAAATAGTGTTATCTGGTTTTAAAATAAATGTTTTCTTTTCGGGAAAACAACCCTTTTTCAAATTCTGTAGAAGGGGAGAATTCCCTCCTCCCATTTCCCCTTACATTCCTACCTTCAAAAAAATAAAAGTGCCACCCTCCCTTCCCCTTGAAATCCCCAATTTTCTTTTGTTCAGCCCGCTCTCAAACAAAGCAGGTGGAAGAATGGATGCTCGCGCCGGGAAGGAGAAATATTCATAGAACTAATAAGAAATTAGAAGAAGTATTTCCTAGTGGTACGGTTACGAGCAGTTTGAGGCATGCGCAATAAGGTACAATTTGCACTGAAAAATTAAGACTTTTGCTTCTCGCTTTAATATATGATAAAAAAAGCATTAAAAATTCTTGAAGTTCATATAAAATTGGAATTCAGTGAACTGTTACAGTCACTGAGGATAAATGCAAATTGCATTTCAGAAGTTGTTGACAACTAGCTTGTAGTTTTATTTTTTACATTTCGCAGAAACTTAAAAGCTGAACCCCTCGCCTCTTTTTGCACATCGACAAATCGATCATTTTCTCATAAGCAGATGCTTCCATCATCGATTTACATTTATCTTCTTTCATGCTTGTTCACGCGACACGTTGGGATTCTCGTACGCTAGCATTCTCTTTTCTTTCTCTCAGTCACTTTTTTATTTATTTTTACTATTTTCATACCTCGATCGGGCTGGACCTTTTCGAACTCGTCAAATAGTATGTCATTATTGTCCGGCAAGCAGAGAAGTGGTTGCTGCGAGGCCATTTTCTTTAGAGAATTTTCTAGGAGAAAAGGTGAAAAAAAATCTTTAGAGATTTTGAATTGCGATGCGTCAGCTGAACATTTTCATTCTAATGTTTTTATCTTTTTGTCGATATCTGAATGGAATTTACGTATGAGTTTGGGAGAAGGTATAATTATTTCCTTTTATAGCGGCTGTAGATTTAATAATTTTGGACAATTTTGTGAAACGTGCCCGCTTTAACATGTTCCTATTTTGATAATTTCGCTTGTACAACAGGTTTCAAAATGACATGAACGATTTCAACTCATTATTAAATAACGTTTTCAAACATAGTTGAAATGTATTAAGATTTCCTGTCTGTCCGTGCTCTATCTCGCGTAAATATATTCGGATATCCATGTGCTTGATATGTATTATTGAGGTTTACTATGGCATGTTCGGTATTGAAAATTAAGTGTGTTGCACTTACCGTTCGTTTATAGGGACACTCCAAAAATATTCAGTTACATCACGGTCTATGGGGAAAATTCTTTTACAGTGTACTATAATGATGCTACGCTATTTTAAACACATTGTTATACAAGGGCACTACAATATACTTGCTGTTGAATATGATGCATATAGCATTTATAGTTCATTTACAGGGACACACAAAAGACTTCAGTTACCAGTATGAGCAATAATTGCTAGAAGTGCGTTTTCAGCTGTGGTATGCGTTTTTAAGTTTAATTATTTGCATATTACTTCGTGTGTTATAAATTCTGTAGATCAACCAAGGTTGCATTTTACTAAGGGCTGCACAGAAGAATATATTTACTTCTATTGATGGAAATTGCTGTAGGAGAATTTTCAACTGTGTTATGAATTTCCCAACATAAATAACTTTTAGCTTACTGTGTAGTATATATAGATATCGATAGATCATATATTGCACTGTCCTCTTAAAAAAAAAAAAAAAAAAAAAAAAAAAAAAAACATTTTGAAATTTTCTCTATATGAAGTATAATAAAGAATTAAAAAAATTAATAAATATGGCTAAATTTTTACAGCTTGTTCCGATTAAGATTTTAATGTTGAGCATTTTTCATTTTAACATTTTATTACAAAGTGGCAGCCAATTAAGCGAAAATTTGAAAAAAAAAAAAAAAAAAAAAAAAAAAAAACACTTTTCTAAAAATTAATCCTTATTACTCCAAAAAAAACCATATCTGACATAATCAGCTGAAAATGATCCATTTTATTACCTATTAATGGTTTAACATAAAAACAATTAAAAAATTATGTAGATATTCTAAAATTTTATTACAAGAAAATCTGTAAAAATGAAGCTTATGTTTTGCCAGAATTCTGCAGTTGTTAGTTTAAATTATTTTAAAACTAAATAAGCACTCCTTGCGTATTTGTAACTATTTTTATTATTCTAAATGGTGCAGAAAAACAGAACAAGTAAAAAAAAAAAATACTTTAGTGAAATATTTAATGTAGTACTAAAGTGGTTTTTTTTAGGAAACATTTCACTGTTGGTTTTTTTAGAGGACAGGACTGAAGACAAAAGAATTTGGATGCTTTTCCGACTATAGAATATAGATTGTAATTACTGAAATTGGGTTTTCAAATGTGTTATGCGTTTACAAAATTGTTTACTTATCTTTCCACCTTATTAAAGGTGAAGTTATATTACACTATTCTGAATGTGTTGCAAAGAGTTTCATAATTTATACTTGACACATGATTTTTTTTCAATATTTTATTCATTAGTTGTAAAAAAGATATAATTTCACATACATGTAGCTTCACAGTATAGAAGTTTATATAGCAATTGTTATAGTGAAGTTAAATCGCAGATGCTCTGTATGAGCATCCTTTGTTATTCTGATAACGTCAACTTTATCGAGACTTAACTTTTTTTTAGACCATGCGAGGTCCGGTGACATCACACTGTGGGTTTCATGTGATATGTAATAAAGGACACTGTGTACACAGTAGCTGAATGGCAACGGAATAACATAACCGAATACCATCTCCATGGTAAATTTCAAGTACAGTAATAAAAGTTAAGTCGGAACCCGTACATAAGAGTCCTGTTTTAATCAATCAAACAAACAAACAAAAAATAATGGTTGCATAGAAAAGAATACAATACACTACAATTATAATAACACAATAGAATTATACAATAATAAACAGCTAAGATGAAAACTAACCTAAAACTGAATCTTAAAAAAAATAAAATGAATATGACTTGCATATATCTACATAATGTGTTCTTTCAGCCATACTTTTACCTTTTAGTTATTAAATTTTCTTTGTCTTATCTTGTGCATCGATACGTTCAATTCTCAAAAACAAAAAAGTGAAATATTTTATGAAACAATACAAAATTTCGTAGGTCTTTCTTGGTCTTTTCTCATATTTTCTTTAGATTTTGAGAAGCTATCTGAATGGAAATTTAGAAAAAAAGAGATGCTCTTGTTTGTTATGCTGCTAACTTTATTTCCCTCTTTTCAGTATCGTAAAGTGTATTATGACTTCGTAGATAGGAAAGCTTTGTTTATAGTAAAAGAAGAGCTACCCAAACAAACGTCATTGTTTCGTTGTCAGGTCATTCCGTTGTGCTATTTTGTTTGCATATGTTTTTGAGAGTTTTTTCAGCCCCCCTCCCCCTCTTCAAGTTTGCTTATTGTAAACAATTGTGAGATAAAAAATTAAAGATATAATAATGGATTTTCTATGGGTTACTATACATTTCAAACTTAAATATTTTCCTTAGTTTTATTATAGTTATACAGGGTGATTCAGAACTGGTGTTGCCAGGTTCACAATCACAAGAAGCGGGACAAAAAGACAAAGACGAGACAGGGGCTTCTAAATAGGGACATAAAAAGACAGCAATTCCTATGAAAAAGGAACCTGTCTATAACGGAAGCTTTTCTTAAATGTAAAAAAAAAAAAAATAGTGATTTCTACGGAAGGAATATTCTACAACTATACCTGCTAATTCGAAAACCTGTCTAAAACGGAGTTTTTCTCCGGTCACTTGAAATTTTGTTTCGGTAGGTTTTACTACACTAAATAAGCACACTAATCTTATACAATAAAATCTGAGAAAGCAGTACCGCTAAGAACCTAAAGAAATTCCGTTTTTGAGATGTTTTCTGATTGTAAACTTGAGTGGTATTCCTTCCGTAGGGACTATGTAATTTTTACACCTAAGACATACCGCTTAAGAGAGGATTCCGTTATAAACAAGTCCAGTTCTCACGGGTTTTACGTTTTACTAAACAAAGTAAAATAAAACCTGTAAAAGCAAAATCGACAGAAACCGTGAAAATATTCAGTCTTAGACAGATTTACGGCTTACCATGTAGATTTGTACGGTATTCCTATCGGCGGAATCATGAATTCTGTTATAGACAGGTTTCGTTTTCACAGGTTTTACTGTATTCAGTTTTATTCTATGCAGAAAAGAATTTTGTGCATCTTGAAAAATCGGGACTTTTGGTGTCCCGCGCAGTGGTTATGCGTGACTGGAACTCCTACGAATCGCCATGTCCCGCATAAATCGGAACACATGGCAATACTCTTCAGAACTCATATGGGACAAATTTTTATTGATGATCAAGGAATAAGGTTTCTCTATTGGTTAAAATAAAATCGCCACCTATCCCTGGTTCATTTGATAAAGCAGGTACAAATGTTTACAAACGTACAATTTATCGTAATCTGTTAAATTTGGAATTATGTGCGATATTGTTTTCTGCCAATACATTTATCTATTATAGGAATAATAGAACGATATTTATAGAATAAATAATCCTGAAATAGAAAGAAATGTGTAGTGGCATGCTATGAGATTTTTTTTTCTTTTGCTACCTATACATTTGGCGTGTCTCACTTTTTTGAAAATCTGTATTGTAATTATTTCATATTCGTTGAGCTATGTTACTGAACATAAGGCTTTCGAAGCCCTCATACATTATACTTGAATGAGAGAGAAAACTTGTATGTGAACTACGCTAAAAGGTCAGTGAAAATCATTTTTAAGAGAATATCCCTTGGATATATGCTATGCAGGAAAAATGCGATTTTTTTTACAATATCTTATAACCCTATTTTTCTCCCCTCAACGGGAGAGGGCATTAACTCTCCATGTGATTTGAGCACAAGAATTTTCTTTCGCTAGAGGGGTTCCATATGGCATTCCGTATTTTTCTTTTGTTTCGAAGTATTTTATAAATTTATTTTTCACGGAGTTCGCATTTTTTGTTTGAAAAATAGGCTTAGTTCTTTGATACTGTGAATCTTTGGGAGAAAAATCGATATATATATTTCCTTTTTCACTAATACGAATAGTAATATAAATTTTGATCTAAAAATATTCATAATGATTGAAAATTATCTTTTTCGAGAAGCACAAAGAAAAATGCTGGAGATTTTGTCAGAGAATTTTTGTTGGATGTATTCATAAGTAAATGGAGCACAAGCAACTTTGATATTTATTTCTGTTGTTGTTCTGTTCATATTATAAGAGTGATTACTTTCGAACACACTTTGGACATTCTTTCAAGATTTTCAAGACATTGTATGACGCTCATATAATTCTTTACTATGAAAAGGCATTATTTCCATCTCGTTTAAACATTCAAAATATGTTTCCCTCATTTAAAATGCTTTACGTTCTGCCACGAAAAATATTCCTTAAAGTTTTTATACTTTTTCTGGCAGCGTCAACATGTTTTGTCGAGTTTAATATCTTCTTCCCGTGTAAAATTATGGGCATCTTTTATCTGCTTGTCACAGAAATGGCGAGGAAACGGCCAGTAAAGTATTGTTGGATATGAACTTCATATGAATGTATGATGCTAGTCCATAAATTTTATGTGCTCTGTGTTCTAGGTCGAGTTTATGAGTGATAGGGGAAAAAGGTTCTACGGAATATGCTGTACTTATTACTTGACTTTATGATAATTTAGACTTTTTTTTTTTTTTAAGAAGCATTCTGCTACCGAGAAATTAATATTTTCGCAAATATTTTAACGCGACCGAAACTCAAAATTATACATTTTTATTTTGATCTTTTCTTCTTCTCCGAAATGTTTGTTTATGTATAATGCGCACTTGCCAAAAGCGAAAAAAAATTAAAAAATTACAGGTGCGGTTTATAACCGGATATAAAAAGAAAATATTAAAAATTTTGAAAATATATGTATAATAATTGAAATTTCTATATTAATGAACAAAGAACGTAGGCGTAATTAGTTCAATAAACCAAACTCGGATTCCTAACTTTTTGTGTAAATTCAGATGAACATATAAGCTTCGCAGTATCGTATGATCTCGCTTCGCATTTGTTCATGTTTTTCTGTATGTTCGTATTAATTATACTTTTTAAAGTTCTTTATTTTATTTTTATACTGCATATAAATTAATTTTTATATTGCATATGAATTAATTTGTCAGATGTTTGGAGAGAAAAATGCTAGTTATTTTGAAATGGTTTTTCCATTTTTCGTTTATTTATTCCATCCATTCCCCCTAATATTGTTATGTGCTTTACAATAATGGATTTATATTATTTCTTGAAACAAGTTTATCAAAGGTTTATAATCGTTCTCAAATTATGTATCAACCTAATAAGATATCTGAGATTTCATCCTGTTGATTGATTTTTCACAATATTAACCTAAGCGATGACAGATTTATTCGGTGAGAGAATCATTTCTATAAAACTACTCGAGAGTAAAATGAGAATTGAAAGATACCTTTATGGGAAGCTTCTTAGTAGAAAAGTCATAATTATTTCTCGATTTGGGGCGATGGATAAATCTCACGATTTCGCCGGTTGAACATGAGAGGAAATGTTTGAGATTAAAAAGACAGCTTTATCCCTCGAATTTTATCCTTTATAACTGAATTACTGTAATGAAAGCTCATGTTCTTGTTCTTTTTAATCTACAAGTTTCTTTATTCCATCCATTCCCCTTAATATTGTTGTCTGCTTTATAATAATAGATTTATATTGTTTCCTTATTCCATCCATTCCCCTTAATATTGTTGTCTGCTTTATAATAATAGATTTATATTGTTTCTTTATTCCATCCATTCCCCTTAATATTGTCTGCTTTATAATAATAGATTTATATTGTTTCTTTATTCCATCCACTCCCCTTAATATTGCTGTCTGCTTTATAATAATAGTTTTATATTGTTTCTTTATTCCATCCATTCCCCTTAATATTGTTGTCTGCTTTATAATAATAGATTTATATTATTTCTTGAAATAAGTTTATCAAAGGTTTATAATCGTTCTCATATTATGTATCAACCTATAATAAGATTTGAGATTTCATCCTGTTGATTGATTTTTCACAATATTAACCTAAGCGATGACAGATTTATTCGGTGAGAGAATCATTTCTATAAAACTACTCGAGAGTAAAATGAGAATTGAAAGATACCTTTATGGGAAGCTTCTTAGTAGAAAAGTCATAATTATTTCTCGGTTTGGGGCGATGGATAAATCTCACGATTTCGCCGGTTGAACATGAGAGGAAATGTTTGCGATTAAAAAGACAGCTCTATCCCTCGAATTTTATCCTTTATAACTGAATTACTGTAATGAAAGCTCATGTTCTTGTTCTTTTTAATCTACAAGTTTCTTTATTCCATCCATTCCCCTTAATATTGTTGTCTGCTTTATAATAATAGATTTATATTGTTTCTTTATTCCATCCATTCCCCTTAATATTGTTGTCTGTTTTATAATAATAGATTTATATTATTTCTTGAAATAAGTTTATCAAAGGTTTATAATCGTTCTCATATTATGTATCAACCTATAATAAGATTTGAGATTTCATCCTGTTGATTGATTTTTCACAATATTAACCTAAGCGATGACAGATTTATTCGGTGAGAGAATCATTTCTATAGAACTAATCGAGAGTAAAATGAGAATTGAAAGATACCTTTATGGGAAGCTTCTTAGTAGAAAAGTCATAATTATTTCTCGATTTGCGACGATGGATAAATCTCACGATTTGGCCGGTTGAACATGAGAGGAAATGTTTGAAATTAAAAAGACAGCTTTATCCCTCGAATTTTCTCCTTTTTAACTGAACTACTGTAATAAAAGTTCTTGTTCTTTTAATCTACAAGTTTCTTTATTCCACCCATTCCCCATAATACTGTTGTCTGCTTTATAATAATAGATTTATATTATTTCTTGAAATAATTTTGTTTATCAAAGGTTCATAATCGTTCTCAAATTATGTATCAACCTAATATGACGTCTGAGATTTCATCCTGTTGATTGATATTTCACAATATTAACCTAAGCGATGACAGATTTATTCGCCGAGAGAATCATTTCTATGGAACTACTCGAGAGTAAAATAAGAATTGAAAGATACCTTTATGGCAAGCTTCTTAGTAGAAAAGTCATAATTATTTCTCGATTTGCGGCGATGGATAAATCGCACTATTTCGCCTGTTGAACACGAGAGGAAATGTTTGAGATTAAAAAGACAGCTTTGTCCCTCGAATTTTATCGTTTATAACTGAATTACTGTAATGAAAGCTCCTGTTCTTGTTCTTTTAATCTACAAGTTTCTTTATTCCATCCATTCCCCCTAATATTGTTGTCTGCTTTACAATAATAGATTTATATTATTTCTTGAAACAAGTTTATCAAAGGTTTATAATCGTTCTCAAATTATGTATCAACCTAATAAGATTTGAGATTTCATCCTGTTAATTGATTTTTCACAATATTAACCTGAGCTATGACAGATTTATTCGCCGAGAGAATCATTTCTATAGAACTACTCGAGAGTAAAATGACAATTGAAAGATACCTTTGTGAGAAGCTTCTTAGTAGAAAAGTCATAATTATTTCTCGATTTGCGGTGATGGATAAATCTCACGATTTCGCCGGTTGAACATGAGAGGAAATGTTTGATATTAAACAGACAGCTTTATCCCTCGAATTTTCTCCTTTTTAACTGAATTACTTTAATAAAAGTTCTTGTTCTTTTAATCTACAAGTTTTTTTGGAGGGGGTCAGTAGTTAATTGAACGGAATTATTTATGTACAATTTAATGAGATCGTAGATTTACTGTATTGCTTCAAATAGATAATGCAGTAAAACCTCTGAATAGCGGACACCTTGAGAGCGCGGAATTTTTCCAGTATTCGGATGTGGTTCGCTTTTCAGAGGTTAAAAACATTGAAATTTTTTGTGTTGGGGATTGAAAAGGTGTCCTTTGAAAGGATGCCCGCTATTCGGGAGTGTCCGTTATGGGGGTTTTAATGTAGCAGCAGTCTACATTGTGTGGCGGATCCTAAGATTGCCTAATCTATTTATTTTATTCCAAAAACTTTGAAAATATCTCTTTATTATAGATAAAATAAATTTTACGATTGGTACGATCGCTTTGCAAGTGTTTTAAATATCATGTTTGTATGCTATCATTATCATAAAAATGAAAGTGATATATATCATATTGTTCTGAAATATTCTGCTTGCGAAATAATTTCTTTTGAAAGAATAAAATTGTTAGAACATCAAATATGACATAGAAAGCTCGAAAGTATCTTCACAGAGCTCGGATGTATCTGAAGCAGTCGTGATAATTTTTCAATTTATTTAAGAGGTTGATGGAATTAATCTTTCCTTCATAAAGGCGATGATTAGTTGAGAGAAATATTCATATTCAGACTTCTGAAACGCAATAAAGACAGTGACTGTACTTCATATTTACTCCGACGACTCATTCAGAAAGACGTTATCTGAGAATACTTGGAGCAATCCTACAATGATGGGAAGGCAACAAAAGGGGTAAAATAGTAGAGGAAAACTATAGAAGTATACTGCAATTGTCTTCTAGAAAATCGCGTCCTTTTTATCTCTAAAGCCAACTTTTAATTCGAGATTTTCTGTTGTAACATTTTCGATTAAATATTCTACCGTTCATTAATTTACATATATCAAAATAATTTCAGTTGAAAATAATAGAATTTGCTTTAGCAATTCAAAGGCGGTAAAGCAAATTCCAAAATACCTTTCTAGGGCGCGATGCATCGGAAACAGTCGTAATAATTTTAAAGTTTATTTGTTGAGGTTTGTTTGAATTAAATTTTCCTCATCTTTTGCCTATAACTGCGTTAATTAGCGCGGAGAAAAATTCCAAAGAGTAGAAAACAGCGGCCGTATTTAATATTTACTCCAACAGCGTTACACAAAAATAAACTGTATGAATTGGAATATTTGGAGCGAGCCGATAAATAATGGGGAGGGGCAATAAAAGAGGTAAAATAGTAAAAGAAAACTAAAAGTAATCCTAAATAGCGTCGATTATGGACCCTGGCCCTGGATATTTTGTTGAAATATGTTAACATCTCAGCTAGTTTCATACAGTCGATTTTGACTACAAGGTAATGGAATAAAATGATCTTTTTTAGCAATTTCACTTTTTTACTCAACTATGCTTGAGTTAGAATTTTTATTAATGTTGCTCGAGGCTCGAGAGTGATATTTTATTCATCCTTAACTCATGTGACAGAAATTGTCGCATAGCTTACTGCAAGCGGTCTCCGAGACAGCTTGATCGGGAGATAGAAAAGGCCCGAATAATTCATGGTGTACTGTTTCTGTACTAAACTTTATGTATAGGACTATTTTAATTCAACTATTCAAAAGTCTTAAGCGAAAGTATTAGGGGTTTAGACGAAATAAAATTTCACTTGTATTTGTAGTTAAACTAAAAATTGCAAGTTAAACTCTGAAAATAAAGAAAGAAAAGTAAAAATTGCAAGTTAAACTCTGAAAATAAAGAAAGAAAAGTAAAAAGCAACATTTGTCTATAAGACCGCTAACAGCAGTTAAGTGTTAAATGGCCTTAATTATTCAACGTGCTTAAAAGTGATCGATTGAATTCTAAAATCTTTCTTAATGTATTTTAATTCCTGGAATGTCAAATGTTTTACAATTTGGTGTGGTTCGTGGTGTAAATGTATCAAACAGAAGAAAAAAAACTGATATTAAATTTCTATTTTATTGTACGGAATCTGAATGAAATACGGATCACATGGAAAATTTCTTAAGTTTTAGGCTTTTAACTCTAACCGATATTTCTCAAATCTATTCCATTTTAATAAGTACAACTCTGATAATTTTCACAATTTTTTTTTCTTTGATTTAGTTAAAAATATTTAGTTTTGCACTATTTTTCTAATAGGATCTTTTTTTTTTCAATGCTTAGACGTGGTTAAATTTAATCACTGGGTTGACGATTATTAGACGTACTTATATTCATAATGTGGAAAACGCAAGATGAATACAAAATACCCCCCCCCCCCCTTCAAATACATACTTTTTTTTTTAATATCTTAATTTTGTTTCATCTTTATCGTACTCATCTAATCGATAATTTTTGCATGTGTGAAAAATAAATATTATTTATTTAAATTTTAATAGTTCTCTATATCTTCTCTTACGCTCTTTGATTTTAAAGGGTAATTTTCAATGGAATATAAAACTTTTATGTATATATTCTCTTCTAGAAAATTACGTCCTCTGTACCTGTAAAGTCAACTTCTAATTCGGGATTTCCTGTCGTAAAGTTTTCGATATAATTTTCTATCATTCTTTAATTTGTGTATCCACAAATAGTATCATTTATAAAGAATCGAACTTGCTCTAGCATCAAATACGGTTAGGTAAACTCGGAGATATTTTTCCAGGGCATGATGTATCGGAAACAATCGGAATAAGTTTAAAGTTTATTTGTCGGGATTTGTTGAATTTAAATTTTCCTTGTCTTCTGTCCATAGCGTGGAGAAAGATTCCAAAGCACAGTAAAACTGTGGCTGTACTATTTACTCCGGTGGCGCTAACCTCATTCAGAAAGAAATTATATTGGAATTCTTGGAGCGAAAAATGATAAGAGAACAATAAAAGGGGTAAAACAGTGGAGTAATTCCCCCATAACCAGTGTCGATTACGGACTCTGAATGCGAACATTTCGCTGAATTTTTGTGAAAGATAGGTTACAGTTTCGCCTCCTCAGTTTTGGCCACTTAGGAGTGAAGTGAAAAGATCTTTTTTTGACAATTTCACTTTTCCGTTCAATTAATCTTAAGTTAGAAATTTGTTAATTTTCTTCGAGAATATTTAGTTTAGTGGTTAACTTTAGAATAATTCAAGGCTCGTAAAAATGATCAGCTGAACTCTACAATACTTTTTTCTGGATTTAATTCTGGGAAATGAATGTTTTACTTTATGGAGTTGTGCGTTCATATTGCAAATATACTTTTAAAGTGTCGTTACTGGCTCTCAACATGAACATTTTGCTGATTTTTTGTGAAAGATATGTACTGTTTCGCCCTATCTGTTTTTGTTCACTTAAGAATGAAATGGGTGGATCTTTTTCTAACAATTTCACTTTTCCATTGAACTAAGCTTGAGATTCCACAAAAAATCTACGATTTCTTCCTTGTAATAAGCTATAATAAGCTAAAATAATACAAGATTTGGGCTGTCGCACATTATAAGACAAGAAAATGAATGAAATTAAAAGAAGAAAAAGAGGAAAGTTTGAATGAGGAATGACATTGTCCCCTTTTGTCTTTGAATGACATTGTCCCAAACAAATCAAAGAAGTTAATTAAATGAAATACAACATAAAGTAAATGCTAAGAAGCTAATTTTGATAAAAAATTAAGTTTACAGAATCAGCAAAAGAATAACGTGTAATGGAAGGATGCAAAATAAACTGATAACCCACTATGTATATACTTTTGAGATCGCCCCCATTTTTTAACAATTTCACTTTTCCGTTGAACTAAGCTTGAGATTCCACAAAAAATCTACGATTTCTTCCTTGTAATAAGCTATAATAAGCTAAAATAATACAAGATTTGGGCTGTCGCACATTATAAGACAAGAAAATGAATGAAATTAAAAGAAGAAAAAGAGGAAAGTTTGAATGAGGAATGACATTGTCCCCTTTTGTCTTTGAATGACATTGTCCCAAACAAATCAAAGAAGTTAATTAAATGAAATACAACATAAAGTAAATGCTAAGACGCTAATTTTGATAAAAAATTAAGTTTACAGAATCAGCAAAAGAATAACGTGTAATGGAAGGATGCAAAATAAACTGATAACCCACTATGTATATACTTTTGAGATCGCCCCCATTTTTTATTTTTTTTGTGGAAAAAATAGGGCAGGGGGGGGGGGGGATACTGGATTTTTAAAAAAAGGCATTAATTGTAGATATGAAAAAAAAAATCATCCTGAAAAATAACTCTGAGGATACATATATTTAATGATTATGAATTTTGTAGAAGCAATCGTCATAATTTTAAAGTATGTTAGGGTTTGTTTGAATTAATCTTTCTTCGTTTTTTGACCATAACGGCGATGATTAAGTAAGAGACGGCACAATAAATAACACAATAATACATTATAATAGCACTAATAATAAATAATAATAGCACAATAAATAACGGCTGCATCACTTAATATTTACTTCGAAGGCGTTAACTTTATTCAAGAAGAAATTATTCAGGAATGCTTGAAGCAAGCATGAAAATTACGGGAGAACAATAAAAGCTGAACGATAGGAGAACTGGGAGTAGGACACTGCTCTAGTATTCTAAGCAGTGTCAATTACTGGCCTCGTACGTGAACGTTTTGCTGAATTACTGTAATAGATAACTGTGGTACCACGTAGTAATGCAATGTAAAGGATCTTTTTAACAATTTTACTTTCGCAGAAAATTAAATTTGGATTATATGCCTTAGAAATTTTATTAACGTTGCTTTTAGAGAGTTTCAATTAAAAGGTTAACGTTAAAGTAATCTAGTCTGTGAAATTCGTCAGTTGAATTTTAAAATTATTTTTTTAAGGCTGTTTTCAAATCCAAAGGACCTGCTTACTGACACATTTCTGAATTCACTTTTGTTCTGAAAATCGTGAAACTGGCAGGTGTTCTTCTATTCAGAAACTCTCTAATCGAATGGCGTTTTCAAATGGTAAAAAAGCTTTCAGAAAATACTGCCAAAGGTGGCGTTTTAGAACGACTGTCCGATTCGACAGTGCAAGAATGCCTTGTCGTGGAAAACTTGTCACGTGAGAAGAATAGCTTATAACTCTAATTACATTTATTTATCAAAAAATGGAAAATGCTATTCAATTCCAAATCGTTTCAATAGTCAGGCCTGCCAATTATGTTTAAAAATGTGTCAAAGTTTCGCGTCGTTGAATAGGGAATTTGAGAAACCGCATTGAGAGGTTGGGTGGACTTTGGAATGAGCAAAAATTGACCAAAAATACGAGTTTTTGTTTTGTGTTAAAATTTCCAGTTAAAATTTAAAAAATATATCAAAATATTGTCATAAACTTAGCAGAAGGTGTGTTTTTGTACTTGTTAAAGGTAATAAAATTAACACATCGTAATGGATTTAAAATGCATTTTTCTCAAAACAAATTTTCGCAATCAACATATGTCTTTTAAAATGATCTGCGTTTTAAACATTTGTTCAAAATTCTTAATATCACTAAGGAACCATCTTGATAGATTATAAACAAATCTGTGTAATAGTTTTGCACACCTGTCAACTTCCCGGTATTTTTCCGTAAAATATGGGTTAGTTGGAACCAAGAGAAAATTTTCTTTAGCCCTGGGTTTAACACGTTTCGAACCCGAAAAATATTTAATAGCATTTATAATTAAATAAATGATAATTAGCTTTTAATACAAAATTTAAAACACTTTGTGGTATGTGCATAACATGCAAATTTTAAGATTTTTGAGTACCACTATTACGACATACAAGTATTACCTTTATTTAATCACAAAAATTGGCGATTAAATAATACTAAGATTACTTTCGGAAATAGAAACCGAAAAATAGAAATGTTTTGGCCCCTATATATGTTAAAGTTTTTGAATACAGATGTAATACGTAAATCGTAGCTTATCTTTTTATTCCTCAGGGGCCATTTATTTGTTTTATTTCAAAAGGCTAAGAAATATTTCTTCTTTTAATACCGAAGTCAACAATTTTAATTGGGACATTCGCATAATAAATGTTTCTATATAATAATCTGAGTATCATTCTGCTCTGAAGTATTTTGTTTCATGAAATCATTTCCTTTTGAAAGAATAGAATTATTAGAATATCAAATAAACACGAAGTTGAAAACTCCAGGGTATCTTTATGTAGGGCTTGAATGTATGTATCGGAAACAATCGTGATAATTTTTCAATTTATTTGTTCGGTGTGTTTGAATTAAATCTTTTCTCCCTAACGACGATGATTAGCATGGAGAAATATTCGAAAACACAATAAACAGCGGTTGTATTTAATATTTTCTCCAACGGCGTCAACCTCATTCAGAAAGAAATTATTTGGGGGAAATACTTGGAGCGAGCTGGAAAATGATGGGAGGCAATAAAAACGAAAAGGCAGTATGAGAACTGGAAGTAATTCTAAACCAGTGTCGATTTCTGGTCCTATACGTGAACATTTTCGTGAATTTCTGTAAAAGATAGCTACGATTTCACTCCGCCGAGTGTGGCAACGTAGATGTGGAATGAAAACTATTTAAATTTTCCAGTGAATTAAGTTTGGTTTCTATGCTCCGAGAATTTTATTAACGGTTCTTGAGAGAATGAGATGCAATTAAGAGTTTTAATTTTAAAATAATTTAAGGCTCTAGGAACGGATCTGCTGAATTTTAAAAGGCTCTTGATATGTTTTAATTTCGAAAATGCTGAACATGTTACTTATGTTACAGAAATATATTACTTTTGGAGAAAAAAAAAAAAGGAAAAAAACTGATAGTTTTTAAAATTAGTTAACATATAAACACAGTTAAAATTAGTAAATACATAAGATAATTCTTAAAATTTTGTACGGATCCATTCTTTATTAACTTTTTTAATGCCTACCTCGTTTTGAATACTTGGAGCGAGTTGGAAAATGATGGGAGGCAATAAAAACGAAAATATAGTAGGCGAACTGGACTGGAAGTAATTCTAACCAGTGTCGATTTCTGACCCTGTACATGAACATTTTGCTGAATTTCTGTGAAAGATAGCTATGACTTCACTCCGCCGAGTGTGGCAACATAGTTGCGGAATGAAGACTATTTAACTTTTCCAGTGAATTAAGTTTGGTTTATATGCACCGAGATATTTATTAACTGCTTTTCAGAATGCGATGGAATTAAGAGTTTAATTTTAGAATAATTTAAGGCCTTAGGAACTGATCAGTTGAATTTCAAAAGGGCTCTTGATGGGTTTTAATTTCGGAAATGCTGAACGTGTTACTTAGGGCTGCTCTCATTGCTACTTTCAGACACTTTTTAAAATTTATTTTTAATCGCAAACGTCTTAGTTGGTGGGTACTCTTATTATTAAACTATGTAATCTACTTTTTTTTTCTTGTTTTTCGGTATAAGTAGAAGATTAAAAAACAAATGCTCTGAAAGTTACCGAATTTTCGGACGCAATAGCGCAGGAAAGGGAAAAAAAACTGCTGTCCTGAGCCTGAGGCAACAATTGCTTACAACTCAAGATGTATTTTATTTATCTGAAAATTTATTACAAGAGGGAATTCTATCTACCTCTCTAGGTTTTCACGTCGATCCTGTTCTGTTAGAGCAAGTGCGGGTTGGGTAAACCCGACTTAAGGCCTGCCTAGTTCCCTCTGGGTGTCCAGCCCCGAAACTGTTGGAGGACCCTTGCTCGTCCCCTGGTGGTTTCTCAAGAGAGCTAAGAACAGGGAGATAGAGAGAAGGAGAACAAAGATAATGTTTCTACTTATGGAACTAAAAGCGGTACCTAGTATGGCGGCGTTTCTGGTCTTTTGGGCCTTTAGGAAGTGTAGCGCCCTCTATCTCTTTACCATGCTCGAAACCAAAATGCAGGAAGAGCAGACGACAATTTGTCATGTTTGACAGGTCACATGACCGGCCTTTGGGAGCACCAGCGCCACAAACTGGGTACTAATTCCCGGTCCATGTTGTGATCTTGAAAGCCTATCTTCACTGTTCTCCTTCTTATTTCTATCTCCATGGCTAAGAATCACCACAATCGCAAAAACCTATGTCGTCATTCACTTGGGTTCAATGGGAGTGATGTGCAGGTGGCGGTGCTCCCACCAGTCGCAGCGCATGCAGGAAGACCTTTCTGGTCGTGCGCGTTAAAAGTCCCTCAGGACTTGGTTGCGACGGTTGACGTGCCTGGCGACGCAGCTCAGTTTTATCAGGGAAAAAAAAAAAACTCTTCAGTTACAAATCTCACTAATAATCATGCCTGCAAGTATTACGCTTTTAAAATGTGTTAGAATTTCGCGTTGATGAGCGTAGAAAAGTATTTTTATTTTTTAGAACAGCCTTAAGTTGCGGAAATATGCTAATTTAAAAAAAAAAAAAAACTATTAAAAATCATTATTTTTTCAAAATTATTAAAATTAGTTATATAGAAACCATATAAAAGCGCAAAAGATAATTCTTAAAAATTTTAGCTACCAAATTTTAAGGACCCTTTTCCTTATAAACTTTAATGCGTACTTCATTTTTTTTTTTTTTTTTTTTTTTTTTTTAAATGTTAATAACATTCAGCGAGAAATTATTTGAGCACACTTGGAGCGAGCTGGAAAAAGATGGGCGGCCATAAAAACGAAAGGTAGTAGGCGAACTGGAAGTAATCTTAACCAGTGTCGATTGCTGGTTCTAAACGTGAACGTTTTGTTGAATTTCTCTGAAAGATAGCTACAATTTCACGCCGCCGAGTTTGGCTGACAGTTGTGGAATGAAAAGGCAATTTAACTTTTCAGTAAATTAAGTTTGGTTTTATATGCCCCGAGAATTTTAATTCGTGGCTCTTGAGAATGAGATGAAATTAAAAGTTTAAAAATAAATAAATGCTCTAGGACAACCATACTCAACCTGTGGCCCGGTGACCTTCTATTTGCGGCCCGAGACACATAATCATTTATCCCTATTTATAAAATTAATTAATGTGTATAAAAAGTTTTTAATATTTTCACTGTTTTTTTATATTTTTTCATGGGAAGATAATTTACTGTTATTTATAACTACTAATTTAAAATTACCTTAAAATATCTTAAATGAAAAAAAAAAAAAAAAAAAAAAAAACATGTAGTTTTACTTGTGCTATAGTAGTATGTACATTTCTTAATCCTGAACACTAAACAAACATTATTCCAAATTAATTTAATTTGCACTATATATTTCTGCATTGGGGGGGAAAAAACTGATTTTTTTTTTTTTGAGAATTTGGAATTGCTGCAGTGTTATATTGTTATGTTTTATACTTATCATATAGCTAATAAGTCTTATTATGGTTAAATATTTGTCGCAGAAAAAATTTAATTATTATTAAAATTACTTATAGAAACCATATAAAGCACAAAACACATAAGGTATTTCGTAGCAATTTTTAAGGATCATTTTCTTTATTACATTTTCAAATGTCAACCTCGTTTTTTATATGTTAATCTCATCCAGAAAGAAATTTTTGGAAATATTTGGAGCGAACTGGAAAATGATGAGAGGCAATAAAAACGAAAGATATTAGGCGAACTGGAAGTAATCGTAACCAGTGTCGATTACTGGCACTAGACGTGAACGTTTTGTTGAATTTCTCTGAAAGATAGCTACAATTTCACGCCGCCGAGTTTGGTTAATAGTTGTGGAATGAAAAGACAATTTAACTTTTCAGTAAATTGAGTTTGATTTATATGTCCTGGAAATTTTATTAACGACTTTCGAGACTAGGATGCAAATTAAGAGATTAACTTTTAAATAATTTGTGGTTCGATAAATTAATTAGCTGGATTTTTAATAGTTTAATTTTAGGTTTTAATATTAAAATTAGGTTTTAATATCGGAATTTTCATGTTAATTTTCAAAGTTGCGGAAACATGTAGTTTTGAAGTAGAAGAAAGAAAATTTTTTCGATATTTTTTAATTTAATAAAATTATTTATATAATCTATATGGAATGCGAAATACGTGAAATTATTTTTAACAAGAATTTTGTTTCTTTAATGTTTCTTTCCCCTTTTTTATTAACTTTTCTTATGTCTGTTTCGTGTTTCTGTGTTAAATCTGTTATGAAGTTTGAGTTTTTAATTTCCACTAAACTTGTAAAGTAAATAAAAAAGTGTGAAATAGTAAAATGGAAAAGAAATGCGTCACGATACGTCGACCCATTGTTGGTTTTCATTCTTCTTTAGCCCGTTTGATAGTGTTTTCAGCTTAATTCTGTCTATAAAAATACGGAATCGTAGGAGAAAAAAAAAAGTGTTTAAGAATGTTTAATTTTATAGTAAGGCGGTAAAAGTTCAAAAGATATGATTGCAGGTGGATTTAATTTTTTTAATAATGGGGATTGATATAATGGCTACATAGTTGAGATTAAAGAATCAATAAAGTTCACTCTTCATACCCATACAACCACGATTGTCCGCTGAACGTCCTGAAATGATCCTTCAAATCCTGTAGTTGTCATATCCTATGACAACTATCAACTAGATTCCAGAGCATATGGCGATTAAATTATCCAATTACATTTTCCTTAGAAAAGCCTGTGGATTTTTTATCTTATGTACATTCGCAATAGACTTTTACTTTTATTTATTTTCGTGTTATATGAGGTGGGTGGGGCTATTTTTTACTTGATCCCATAAAAATAATTTGAGGTGCGAGAAATTCTTTAGTGAATTTTTAAAAGGGATTTTAATTTCGAGAACGTAGGATGTGTTAATTTTCCGAATGCATACTGGAAATGACTGGGAATTGAGATCCTTTTGTTGCATTTATATATTTTTTTTCACAGGGATCGGAAGTAGCGCGCTACAAGTAGCGAAACTACTATAGCTGCTACTTTTTACAGTAGTTTGTAGTGTAGTGCGCTACGTTTTGAATAATGTAGTATAGCAAGTAGCGCGATACAAAAAATACATAGTTTGTAGCGAGAACCGACGCTACTTTTAACGCTACTACAGGGGTGGGACATGTACCATTCTGCAAATCACGCTGCCGAAATTTGCTTCTTTTGGTGCAAAATTTGTTCTGCTCAACAATTTGTGAATCTCGGCTGCAGCGTATAACAGTGTATCGCATGAAGTGATAGATTTTCTCCATTTGCACTTGCTGCTAAAATCAAGTACTAATCCACCAAATGAATCAATTTTCTTTCTGGCAACACTTGTCTATTTACTCATTAATTCTTCCTGTTTTAACGCCGGTTTCTTAATTATTCGGAATTCCCTGATTTATAGATTTATTGATTATTATTTGCATCCAGAGTTGGTTTTCTGTAATATTCTAGATTATAATTTCTCTCATAATTTTGCTACGAAATTTAATGTGTGTATAAATTAACATTTTAGAGACAAACACAAAACATTTTCTTGTATGTTATCTTTTTTAATGCCCTCGATTATGATGTAATTATTCAATTATATCCCAGCAGACGCGATATAACGAGGGGTCGCTTTATTATTTAATTCATGTCTTCAATTTCTAGTGTAAATTGAATCCTTTGACAAAATCTGAAAGTAGCGAAGTAGTGACTACTTTTGAAAAGTAGTTTGTAGTCGCTACTTTTCAAAACGAGTAGTTGTAGTTAACTACATTTTCGATAAAGTAGTTGTAAAATGTATACATTTTAACGTCTGAATGTGAAAAATATTAAAAACACCAATTAAAATAATTTAAGACAGACATGAGTACACATAAAATAAAACTTTTATAAAAAAATATATACTTAAAAACAGTTAAAAATACAAAATAGTAGACGTTTCGCCAAGCGACACGCAAGGCATCATCAGTACAAAAACAATCTATTGCATAACAAACCACAGAACAAGGAAAAGGAAAAGGTTTGAAATCAAGGAAAGTTGAAGTTATTTAAAAAACAGATAATATTCATTAGGGACAGAACGAGCTTCATTCAACGTCTGCGATCGCAATTGAGTGAACCAACTCTCAAGGAGTAATCGACCATGGTAGCTGTTACAACCTGATTTCAAAATACTGGCGTTCGCAATTAGCGGGATGTGATTCGTTTGAAGTGAATGCTGGACAATTTTTGAATTCAAATTAAAAAATAGTAATTTGAATTCAAAAATTGTCCAGCATTCACTTCAAACGAATCACATCCCGCTAATTGCGAACGCCAGTATTTTGAAATCAGGTTGTAACAGCTACCATGGTCGATTACTCCTTGAGAGTTGGTTCACTCAATTGCGATCGCAGACGTTGAATGAAGCTCGTTCTGTCCCTAATGAATATTATCTGTTTTTAAAATAACTTCAACTTTCCTTGATTTCAAACCTTTTCTTTTTCCTTGTTCTGTGGTTTGTTATGCAATAGATTGTTTTTGTACTGATGATGCCTTGCGTGTCGCTTGGCGAAACGTCTACTATTTTGTATTTTTAACTGTTTTTAAGTATATATTTTTTTATAAAATTTTTATTTTATGTGTACTCATGTCTGTCTTAAATTATTTTAATTGGTATTCTTAAAGTAGTTGTAGTTCGCTACAATAAAAAAGTAGTTTTTCTAACCCTTGTTTTTTCATTAGTTGGTTTCATTAAATGAAACGCGAAAAACATGGAGCAATTCTTATTAGTAAATGTGGATATATTTTAATGACTAATTTTGCATTATTTTTTTATGTATTTTTTTTTCTGTTTTTAATTAGTTGTGAATTATTTCAATTGCCTTATTTTAATTCTCAAAATATTTTTATTTCATTCAAACACACACATTAACCAAATAAGTTTTATAAAGTCTCAAGTATACATTTGATTTTTCTTTTTAATTAGCGACTGATTTTTTTTTTTTTTTAATTGGGAAGGATGTTTGAAGTTTATATTTAAAGAACTAATTAATATTTTCAATTTTCCCTTTCTCTATATCTTTATAATACATAAATTATTTTGATAATTTGAAAAATTCAAACTTATTACATTAAAAATAATCTTTTAGCTTACAGCGTTTTTCTTTGTTTTCTTGTTAAAAGTTATTGGAAATCCGAAATTATCTTTTCCGTATCTTTCTTGATAATTACATTCTATTTATAGATTGTTTTTACGTGTTTGGATTTTATTTTATTAACCATTAATTTATTCCTTTTTTCGTGAATGTGCTGTGTAAGTGAACGAATTTGCAGAAATTGAAGATGTATTTGACCCCCTCCCCCCCTCTTTAAATCTCTGAATCGATTTTATTATTATTATTATTATTTTAAATAGCGAAATCGAATGTTTCAAGAACCGCGTTGCAAAAATGTTCGTCTAATATGAAAACATTTTGCAAAAAAACTCTGGTAACAGTAGGGATTTGGGTCATTTAAGGACCTTTCACAAAATCTTCCATTTTAAAACAAAACCCTTCACAAAATTTTTCGTCCCTTCACAAAATTGTATAAATTGCAAAGCAAATAGACCTTTTACAAAGCTTTCCCACCTCCAAACTGAACCTTTCACAAATTTAACCATCTACTTATAATAATCTACTTATAAAATCCGAAGGCAAGAAAGTGTCTGTAACCGTTCCGGGCGAGACCACTCTGGTCTCCGAATCGATCGTAGTTAAACGCCCTGTTAGGCTTAATGAAAAACCTATGCTAACATACCATAGCTAAATGATAATATATTGTACTTGAAATCATGTTTGTTCAGCATATTTTTCCTATAAAACATGTATATCGTATCCTATTATAATGTTTTAAATTCATAATTAAAAATCCAGATTAAACATCGGAATCTTAGATTAGATATAAACAAACAAACACTGTTGCGAACAATATTGTTTTGGCGCCATCTATCGGCTTTAAAATGTACTTTTCTACAATACAAACCCTTCATGCTGTTTGTATGAAGTCTTATGAAAATGGAACGCAAATCAACAATCCGTCATTTTTGACGGTGGTTATATACTAGCTTTTTACAAACTTACTGTACTTAATTTTTTACAAGCATAAGGAATTACGTTTAGAAACAGTTATTCAAAGCTTTTTTTTTTTTTGTTTATTCATAAGGTAAAATATACATAGAAACTTTCCAGATTATGTTAAACTTAGATTTTATTTTTAGATCATTTTAAACATTTAGTACATTTCTGATGAAAAAAAAATCAGTTGATTTAATTCAATGATTTAAATTATGATTTAATCAGCAATTTAAATCATCTGATTAAAAACGTTGACACCTAGATTGTCTTGACGCCATCTACCGGCTTTAAAATGTACTTTTCTATGAAGTCTTATGAAAATGGAACGCAGATCAACAATCCGTCATTTTTGACGGTGGTTATATACTAGTTTAAAAATAAAATCTGATCTGTTGCAAAACGGCTGAATTCATCAAAGAACGTATTACATAGCTTTTTTTTAGATATAAAACATAGATACACAGAAATTTGAATGTAACTGTAATTAAAAATCCACAAATTATGACTAGAATTTTCATAAATATAAGAAAACTGTCTTACACTGTATTTTTCTAAAGTTGGCAGATATGCAAAGGTCTCTGGTTCAAATCCTAGCCTGGGCACTTTTTCACACAGTTGGAAAAATATAGCTCGTATCTTTCCTTATTTTCAATCCCCCCGCCCCCTTCCTCGAGAATTCTGGTATTAAATTCAGCATTACAGAAACACAATTACTTGCCCCCTTCAAAGGCTTGATGAAAAACTACTTTTCATGCAAAATTCTCTAACATTGTACTTTTCAAAAAGTTTTTGAATCGTAGTAATAATAATAATAAAGAAATCTTCTCTTTCTAAAAACATGCCTTGCAGAAGGAAAGAAATCTTAACAGATCGAAAGAATTATTCGAACGCAATTAAAAACATATTCCATCGCTATCCTATCCAAAATTTTCTATATTTGACTTTGAGATTTTCCAAGGGATGATCGAAATAATTTTCCCCGCAGATTGCGTTGAGGCAAAATAGAAATATTGTCGAAGCATTTAAATTGCATTTTAAAACTTAGATTTGAATGTACGATTTTAAAAAGCTATCTTTCTCTGTGGCATATTGATCGAACATTTAAATTATGTCTGCCATTTCAATCAGTCAAATGTATGCTGGTGGCTGGTGCGTGTTATATTTTAAGAGTACCATGAGCTGTTGTCAGTTTGTAATTGCGCTTTAGACGTTGGAGTTTAAATATGAAAGAATCTGTTCGAGAAATGATGGTACCAATTTCATTTTCTTATAAATATTCGGAAAGTGTGGTACAGTGTGTTTCGATATCATTATTGACCAATGTTGTTGGCATATTATTTACACCCCCCCCCCCCTCTGTTTCACGGCTTTTTGAAAGTTATACGATTCTACGGGTATGATAAATTTTTGCCCATGTTTTTAAAAGCAATTTTTAAGTTCCAAAAATAAATAAACAGTTTAATTTTGTTCCAAGCTGTATGATAAAGCAGTTGAATTTCTGTAAATTAAAAAATATATTTGACAAAATTAAAGTAATAAAAATTGTTCTATGTGTAGAATAGAAAAAGTTCTTGTGTCTTTTTGCTAATGTTTTTAAAAGTAATTAAAGTAATTTTAAGTTCAAAATAAATAAATAAACAATTTTTGTCCCAAGCTGTATAATAAAGCAGTTGAATTTCATTGTATATATATATTTGACAAAATTACATCTATTAAAAATGGTTCAGTGCGTAGAGTAAAAAAACTTTGGGGGGGGGGGGGAGTAAATTTTACCCAATACCATAACTGCCAACTTCCCGAGTTTTTTCGAGTCCTATATACTTTGAACCACAAAATTTATTTAATATATTTTTTTGTAGTATTTATTTAATTTAATTTAATTTCTTAAATAAAATTTGTGGTTTAAATTATGCTTATTTGGCTTGAAAAATCCTTTAAGGTTGCAGCTATTGAACTCGTAGAAAAATGTTAATCACAGATGGTGGACTTTTATTTTATTTGCTGTATATATTATAAATTTAATTTCTTTGATTGAAAATATAGTTTTAAAAATTTATTTATTTTTCTTTTCAGGTAAATGAAATTTGCTTTTATTTGAAAATTAACAGGTATTTATTTTCATTATTATTTATTTAGAGTTTAAAATGCATTCGGCTTTAGTAATATTCACACGACAAAAAATTTTACCGCATCTACAAAAATGGAAGTATTGCACATACAATATTTGAAGTGATTCTTTATGAATCTTTGCTGTTTTTGTCATGTTTATCTTTTTTTTTTCTTTTTATCTTTTTTGTGACCTCTCTAAACGCCAAAATGAATTATTAAACACCGTATGATCTATATTAATTAATGAAAGATGTTTATCTGTGTATGTGTCTACTTGTTTGTTGGCAATGGCTAGGAAAATATAATGCACGTAGAGATCTGCAAATTTGATTCAGAGTTTAAAAAGACAGGCTCAATGCATCTAGACTTAATATTTTCATAAATGACTGAGATTTTAATTAAATCCTCATCGAACGCTAATGAACGAACTTGATTTTCCTCTAATCGCCGGCGTTATTATCGCTTACACGTCCAGGTAAAACGTGTTTTTTCAAGCACATTGTTCGGAAGGAAAACATTTTGTTTTTTGTGCATTTTAAAATCGCTATCGCCGTACTCCGGATGGAGTTATAATAAAAAACAAACAAAAAATGCCTGCGTTTAGAAGGAACTTTCAAGGTACTTACAGTATCCTTCATAATATATATATATATATAATATAAATAAAATACCTTTGAATTCAAAAGACAACGAACAAGTTATTTTTATTAAATCTGACCAAATCTTTAATTTAAAGATGGCATGTAATTAAGAAAAAATCTGTTTGTTGTTTTCATATTTTCTTTTTCGTGTTCATTTTAAAATCGCCATCGCCGGGTGTCTGATGGATTATATACATAAAACTACCTGGTGTCGATACTTTCGTGGTACTATTTCTTACTATTTATTCTATTATGTATTATTAAAAAAAAAAATTCTGAAGGTCTTTTTTCATATTTTCCGTTTTTTTCTGCAGTTTTAAATTCTCATCCCCGTAACCCGCATGGAAAAAAAAACTTATAGAAGGTACTTTTTCTGCTCACAACAGCACCTTTTCATAAAAGAAAGAGAGAATATTTACTAATTTAAGAAAGTTATTTTCTGAAGTTCATTATAATATTTTTCGGGTTTTCTGCCGTTGGCCCAGGCCCGGGCTTAATTTTCTCGGCAGATTCGGGCGGGTTTGCTAGAGTCTAAAGGTCTGTTTATTCGTATCCTGAGCAAGTCGTCCTGAGATGGGCATAAATCGCATGTCTTCCCGTTCTTCTCTAATGGTTTTGTAGTCATCAACGAAAGAGGGAAGTTTGAACAAAATAAAGGGGCTGTGGTTGCACATATATAATTAAACATATTATATCGTATTAAACGAAAAAGTTTTATTTAAAAACAACAATTGTAAAATAACATGATAGTGAAAATTTAGATGATATTTACAAGACATTTTTTGTACATCTCAGGAACACAAAACACAAGGTCCGACTCTCCAAAACTCAAAAACCAGACTGCCTCTTTAATGACGAAAAACTGTATCCTCTTCCTCTGTGCATAATCCACTGATCCTCCTTAATTGACAAACCCTTCTTCCATCCTACTATTCCTTGGTATTCCGGGTTCTTCGAAATACCTTTCTTTAGTCACGCCATTCATACAAATACCTTCCTGACACATTTTAAACCCGTTCAGATAATCTTCTTACAGATAAAGTTCACACACATTTAGCAAGGCTATACAAAGCATGAAAGCTTTTCATTCTTACTTGAAAAGAACTAAGGATTTCTTCTCTCTAGGATAATCCTCTTACAATAGGTGTCAATCAAGATCCATTACACCACTATATTCTGGGATTATTTTAATCCTATCAGAATGAATTATGCTGATGGACCCCAATCCATCACAGGGTGGTTTCCCAGCTGACAACTGCTCCAGCTCTTGACCTCTGACCTTTTAGACATGCTAAGAAAGTCATAAAACATCGGAGTCCGATATACCACAAAAGACGGTAGCGGTCAGTGTACGTTCTGTCTGTTTGGTCCATAAGAAAAGATGCTTTCCTTTTTTCCAACGGCGCCAGTGTAAAAAAAAAAAAAAAAAAAAAAAAAAAAAAAGCAACAGCTGAAATTTCTATTACTAAAAATGAGAAAAAAAAAATCCCACTGAGAAATAATGGAATTACTAACGTTGAAAAATTACAAAGTTTGTTGTTGTATAAAAGACTGGATGCATATAATTAAAAAGAATGAAGTTATAAGGGAAAGAATCTAGAAAAGAACAAATATGTTTTCATAATTTTATTTAAATCTCTCGTTTCATTACAAACTTAACGAAAAGAAAATATACATACTACTATATCCACGAAAATATTACGCAAGAAGACAGATAATGAACTTCAAACTAAAACATTTCTGAAACTTAATTATTTCTTTTCTTAAACATACTGGATAACAATAAAAAGAAATGTAAACAAGATTATATATTCAGTACTTTCCTCCTTCTTTTTCTAAGATTTTGAAACTAATTACAATGCTTTTAAAAGTAAAATGTTTACAAAACTTTTACAAGAAATTCATTTCTACTACTGAAAACAAATTTTATTTACATTCGAATAAAAGAATTCAAAGTAAGTACAGGATATATACAAAATTATTCAAAATAATGAAATTGGATTACTTAGTATAGATCTGATAAAGAATGATTAATTTACGGATCAACAACGCGTTTTGAAATTTTCAAGCAGGCATTGATTATTTAAAAAAAATTAATTGAAGGGAAAATATCTGCAACGGGTTGCTTTAAGGAATATATATTTATAGATTACAAATTTTTAAAAATTATATTTATAATCTAATGTATCTGTTTTTGTTTTGTTGAATTATATTTGTATGTAATTTTTTTATGGTTTAAAAATTTAAACTATGGATTATTTATTTAGTTTAATATCTATGGAGGTTGAAACATAATGGTAGTAATGTAATAATCAAAGCATTTCTCTGAAAATATTTCTCCCCGCTCAACAACGCGAAATTTTCTGACTAGCTTCCTGACTCATTTTTAAGCTTAAAGCATGATACTTGCAGCTGTGATTATTGAAGTGATTTGTTATCGAACAGTTTTTTCATTTCCTGATAAATGTATTACATCTTAAGTTTTAAAAGACTGTTATCTCAGGACTGCAGTTTTTTTTCTTTCCTACGCTGTCGCGTCTGGTTCAAAACGCCAACTTTGACAATATTTTCTAAAAAATATTCTGCGTTTACCGGAAAAAAAAAGTTTGATTACAAAGTTTCTTAATAAGAACGCCTTCTGATGACGTTTGAGAACAAATAATAGAAATTAAAATTTAATTGCAAAATATGTTAAAGTACCCAGTTTGGATTTGAAAACGACCTTAATAATAAATATGTTCTTAGTTCCTCTGCCCACAGATTGCCCATGTGAGGTAATAGTTTGATATAAACTAACGGAAGGTGGATGTATACGGAAATAATATCCAGAGATGTATGAACAAATGTAGTCCCATGTGCAACATGTACGTTTTCCCACGTTCTTTCTTTTTAGGTAGATTTCGTAAGAAATACTACCTATTACATTCTCCCCGAAGTTGGAATTTCTGAAAAATGTTTGCAGATCTACGCCGATCATGATTCCCAGAACCCAAAATCCCCTTCAGTTCAAAACTTTATCTATCTATGTCACTTTTTTATGGTCACGATAACTTCAATAATTCTGCGCAAATCTCTTTCAAACGCATACATAAAATCAAGGGGCATAAAATCTCTCGGTCAAGTTCGTTAATGGGCAAAATCGAACGAGAGAGGTGGGGGGGGGGGGGGGGGGTTGTTAAAACATAAAAAAAACTAACTTTTTAATTATGATGCGTATCGAATCCTTTTAAAGTACTTCTAGGAAAAGGGCCGAAAATTTATGTATGATATATTTTTGATATCATTCAAAATGACCCCAATGGGGGGGGGGGGGGGGGGGGGGGGGTTCAGAAGAGAAAAAAAAATCATAACTTCATCAATTCACAAGATATCAAATCTGTTTAAATTTATTATAAATCCTCTTAATATTATCTAAAACTTTTATACTGGCAAGTTTTTTATAGGACCAACCCTTATAACAAATAAATAAAAATAAAAACAAAAAAATCCCTGCCGGCTCCACCTACAGTCAACCTAGTTTTCAAAGTGGGCGGTCCCAACTGCCGCATCATGGCACAAAGGTCATTTCAGGTCATTTCTTCTGCAATTCCTAACAAACAGGCGCCCCACGGTCTGCGTCTTCGAAATCTACATGTGCCTGTAGGCCGAGCCGTTAGGGATTTTTTTTTTTTTTTTTTTTTTTTTTTTTTAAAAGCTATGAGCACCAAAATATTTTTACACCAATTTATGAATCTCATACTTACATTGGAGGTGGGAGGGGCTGAAAAACTAAGGATTATTACTTTTAAATACGATCTTTTATTGTAATACAAAGTGCCAAAAAGGTTTTAATTTCACACACACGTTTTAGGTAATAAAAATTAACCAAAAACACTAAAAATGGGGACAGGAAAATATCGCTAAAAGAAGAAAATATTGACTTTTTTAAATTTTCAAAATTGTTTTATTTTCTCGCCTTCTCAGTGTTTATAGATTTGGTTCACAATTCCCTTTCGCGGTAGTGTTTGCTAATTTTATACAAAGTGTATCTTTCTACAAAGTAGTTCCATACAAATGTATAGAAGTGTTACTTTTATACGTATTTATTTCAAAAATATCATATTTTAGTTATATTTACACTCTGAGTGCCAGCCTGAAATCAGTAGTGTAGTTATAAAAAAGAAAAAGGGGGGAGGGAGGGGGGTATACGCTATGGTCAGAGAACAACGCTAGAGAGTATAATACACTAAAGTTTTATTTGAGAAACGTGGTATACGGAGTTCCTTAAATTCCAGAAAGTATACGGTGTATACCAACGTATACCCTCCATTATATCCCCTATTGAAATCACTAAACGGTAAAGCGGCAGACAGCGCGCTTACTACCCCTTTTTAATCCCCAAGGTCAAGGAATAGAGAATAGAGAAAATTAAAAGAAAGATGGTGTGAATTAGAACTCTGAATTAATGCAGGGGATTTATATAAGCATCCATTTTGATGCCGTTCTTTTCTACTTTCGTAAATGGAGTAAATAAATATATATTGGGCTCCTGGGGGGGGGGGGAGGAGTTATTGTTAGCTAGTCCAGTAGTCGCCGCTGTTTCGTTAAATAGCATGTAGCACGATCACATAGGACATCATCTTTAGGTTAATATAATAACGAGCAATATTTAGCTAAGAGGCTAAGACGGAAACCTGTCTAAAACATTTTTTTTCTACGTTTCCTTACAATTCCGTCTTAGCAGGTTTTACCGCATTACCACCTCTTTTGGATATTTATTTATACCTCGATCACATAGGACATCACCTTTAGGTTAATATAATAACAAGTAACATTTAGAAAATGCTCATGGTTATACAGTAAAACCTTGTCTCAAACGGAAAACTTTCATTGTGCCATGCCGACGAAGAGAATACAATAAGCTAAGACGGAAATCTGTCTAAAACCGATTTTTTTCTATGGTCCTTTACAATTCCGTCTTAGCAGGTTTTACTGCATTATCACCCCTTTTCTATCCTCTGATATTTATTTTATTTATACCTCGATCACATAGGACATCACCTTTAGGTTAATATCATAACAAGTAACATTTAGAAAATGCTCATGGTTATACAGTAAAACCTTGTCTCAAACGGAAAACTTTCATTGTGCCATGTTGACGAAGAGTATACAAAAGCTAAGAGGCTAAGACGAAACCTATTTTTTTCTATGGTCCTTCATAATTCCGTCTTAGCAGGTTTTACTGCATTATTACTACTTTTCTACCCTCTGATATTTATTTATACCTCGATCACATAGGACATGACCTTTTAGGTTAATATAATAACAAGCGACATTTAGAAAATGCTCATGATTATACAGTAAAACCTTCTCTCAAACGGAAAACTTTCATTGTGCCATGCCGACGAAGAGAATACAATAAGCTAAGACGGAAATCTGTCCAAAACCGATTTTTTTCTATGGTCCTTTACAATTCCGTCTTAGCAGGTTTTACTGCATTATCACCCCTTTTCTATCCTCTGATATTTATTTTATTTATACCTCGATCACATAGGACATCACCTTTAGGTTAATATAATAACAAGTAACATTTAGAAAATGCTCATGGTTATACAGTAAAACCTTGTCTCAAACGGAAAACTTTCATTGTGCCATGCTGACGAAGAGTATACAAAAGCTAAGAGGCTAAGACGAAACCTATTTTTTTCTATGGTCCTTCATAATTCCGTCTTAGCAGGTTTTACTGCATTATTACTACTTTTCTACCCTCTGATATTTATTTATACCTCGATCACATAGGACATGACCTTTTAGGTTAATATAATAACAAGCGACATTTAGAAAATGCTCATGATTATGCAGTAAAACCTTGTCTCA
This sequence comes from Maratus michaelseni, assembly GCA_963931845.1. Lineage (NCBI taxonomy): Eukaryota > Metazoa > Arthropoda > Arachnida > Araneae > Salticidae > Maratus > Maratus michaelseni. The sequence goes on along the minus strand of OZ007595.1, from coordinate 84,957,545 downwards.
AACGGAAAACTTTCATTGTGCCATGCCGACGAAGAGAATACAATAAGTTAAGACGGAAATCTGTCTAAAACCGATTTTTTTTCTATGGTTCTTTATAATTCCGTCTTAACAGGTTTTACTGCATTACTATTCTACCCTCGGATATTTATTTATACCTAATTAGTAAGCAATTTTTCAGAGCACATCTAAATGGGGTTATTTATGAAGATTCTAGTAAAAGCTTCTGGTTATTTGAAGCTGATTTTCCACTCCCCGCATCCCCGCAAAAGATAATGTACACCCGACACAGACAGTAAGTGAGAAGAACAAATTACATTACCCGGCCCGATACTGCGGGAGAATAAATTATTGGATGTTTCACAACACGTCTCGAAATAATGCAGGTGTAGGATAACTTAGTTTACCGAAAATAAATTGTAAAAATAAGGTGATAGATCATCTCTGATAACCCCATTCATTTAAAATTGCATGGTCTTCGAAAATAATGTTATCTTCAGAAACTTGACGGAAGGAAAGAAACAGAGATGGTAAGTGATAAACGGAAGTTTTGCATATCATAAAGTAATTGTTAATTATCTTTTGTTCCGTCTAAAATGTGGCTACTTATTAATTTTTCACTTTTGTGCAGAATCTTTCAATAAGTAAATACATATAAACAATAAAAATAAGTATATAAAATAATAATAATAGAAAACTTTGTCATATTTTATTGAAGTACTGGTGTAATTAAGATTGTTACTTAATTTTTAAACAGTAAAATATAAACTTGTTATAATCATATGTTTAACAGATGCACTGTTAATAAAAAAGAAAAATGTTGATTTTACAGGAAGAACTGTTAGCCGCACGCCAGTAAAAAGCTGTTTAATTTACGGAAATAATCTGAATTTTTACTGTTATTTTAACAAATTTTGCCCGTATGTCCATAATAAATACAAATTATTTACTTTTGTATTTTCACTCCTTAAAATAAACAATTTCGAAAATTTTTATATACCTTTTATCAAAACGAATATTTCGAGAGTCCGAAAAAAATAGTTCCGGATAATCGAGGTTACTGAAATTCAATAAGCTTCTTTCCATTATTACATACTAAGTACATACAAAATTTCAAGTCTCTATCGCAATTTGTTCGGGAGATAGTTTTGCAACTATTTTTATGCGATATTTTGAAATCAAACTTTAAAAATATTAAGGATTTTTCATCTGTGCTCATGAATTTTCTTTCATTACATGAAAGTTGAATAAAAAGTATAGAGAGAAAAGGATAAGAATAAAACAAAAGAATGGGCTGAAACAGCTCATAAAGTTAGACACTTAACGAAATATCTTCGCAGATTACATCCAAGAAAATAGAAAACATTCCAAGAGTAGAAAATTACATACTTCATATTTCACAAAAGCATAATTAATGCATTTCTCGGATAAAACTTTTGTAAATCTTTGAAATTTCTCGAAAACATCAACAAATAATTAGTTTTAATTCAACATTCGTTTGGCAGTAAATTCTTGCAATGAGTTTATTATGCCAAATTTCAATTTAGAAATTTATTTTAGACTACATTTCTGAGAAGTGATTCAGTGTTTCCAATTTCTTTGATTTCTCCGAAATAATTAGCACAGGCATTCTCTCATTAGGAACTTCATTGCAACAGGAAATGAAAACCCGCAAACAGTTAAATAAGAGTTAATTTCATATTGAATTCAGTTACCAAAACATGCTTTCAAACTGAAATCAAGATTTCGAAAAGTGAAGAATACTAATCAATTGCTAATTTATGAAATACGATAAATCTTGCTGGCAATTGTTGCACGCTTTAAATAAATCATTTATAACATGCAAAAGTACATTTGAAACAAATTTTCACGCCTTTCCTTGAAATTACATACTTGCGCATATACACTAAAATCTCGCCAATCCGAACTAATTGAGACCAAAGCCTGTTCGTATTCGCTGATTTTTCGGGTTATCCGAACAATAAATTATTACAGTAATGTATAAAAAATATTATTAAACTACTACATAATACGTAATAATAAACTACGTGATAAGTACAGTACTTTAGACAGTCATATTGCTTTACCGGTATAGCGTACGTAATGTATTATATACCAATCACTCAGCCCTAAGGCTCATCCATCTTGTTGACCAAAATAGCCGCCACCCAGATCAGTCTGGCTTGATGTCAGCTTTACGGGAGGGGATGGCTACCGTCAGAGCTGAGGTTTGCTAAGACCTCAAAGCAAAGATTACTATTATTAGAAGGCTATGACTTCTATAAGGGTATAGGGGGTAGTGTCACTGTCACTCGCCGTTTACCATTGCGGTAACACTAACCGGTTTTAGCTTGGTTTTTGGTCCCGGGTTATTAAATGGCGGGGATGATTCAGCCTGGAGCTCTAGAGGTTCCTATACTACAGGTAGAATCATACTTAGAAAAATCTGTAATTCACATAGTTGCGATGTGAGTGGAAGCAACTGATTGTATTAGTACGGTATTTCAAATAGTAACTATATAATTATGTACGTTTTGTATTACTTGTTAATAGTCTTAATAAAATTTGTATCTTAAAGCCCCCCCCCCCCCCAAAAAAAAAAAAAAAATCCTTCACATGTTTTTCTGTTAGGATTATCCGAAATTTTGACTAACGGAGTTCGGACTGGCGAGCTTTTGGTGTATTAACTTCTTAATTGTACGTTAAATATTTGCTAATAAGCTGGGTTGTGTGATATCTGATTTTCTCCAATTGCCATAAAAAAATTATTTCATTTTGTTAGATGATTAAAAAATAACAAAGAATAAATTACTATAAAATTACTCATACCACGAGTTAGAAACACACATATTATTAAAATCCTTTAAAAACAAACTGATAAGAAAAATACTTAATACGTTTTGTGATAAAACGTTTGATGTTCAAAAAACAAAACATGAAATTAAATTCGTTAAACAATTAAGCGTTATACACATTTTTGCAAAAATAAATATAAAAGAAAAAAAAAAAACACTTGTAGAATATTTAATCAATAGGGGGGGGGGGGGAACTGAAATTTAACGAACCGAAATGCTTCCAAAATCTAATTTCCAAATCGTCTGCATTTTTGTATTAAAAGCAATGCTGTACAAACAATACAAAATACATTAAGACCATTCTCTTAGTTCATATTTTTCTCCTCCGACAAACAAAGAGATTCAAAACTAATTACTACACTTTTTTTTTAAAGGCTTTGGTAATAAGGAACTATTTGCTGCAACCACTCACAAGAATTGAGTTTTCTGAATCTGCTTTTATTTACAGAGACACTTTTTTTTTATATTCATATTTAAAAGAACAAGAAGAAATAAACAGTCGCTTGTTAAAATGAATTTTAGTATTCCTAAAATGAGTGCTTATTATTAATCTTCTCATAAGGTTCTGAAAATATTGAGAAATAAATTTCAACAAATTATGAGAATCATAAAAACGGTTTTTGTGAATCATAAACACACTTTTTAAAAATATTTTTTCACAGTGCGTAATTTAAAAATTCACATAAAATGGGAATTACGGTCTTATAGTTTACGTACTTACATAAATATTCACATTGTTAGAAAAACATAAAAAAAAAAAGACAGTTGCTAAAATTCATCAAACTATCATCTTTCCAATTGGGAGGATTGGTCTGTAAATAAAAAATTGGCTTGCAATGAGGGGGGGGGGGGGGGCAATGTGTCATAGATTTGGAAGGAGATTATAAACATAAATTTTATGATTTTTGATTAAAAAAAATACTGAAATTTACAAATTTCAATGTAAATTATATATGTGGTTAAACAAGGCCATAGCGAGGAAGGGAAGGGGGGGGGGGGGGGGTGAAGTTGGGGTTGACCCAGGGGCGCCAGGAAAATACTAACATTTCATTTGGAATACTACTATTTTCGTATAGTATTCGCGCGGTTCAATCGCAAAATTTCTGTAATTAAATAACGCGACGATTTCTCAACAAAAATAGTGATATTTAAAATAAAATTTTAGTATTTTTCTGGCCCGAACCACCCTTGAAATAAGTTAAGCTTGAAATACACCAACGCGATGGGGTGCAGGACCTTGTTCGCCTTCCTTGATGACGTCATTATTTTGATGCACAAGAGACCGCGACCATAGTGGAGGAGGGTCCCTGACATTTTCATTACCTTACCTGGGAAGAACTTCTTTTGTTGATTTTGTGCGCGTTGCTCCGAAACCTTTTAAAGCCCGATAATAAAGGTCACAACTGAACACGGAGTATTTGGAAAAGAAAGCACAGAGAAATAATTTGGGGCTTTTGTCGCAATATTTGGTTTATACGCTGCCAAGTCTTATGTATTTTCATTTAAAAGAGTTATGTATTTTCATTTAAAAGAAAGGTATTGTGGCTTAAAAACTATAAAGTTGCGTCCCTCCTAAAAAGGAAATATGGCTACGGTTTTGTTCTTAAATTTAAAAACAAGAACGAAAAATCATGCTTCAAGCATAGATTATGTAACACTTTCCAACGCTTCTAAAATAATTTTACAAATCATACCGTTTAATAAGCTAAAAGATAACATCTAAGTAATCCGAATACTTTTATTCAGCCCTGTATAGGATCTATAGATTTGTATATATACTACATAGGATAATAAATTTTAGTTCAGTTAGGAAATGCGTAGCACAGTTTAAAATTCTCTGTCTGGAGTTAAATAATACGGAAATGTGTTCGCGAACTTTTGTGCTTCCCTGTATAGGATCTACAGAATTTTTACACACCACTTAATAGACAAAAAGCGAGTTAAAATTAAAATCGCTTTCAGTAACTTAAAATGCACTTCGAGGAATTATTGTTAACAGACAGTAGAGAATTCTTTTGTGTGTCCCTGTAAATGAACGATAACTGCTATACACACGATATTCTGTAGTAAGCCTCTTGTAATGCACCTCATATAAATTTCAATGCGTTTTAAATAGGGAAACATTATTTAAATAAACTGCAGACGATTTTTCTCCATAGACGTAATGTAACGGAATTCTTTTGACTGTCCCTGTACAGTAAGTATAAGTGCTATGCACACCCTATTCCATGTTAAGCTTCTTCTAATGCACCTTAGTGATATATATAAATTTCAATGCGTTCAAAATAGTGAAACATTATTTAAATAATCCGCAAATGATTTTCCCCCATAGACCGCAATGTAATGGAATTCTTTTGAGTGCCCCTGTAAAAAAACTATAAGTGCTACACACTTCCGTTGAAATAGGGAACATGCTATAGATAACGACTATAACATATAAAAATTGCAGAGCAATCCGAGCATATTTACGGGAGTTAGAGCACGGCCAGACGGCAGACGCCAGACGGCCAGACAAACCGAAGTCATAAACACTTTTCAACTAGGTTGGAAAGTGTTAACAAGTCTTTCTTTGCACGTTTCTTTGGTATTACTACTTCGCTTATTATTTATTTAATCTACTCATCACTACATTTTTGCATTCTTTGTTCATCTTTTGAATTCTGTATAGAAAGAATAATTAGAAGTGACCAATGTCTCAAAATAGGAACACCATAAGAATCATATGATGACAGTGGAGTTGGAGTAAGTCAATATTTAGTAATATGAGAAATGAAGGGTTTTGTGAAACTTGTATTGCCGTTGCATTAAGTGGTCCAACTTGTTTTGCCCTCTAGCGACTCCCGAAGTGAACTATGACTTATTTGACTGTCGCACTGAACAGAAATTAATATACGTTCAGTGAAAATATGGTTATCTAGATTTTTCACATTTTGGACTTCTCCACTGTCATTTAACATTTAACCCACTCATATTACAGTGTTCCTTCTAGAGGACGTTATTCAAGGGCGCAGCAGCCTGCCCTTTTTTTAATTCAGTAAAATGCACTAGACGTATCCAGAAGTGTCTCTAATAAAAATCTTTCCTGTACCACAGTATTTCTAAATCTACGAACTCAAGATCTTGTAAAAATTATACATTTGCCCTTTTTTGCGAAAACACAGGACATTATTAAACCATCTTTTAATTTAATTGTATATTTTTTAATAATTCATAGAAACATTTAAAATTAATATCATTTTATACCAAAAATGTGCATATTTTTCTTCTTAATTTTTTTTTTTTTCATTACTAAACACAGTACTATTTTCTATGAACTTAGTTCCGCTTTTCTGCTTTAGTATTGCCTTATTGGTGACTAGCACCCTACCCTTTTTCTTTCTAGAGTAAGCACTCATCATATATACATTCTTTTTTCTTCTTTTTAAGTATTAGAAAATGAAATATGGGAATATGTATGGATTTTAATTTAGTTTGAAAAAAGTTAAACCTCGCTGGACATGGGTTCATAACACACTCCTCCTTAGACTATTTAGAAACTCCTTAGAAATGAGACAGTTTCCAAGGAATAATTAGAACTCCTTAAATAAACGAAATACTCCTTAAATTATCGCGAAGTATATAATTTAGTATTGAACAATGATTTAATTGAAGTATACAATATTAGAAAATGGAAACATATATTACGCAGTGAATAATACTGCTTGAGCATGTATGGCTTGAAAGAGATTAAAATTTAAAGAATTTTTAAATAAAAATCTTGTCATGTTTATAATGGTAAAGTTCGAGTGATTACTGCCATTCTAAAAAAATACGTGAAGTTACTGTATTTTTTTTTTTTTTTTTTTTTTTTTTTTGTCTATGCCGCATGGTTTTCCCCTTCAAAATTTACTTTTAAAATCTAGGTGCGTGTGATACTTGTGGTATTTGATTGTCCTCTGTATATATGGCCTTTGGTCACTGCATATAGTAATTAGCTGGAAATTTTGTATTCAAATTTACGAAACTAGTAAGAAATCTATTGTGAAGATTTTGTAATTTGAACACTAGCTATTAGATTTTAATAGAATTAAATCCATTTTCTCTCTTAAATGAGAATTAGGGTGTGTGTGTTACACGAGGCACGGTATACATGAAACAAGTTGGAAATTGTACGTCAAACGTGAAAAATGAGGTGCGTTCGTACTATAGCTATAATTATATAAATATTCAGATCTTGATGATTTTCAATTCTATGAAATGAATTATATCCTCTGCAGATTAATTTCTGTCATAAAATAAGTATCTCGGTCGCTTGACGATTAAACCTCGGAAGCTCCTATACCTATAACAAGAAAGCACCGATTTTTTTAAAAAAATTCTAATTTCTTAATAAATGTTTTTATTAATATCGTCTAAAGTTTTGATTCGATTTTCATAAAATTTGAAATGTCTCGACAAAATTCTGCAAAGATAATATAACTTAAATTTCAAACCATTCGGTTGGGTAGTTTTAGCGTTGTTATATGCGGACGGACGGACAGACAGAATTAAAATAACAAATTACCATCAGTCTGGTCCGTCCGGACCAGACGACGGCAATAGGTGCTACGTATTTATATAATTACGAACGCACCAAAAAACACGGTAAGCCCTTTAAAATTCTCAGACTCCTCAGAATTTTACTAGACTCCTTGAATTTTTTTTCTTCTCAAGTCTGTATGAACTCTGCTGGACAGTGGAAACTTTGTCGTTGGCAAATACCTGTATGTGGTATTCGTTATCCGAAAATGGATTTCAAACGTTCACTCTGAACATGTTTTAAGAATTAAATTCTTGCATAGGAGAATTAAAATCCCTTCTGATATGTGGAATTTGTGACATTTTCATGCATATAGATGGATTCTTTTGATTTTGTCAACGGGTTTGAATTCGAGTTTAACTTGGAATTTACCTTTAAACTGTCAACTGTGAAAACATCAGTTTCCTATAAATACAAGCATATAAATACGTGAAAGCAGGAAATGTGTCGAAAACGATTTGTTAATCTTAAATCGGTTTTTTGCGATTTCAAGATATGCTGATGTGAAATGTCAGTGTTAATTAAGGAAAAGTAATACTTTTGGCAAAATTTCCACGTTTTTTCAATTCTTATCGAAAATATCTCGTATTCACATTTCTTTCATATTAAATCGGGGAGAAATAAATACCATATTTCAGGCCTTTCACTCACTTAGAATGTGATGCTAATTTGTTATTTTAATTACCAACATGACATGGTGTAAGGGAAATTCAGATGCTGGACTGACTTGAAGTCTTATTATATGTATATTGAAATATATTGAAAAGTTGATACGCATGGAATACTCATGTAAACAGTAGGGGAGATGAGTGGAACATCTTTAATTTTGCTTAAACTGAACCCTATTATTTATTTTTATTTCTATAATAAGATGGAGTACCTCTAAATTCATTATCTATGCTACAAGATACACTATTATTCGGAGAGATCATTGTACTACCTCCCTTAAAAAACAATTAGTCCCTTTTCCAAAAATTTGTACAAAAATGTTTGATATCCCAAATGAAGTTATTGTCGATTTACCAGATTACGAGGTCTCCGACCCCACTAACCCCACATATGGTTTGACTGTTGAGAATGAAACCTGAGTTATTTCAAATCTTTATATAGCAAGTTACCTTATGTAACATTAATTATATTATATTATAAAGTATGATCACTGAAAAGTGCCTCTTTTAACACTTTCGAACATAGTTGAAAAGTGTTTATAAATTCAGTTTGTCTGATCGTCTGTCTGTCCATGCTCTGTCTCACGTAAATATACTCTGATTGCCATGTGATTTATATACCTTATTGCGGTTTACTATGACATGTTTGTTAATGAAAATAAAGTGCGTAGCATTTATAGTTCGTTTACAGGGGCACTCAAAATAATTCTGTTAGATTATGGTATACGGGAAAAAATTATTTGCAGTGTATTTTAATGATGTTGCACTCTTTCAAACTTATTGAAATTGATATACATCACTGAAGTACACTGTAAACTTAACAGTAAATTAATTTTTCTGCATAATTTTTCTTTGTTTTTTTTATATTGAATTTTTAATTTTTTTAATTTTATTCTTTTTTATGTAGTTTTATACTACAGTTAAACTTAATTTTTCAATTGCTCCCTTATGCCTCTGCAAGTCGCTTACATGCCGCCTGGATGTTTAGTTGCATCTCAATTGGAAAGTCCATTAAGATGCCTTGAAAAGTCTCATATTTTCAGATAAGCAAATTACGAATTGCTACCATAATCCGTATATCTTTGGTTTACAAGTCACTAATAAAGTTAAGCCCTATAAAGTTGCATGCGCAGGGCCTAACTGTAATGCAGGGGCATGCGGGGCAGCTGGCCCGGGCCCTCCAGTTGAGGGGGCCCGAGCAAAAGTGGGATTCTCGAGGGGGGGGGGGGTTTCTATCTATCCATATGGAATTTTTCTTGAATTATGTTGAAGTGACTAAACTGTGTACATAAATTTAGTACTAGGTATAAATCATATAAGATTTATGCCGCAATTGGCCCTCCTCCCCAGTTTCTGTACCCTTTGCCCCCCCCCCCCCCCCAAAAAAAAAAAATGGTGATCAGTTGGGGACATTTTTTCTTTTAGACATTTTATTACATGCATATGATATGACAAATAGCCAAGAATGACGAAATACCTGTATTTACATTTCAAATGCTCGTATAAGCATTTATATTCGTATACAGAAGTATATTCTATCATCTTTCTTATGATGCCCTGTATACAAATATGTATTGTACCTGGTATGAAATTGAAGTACACAGTTTAGTCACTTCAGCATAATTCAAGAAAATTTCATATGGATAGATAGAAAGCCCCCCCCCCCTCTCCCCCGGAATAATACTTACATCGGGTCCCTAGATACTCTTAAGTCGAGCCCTGTGCATGCTTAATGTGATAATAGTATAATTTATTTTATTTGCAAAACCTTTTTACGATTTATATTCAAAGCCCACTTTTTTAAAGATATTTATTTTGCCTACTCAATACAGCTTTACAACTAGGTTAATTATAATAATATTAATTATAATAAGCCCTAAGGTTGTTTTTCCTGTTTAAATGTTTTATGTTTTTTTTTTCCTCATTGAGAAATTTTCAATGGCGATTGTATATTAAATGTCGTATTTAATTTATCATTGTTAAAATAAATCATTAATTTTTATAGTGCTTGATATTTGTGGGACAGGCTAAAATTTCTCCTGGATAATGATCCGTTTTAACTACTTTCATTATATTTCTTCTCATTCGAAGTCGCACTAGGCAAAATGCCTATTTTATCTTTTTTTCTTTATCAAAAGCTCCTGTCACTGAATGTCATATGGAAGTTCTAGAGTCGCAAAAAAAGACATCTGAACAATAACTGTCGGGAAAAAAAGGAAGACATTCCACCTCGTCGAAAGTGGAGACAGCTTCCAAGTCTAGTGGCGCTATCTTGCGAGCGCCCCTGAATCGATGCTTTGCCCATTCCTACGCCCCTTACTCTACCAGTAGCGGGTCCGCTGTAAAGCGAGGCGGTTGTGAAGAGAGCGTTTTCACCGGTGTATATCGTTTCGGGTGCCCCCGGACTTGTGGATTAAATTTGCAGGACAAGGGGCCCTTGCGCTGGGGGCCCCCCGCACGCATGAACTGAGAGGCCCCCTCCCAAATGTGAAGCTATAGCAAGGATAAAGATTGCCAATGCTAGATGCTCTCAAACTACTTTTTGTCCTGACGGGAGCCAGCACTTATTTGGGTAAAAACAAAAAGTTTTTAAGAGTTGACGTTTTCCTTTGGTCATTGTATATGACTTTTTTTCTGGGATGTTCGGGGTATAGACGTTTTAAGGTGTTTTTTGCATCGTGAAATATTGTGTTTGTTCTTTACTGTAGTTAATTTTTTATTTTTTAGTCTGTTATAAACTGATTAAAGGATTTTATAATCAAATAATGGAATTAAAATAAAATAATTTAAGGATATTTAAAGGGACAGGTAAAAACATCTTTGAAGTTTCCAGTAAAGTAATTTGCACTTAAATATTTCATATTTTAAAAGTTAAAATGAAATTTTCCCCTTTCAAGTGTTCAGGTACATGTCATGAAATTAGTGTTTTAAATGTCATCCAGTTCGCATTTACCTGATAGGTGTAGTTTTGTCTGTTTAATCAGTTTTATTAGAGATATCGATACGGTATTGTAATCGTTTAAATTTTGATTTCGGATCTGTTTGATCCAGTATCGATTCCTCAATTTCGGCTACTTTTTTCTGTTTTTTAGTTGTTGGTATTAACATTTTTGGAATAATATTTGTCAGACTTTGGCGATTTTTTTAGAAGTAATTGGAATTTATTAAAAAAAAAAAAGTTTGAAATTTTTCTTTCGTAGAATTTCACAATTATTGCAGGATTATTTTAATTTTTTATAATTATAAAGTTTTATTTCTTAATTGCATTATTACAATTTTGAAAAAAATAATCATTTAAAAATTTTTGATTCAATAAAATTTATCGTGTTCATTTATAAAATTAAAATTAATGTTTTAGAAAGTTGGAAAAGTTTGAATCATATAAATTTCCCCCAATTTAAATCAGAAATGAATTCATTTGAGGTTCCAATTTATTAATTAAATTCAGTTAATTCAGTTTATTGATTCATTGTAGAATTAATTTTCATATCAATCCCTTAAATTTTTATTCAGCCATTCATATTGATATTTTGATACGGATGCTGTACAGCCTAAAGATCTCGATTTTGAAATACTTTGCGCTTTATTCGTATTTCATTCAATGCAGTAAAATAATTCTGCTATGCTTAGTAAAAATAAATATTTATTAAATTGTTCAATAATTACTCCTGTTTTTTTAACTTTGGAATATCTATAGTTGGTTGTTTAATTATTCAGTGTAATTGCAATTTGTTTTATATACAAACTTATGAATTTTATTATTCATCTTATAGGATTTCTTTAATTATTAATGCCCCTTTTCTTGAAGTTGGTTAAAGTATACAATTTTTTGAGTGCAGATATGCAGTATAATCTTTTGAATACATTGCTGCATGTTTATTATATTTAGTGTTATGATTTTTTCGGAGTATGCTTTTAAATTAAAGTATTTGCTTCACACTTTCTAAATTTTTTTTTAAAATTTTAATCAGTTAATTAAAAACTTTAAATCTAATAGTTTAAAAAAAATGTAATCGAGTATTTTTTATATACTTTAAATTGACACCTTAAAAAATAATTCCAAGAACTTTACCGAAAGTATAAGACTGATATTTTCAAGAGAATCTTTAGGTATTTCGATAGTTTACAAAAAAAATTGTTATCTAAGAAAATGCAATCTTTTGTTTGAAGTTTTGTAGTACTTCAATGTGCGGAATGTTTTTCTTTCTTTCCTTTATTATTATTTTTTTTATTTTAATACCATTATGCTGAAGCCCCTTGTTGGAATGATAAATGTATGATGGAAAAAAAATTATCCTGCAGTTTATCAAAAATGTTTCGCTCCAAATAAATTTTAGAGCTTTTATTAATAACGGTAACGATAACAAAAATAATCTTATTTTGATGTATTCTGGAAAACTAAATTGTTATACATATTTTATAACTTTTTTTTTCTTTAAGGTTTTGAATTTACACTTTCTCGTTGTTATATAAGCTGAGATGATTCTTCAGTTGTTGTGTTTTTTCTTCTATTTTATCGCATTCGAGTAGTTTTACATACTAAATCAATATTTTGAACTGCCACAAAAAATAATCTCAAGACTTCGTCGAAAGTATAAAGGTGATATTTTCAAAATAATTTTTAAGCATTTCGATCTTTTCCAAACGCGTTTGTTTTTTAAGAAAATACTTTTTATAATTTATTTTATTTTTGCCACGTTTTGCAGTTTTTCAATCTATTATTCATTTTATTTTCCCTTTTGCAGTTTCTTGTTGGAATTATGAAAATATGATGGAATTTAGAAAAAAAAAATACCACGAAGTGTATCGCCAAATATTTTGCTCCAAATAAATTTTTGAGCTTTTTATTCATAACTATGAGGATGATGGAGGGGGGGGGGGGGAGTCATCTTTACTAAACCGCTAAAGGTTCTTTTTAATTCGTCACTCACTAATTTATTTTGTAATTTTCCGTTATTTAAATTTATGCTGTAACCAACTTGTCCAGTTTTTATATATAATGTTTACTGCAAATGTTGTACCATCGAAATAACTGGATATTTTAGTTTAGAGTGCAATAAAATAACTCTCAATTGTTTAACAAAGTTGCAAATTTGCTATATGTGGATTTTTTTTTTCCACCACAACATTCTACTTTTTTTTCCTAGTGATTTTTCATAATTACCTATTTATTCAGTTTTATTGCGTGCATTTTGCACTCATATTTATATTATTTTCCCTTCCATTCTGGTTTATTTCTCTTAATTAATTTTATTCGTAATTTATCAGTATCTATGTTTATTCACTGTTTTTTACTATCAAGTTTTCTGTTCAGTTATTCATACTTTTATTTTAATATAAATGTTGTATCGTAACTCCTTTTTTAAAAAAAAAAAAAAAAAAAAAAAAGGCAAGCACGCTGGGGATTAACATTCATAATTTCTAGAAATTTTTATTTTCATGTTTTTTTACGTGGCTCGGCAGGCATTTATAATACGCTGGTTTAAGGTAATAGAAGAAATCTTATTAGTCTAAATAATCAAATAATAGTAGTTACCTATGATTTTGATTGTCATGTTTGAAAAGTTTACTTTGTATATCCTTCAAATTAATTCTTCATGTAGCAATATTACGCTTTTTAAGTTTTTTTAATTGAACTTTTTATACTTTAAAGAATAATGTATATAACCTATCAATATGTGGAAATGCGTGCAGTTTTTTGTACGTCAATATATACGTAAAAATTTATAATTCCGAAAATAGTCAACCAAAAGATACTATAAAAAAATTTACCAATGATAAACAAAAAAATCACAATGGAACGGCGATCGCGCGTCTGTATTTTCTGATTGTTAAACATAAAGAAAATTGTATTTTGGAAAGAAAGAATCCTCAAAGTACTATTTTGATTTTTACAAAGGAATTTGCTGTTCCAAGAAAAATATAGTGCATTTTTGTTACTTTTTGGAATACTTCTGTGGGAATTTTGTGTTTAAGTGTGCAATAGTGGTATGTAGTAAAGGTAGTATGTGTCGAATTTCGCTACTTCAAATGTGTAAAAAGTGTGCCCTTTTGCATTTCTAAGAGAATGTTAAAATTGCAAATTTCAGTGGAATGTTCTAGTTTAATTTTTTTTAATTACTGGTACAGTTTTTAATTACTGTTTTTTCCCGTTTTTCCGTTATTGCTGTTCTAAGAAAACATACTAGGGTTGTGTTAATTTTTGAAATATTTAAGTGTAAGTTTTTAAATCTCAAGAAAATATTACCTTTTAGTAGCAAATACTAGCTTGTAGTTTAGATTGTAAGGTTTTTAATTACCTTTAGAAGTTCATAACTTTTTTTTTTTTAATTGTTGTTCTTGTTTTTCTATGAAAACACTTCTTTTTTGTTGATATTTTGAGTACTTCATTGTAATGTTTTCAAATTTCGCAGTTTGTTTTCCCCCTTTGGATTTTTGATTATATAACATACTTTAAAAGCATTTTAGTGTAAAGTTTCGTCACATAAAGATTAATGCTTTCTTCTAAATGTGTGAAAAAAGTGTTAATTTTAGAATTTTCGAGAAAATGTTACCACTGCAAGTTACCGTGGAATGTTTTAGTTTGCAGTTGAGATTTTTTGGGTTTTTTCTAATTACTCTTTGAGTTCTTCATTGCTGTTCTCAGAAAAAACTACTTTTGTGTTTAGTTTTTGGAATACTTCAGTCACATTTTCTCCCTCTCCCTTGGATTTGTGATTATATAACATGCATAGGCATTTTAGTGTAAAATTTCGCACATGAATATTGATATTTTCCCCAGAATGTGTGAAAAATGTCACACAACAATTTGAACTTCTAAAAAATGTTCAAATTTACATTGCCAAGAAAATGTTACCATTGCAAATTTCAGTAGAATGGCCTAGTTTGCATATTTCAGATTTTAATATGTCTTTTTCTCTGTATTCTTGAAAGAAAATACACTACTTTCGTGCTGTTAGTTTTTGGAATCTTCGGTGTAAATTTTCCAATTTCCCTAGCTGCTTTTATTGTATTATTATTATTATTATTTTATTTTTTTTGAGGGGGGGGGGGTTGTTTTGGATTTACAATTATTATATAACATTTATTACAAACATTTGAGTATTAAATTTAGCTCAATAAACCATGATATGATCTGTCTAAATGTGCAATAAAGTTGTTCAACTTCGGATGTATTCAAGAATATGTTATTACAGTTCTGAATTTTAATGATTCTTTAGTTTATAAAAAGCAATAATTATCCGTCTTTCGTTTTGCATCTATGCACCTCTACATATTTCTCCCTTTTAATCCCTTCGGGACCATGGTCGCATATATGCACCATTACATCTTTCTCCGTTTTAATCCCTTCGGTACCATGGTCGCATATATGCACCTTTAAAAGATACATATAGAACTCTGTAATAAAGAACAGTAACATTTACTTTATTTAATTAGGACATTTCTGTAATTCAGTTAGTAAATTAACTGTTTAAAAAAAGTGGTGCTAACCGCATAAAATTCGTGTATGGGACGCTGGTCCCGAAGGGGGTAATTTTGCTGCTCGGAGTATACATACACCTTTTTGTGTTAACTTTATGAGTGTACTTAAATGTAGAATTTTTGATTTAATTGTGTTTTCAGCTCCCCCCCCCCCCTTACTATTGTGTTTGAAATAAATGAACATTTTCAATAAATGTCCCAGGCAAATAAAATTTTAAAATGGAGAAAAAACTAATTTAAATCTAATGTTTTTGTTCGAATTTAATCGGATTCAAACTAAATTAAACTACATCACAGTCAAAATAAAAATGTCTAATGTCAAAATAAAATAATGCGTTACCCGTTGATTAGAAATCGCTTTCTGATCTAAAACGTTATGAGAATGTTTGCTAAAACCTTCATATTTTAGTTCGGTGAAAGATGATCCGTATATAAAATACAACTAGCTGGCCTGCCCAGCGTTGCCCGGGCCCGTGATAATAAAAAAATCAAGCTTTTATTATTTCATATCTTTAGCTCGATCTTGTATTAAATTATATTTTAAAAGAAAATTCCCGAAAACATATTGACGTTTAGTGATAAAAGTGCTCATTTTCTTGTTTTTTCACTTAGGGTCGTTTCATAGTTTTAAAATAAAAAGTTTTTTTTTGTCCGAACTCTTTGAAATTTTTATTGGTTATAAATAAAACAATTTTACAGCCCGTGTAAAAATTTCGTGAAAAAAATATTGTTATCTAGTTGTAAAAGAAATGTTTTCTTCTCGCTTTTTTGTTTGTTTGTTTTCACGTAGACTCCTTTAACATAGCAATAAAAAATATAGTTCTCATCTTCCGAACTCTCTGCAATTTCAAACGGTTATAAATATAACTGTATCCAAGCTCTCTTTAAAATTTTGCGAAAAAATATGCGTATTTAGTAGTGAAAACATGAGAACTTTCAACGCAATGGCCATATTACGCCAACCGTTTGCAATCAACCCTTTTTATCATCCTAGGCTAAATAGGTGATGGCTAAACACGTTTCCCGTTTCTGAGGGGAGAAGCCATTACCCTTTATATCCTGAATTAATTCTCCAGCTACTTTTTAATTTTATTTTTGCATCATTGGATAAGTTTTAGTGCAGAATAAACATAGGAAAGAGGAAAATAATTTTTATAGAGTTTTAGTGGTTAATTATGGAACTGCAACCACCATAAATTTTTTATCCTATGATATAAAATAAAATAGTAAATTTCAAATAGTAAATTTCACATAAAATATAGGAAATGTTCACCTGTAGAGTATAGAAACAATAGAAAATAATAGTACTAAATAACCCGTAATAAACCACTAAAATTACTTAAATGAAGAACAACATGTATGTCAATTCTATTGCAAAATGGATTTCGAATGTAGCGTGGCAAACGTAAAATCCCTACAATGCAAAGAAAGAGAATATGTGCTTGAATTTACCGTCTCCTGCCTGCTGTCAGAAATACACTCTTTGTGCCATTGTGAATACCGTTAGGAAAAACGGTCATATTACGAATATATAGGTGTTTTATTAAAGTGGTACTTATAAGTACCGTCAGGATAAAAAGGGTTAAAAAAATGTTTAAGCATGCGCAATGAGACTATTTTTGTGTGGAAAAGAGAACGTGAAATTTGACAGAATGCGCTTTTCGCTTTAAATATATAGATATTAGCCAATATTTGGCCAGTATTTGGCAGCAATGAAATACAAATTACAAATAGGAGGACAAACTTAGCAAAAACAACGTAATACAAGTCAAAACAAAAACAAAAAACAAAAACAATTGTCATCACTCGAAGTTCATTCTCTGAACATGCGAGCAATTTGCTGGCAACAACTTTTACGCTATGAAGAATGCAAAAGGGTTGCTGAAGTCTACAATATCACAGATAACGGCTTGCCAATTAACTCACTTATTCAATGTCGAACAATCCTATTTATATGCTTGCCATAATGAAAAGAAAATCTCTACTTCATCTCAGGTAATCAGGGCCATTCATACACTGGGGAAGAAAACAAAAAATTTGGAAATTGTACGTCAAACGTGACAAATGAGGTGCGTTCGTATATAGCTAGTTATATAAATATCCAGATCTTGATGGTGTTTAATTCTGTGAAATGAATTATATCGTTTGCAGATTAATTTCTGTCATAAAATAAGTATCTCGGTCGCTTGACGATTAAACCTCGGAAGCTCCTATAACAAGAAAGCGCCGATTTCTTTTTTTAAATAATTCAAATTTCTTAATAAATATTTTTATTAATATTTTCTAAAGTTTTGATTAGATTTTCATAAAATTTGAAATGTCTCGACAAAATTCTGCAAAGATAATATATCTTAAATTTCAAACCATTCGGCTGGGTAGTTTTTGCGTTGTTATATACGGACAGACAGACAGACAGACAGACAGACAGACAGACGGACGAACCAGACGACGACAATAGGTGCTACGTATTTATATAATTACGAACGCACCTAAAAAATGAAGTACTCAAGAATTTGTAAATCTATGTACTCGTATCGAATTGAGCATGTTTGGATCAAACATGAACCTTTTCTTTCTCAATTTTGAAATGTCACATGTTATCAAACTCAAGCGAAACAATAATTTTGCTTAAATAGGTCATATAGTCTTGATTTCTGAAACTTGGTCATCAAAGCTACTAAGTTGGCCTTAAAGTCGCCATTTAGTTAGGCTCCTATCCTGATTAGTTATGCTATGTTGGTTGTAAATTCATAAATACCTGTGAAATTATTTTTATAGTAAAAGTAATATGCGTGCAGGGAAATTTGAATAACTATAAATAATGTTTTCGGGGGGAAAGATGCTCATTATTAGTGTTCTTTGTCCCAGTGGTGTAGTCGATGGGGTACTTTTTTATTTTATTTGAAACGTCCTCCTACTTTTTATTTTCAGGGAAACGCTAGAGGCACGGGAGGACGTAGGCTTTTGAAACGCATTAATATTTTTTAAAGGATAAGCAGCTAAGAAATAACATTTTTAAGAAATAAATCACTGATTTTTAATACTTTCCAAGGAAGTTAAAAAGTGTTTAGGATTCCGGATCTTCTGTCTGTCTATCGCTTCTCACTCTAGCTTACGTAAATTTCAAAACAAATTTTAATGAAAATCTCGTTGCGTGAATTAGCGTTACTGAATTCTGAATTTTATTGTTCAGCTATTCAGACCCTATGTTCGGGACTATGAGCGACCCCCCTCTTTTTTATAGCACTACACCACTGCTTTGTCCCTTTTTAAATACTTCCGCATTTCTTTTTAGATTTTTTTTTTAAATATGCATTGATAGTTGCGTATAAGTAGAGATAAATAGTAATAATAATATGCGTGCGGGGAAAACGTTTCTATAATCTTCTATCAAAAATCAAATTTAATCCAGTTTTCATCAAACAATAATTACCTATAGATAACGGCAATGCATTCCAAAATATTTTTTTTTCTCTCTGTACCTTTTGAACACTTCAGCATTTGAAAATGAAAATAATTTATATATATTATTAATTGCGTATAAATTGGGACAATTACTAATAATATGTGTGCGGGCAAAACGTTCGTACCTTTTTCTATTAAAAATAAAATTTAATTCTGTTTAAAAACGCATCAAGCAGTTATTACCTGTAGCTGACAAATGCATTAAAAAAGAAAAATTGTTTTTCTCTTTCCGTTTTTAAACACTTTGATATTAAAAAAAAAAAAAAGTAATTTATATATAGTATTAATTGCGTATAAGTGGATATAATTACTAAGATTTATATTAAGACTGCATCGCATTATAGACCTCCTGTATATATTATTTAATTAATGATTTATTCCACTCAGAACAGCGGTTGAAATTTACTGTAGTCGAAGAAGCTTGTTATAATCCTTGTAATGGCAATTACTTGGATTTAATAGGATACACCCATGCCATTATGCCATTCTGTCACTGTGTGATATTATATTTAGTATCGTAGTATACGGCGAGTAATTATTTGTATATTGTGTTCTTTTATGTAGTCTTGTGTCAGTTGCGAACTTTTAGTTTCGCATCGCGAAAATCCTTAGATCAAATTTAGATTTTTGACCGGCCTGTTTTCAACTCATACTGGAATATCAGTCTATTCGTTCATATATATTTTCCTTCGCTCTTTTATAAAACGATTTAATTCCAAAATATGTGATCTCATTAAGTAATAAATCTCTCACCAGCCATAACTCCATCGTGGTGTTATAACATTATTTCGTATTCGAATATATAGTTTTATCGTTTATATACCTCTATAAATCTCGCTCTATACCTACATAATATGCTCACTTGTAAGAATATTCTGGATTTTCTTCTGAAAAATCGCAGCGTACCCGAACCCGATCTGCAAGAACCAAAATCCAACCCGGTTCTAATGGGACCAGGAAGTTAAAAGCTAGTCAACCCGACTTGAACCTAACGCACAAAATAAATAAATAAATAAAAAATCGAAAAAATTAGAGTCGGGTCGGGTTCCGTTAAACTCGTGTTATCCTATTCTATGCAGACTCTAGTTTCAAAGTAAGGAGGAAATTCATCAAATACACCTTTGAACTTTTAAAAGAAGAAAGTGAAATTCGTAAGAGTAATTTAAATTTTTGATTTTGATTTTATATTATGCCGAAGCCGTTTCTCTTTTGGCATGATTGGATTTTGATGTTTAGATTACCGTTCGGCAAGATTAATTAGTTTCATAAAATTTCTCAAATTTGTTTTAATCCCAACTTTGTAATAAAGTAAATGGAAGTTTGAGGATAATTATATCGTCATTTAGAAAATTTAATGTCTTTATTTTAAATTAGCAGCATAAGTGATAGTACAATAAATTTTAAAAATATTATTAAGTGTAGTAAATATTTAAAAATACGTTAATGAGAAATTGTTCAATTAATTTTATTAACGCGCTTAAATAACTCTCTTGTAATTATAACTATAGAATAATTGCAATTAATTTTTATTGGCATATTGAACTAATTATATTTTTTATTAAGAAAACACTGTCATTTTCAAAAACGTACTTAATTGTAACATCGTAGAAACGTTATTTGTAAAAAATATTGTAATAATATAATCATTCCAACATATAATATTAGTGTTCAGTTTGAATAATTATACAAATAATAACATAATTCCAAATAATATCGTCAAAATACAATAATGGCGAACTATCTTACTATCTGTGAATAAATGTCTGGAAGAAGGACCTAATGTTACAAATTTTGGAAAGTTGGGATTTTTGTTGGTAAAAGACCTATGCTGAATGATTGATGAATACCCACTGTTAAAAATTGCAATTTCTTAATGTACAAGTTTGCTCACTTTAAATAAAAACTAGTCGGATGTACCAATGCCAAAATTTTCTTCTATCTCATACTTGTTAATACTTCAAAATTCGCCAATATTCATCACATCGCGAATAAAATCGATGTTTTTCGTCATTCTGCTGTACATCAGCTGCTTGCGAATCGTCGGGTTACTTGGATGCGAAGCAGCCTATGTCCAACACAATTACGAAGAGTCCTTCTGGCATGTACCGGTGGGAAAAGATAGCGTCCCTCTTCCTTAGTTTTAAGATTCCAGGTAATTGTACTGGAAAACACTAAGCTAAAATGCGTGGAACCCGATAACAAAAGATTCATTCCCAGTTCTCGTCAATATTGTATTTGAATCAGACTTTCGCCAAATTAATCAGCTATAGCGAAGTTGGCTTCATTTATGGCAACTTATTTTTACCGACAAATTTGGCGATATTTCGCCAAGTGTCGCCAGGAATGGCAATAATTTGACGCTGGCGAATATGAATATACAGTATGTAATCTTTTATATGTTAAGCATATAAGAGTTGGAACGATGCTTACAACGATGAAAAAGAATTTGCCAGAAAGCCTGTTAACTAAAACTCTTAAGCTCTTTTATGAAGGAATCATGCTGTCTTGTTTCAAAATGTCACCCCCCGTAAAATTTCAAACTGATATATCTCAGCCATTTTTTTAAGATAGAAGTAAAACAAAAATTGTTCCGGAATCCTTGGATCAAAACCGAAGGTTTAACGGAAAAAACTTTTAGGATCTCTAATTTTTGTGCACATCTTTTTGAATTTTAAATATTTAAATGGCTATCGCAGCGTCCCTTTCCGGCGGAATATTCCCAAATTTAACTGGAACTTGCAGGCCATAGTCAAAAACATATACAAAAAATTTGGTTCAGTTCTATGCATAACTTAATGCACTATTCGATGATACAAAGAGGACGCAGACACGGACAGACAGGCATTTTGTGAAAACATGTTTGTCGGAATCTCTGATACCTAAAACGTGTTAATACATCGAAAACACCGGAAGTCGAAAAAATTTTTTTCGATTACATTACTGTCTTCTATTATAGGTAGAAGAAAGTAAAAATTAAAACAGGAAATATTTTTCTTGCCTACCTAACTAGTTTTTTTTATTATTCGTCAATGCTCAGCATGAAGACTAAAGTGGAAGGTAATTGAGTTCGGAATAAGAGCCTATGTTGCACTTGGTGCTCAGGGTATCGCTAATCAACGACATTAATAGTTTTTTAGTTCCGCTGTGGCGCAGAAGATTAAGTTCGATTCCCGCCAAGATCACCGAAAATGAAGCAGCATCGACTATGGTCAGTGCTTGGGAAGGTGACAACCTCTCTCGACTGCGGCTGCTGTGGGACCGTGTACGTTAAATGGAAGGTGGTGCACGTAAAATCTGTTCGTGACTCCAATGTCCTCCAAGTTTGAAAGCGATACCTTTGGGGGGGGGGGGGGGGGGTGCCAATCCAGGTGCAGGTCTCTCATCTGGAATTGGTTCAAAATAATTAGGAGACCAGCTCTAGAAGTCCAACCTCTCTCGAGGCTCTGGCACCCCTTTCTGTTGTTCTCGTGTCAGAGAAAGTGCCATGACACTTCTCGGACACGACAACAACAACAATAGTACCCCCCCCCCCCCTCCCCTCATTTCTGTAAACTTTAAATTTGTAACATAGGCCCTTATTCCAGACACCTGTTCACATTTAGCTCAATTGGTGTTTTCTGTAAAATTTTAATAGTATATAGATGAGGGAGTCTGGATTTTATATGTGTTCGGGACCAGCAGTTAAAAAAAAAAAAAAAGAGTTGCGTCACTTATAGTAGTATATCAGTTAGTATATCAGGAGTATAGCAGATATATCTATGCAAATATGGTTCATCATTATTTAAATGTAATACATACATGACAAGGATTACGAATGTTGAATGCGGCTATTTTTAATTTTCTTTGAATTTTTATAATAGCAGAAATCTACGATTAAATAAGGCGTATACAGTTTTAAAAGAATAGTGGTGTTAAAAATTAGTAACTCTTGACACCCATAGTAATATCATATGAACAAAATCGGTTTTGTAATTTTTTTTTTCTTTGCTTTCCATTTCTCAGAGATTATAATTGTTGCAAAAAGTTGTACGGCCCGGAAGGGAACAAATAAACTCGCAAGCTGTTTGCAATTTGCTGGCAGCTAGCTGGAAACCCCTGGTATAAATTCAGAAATTGTCTGAATGTTCGTGCCATTTCAGGGATAAATAATTATTCTTAATTGCTCTGTCGAGATAAAATTATAGAACAAAAAATTTACTCTGTCTGCAGAAAGTTTACACTTTTCTGTTATAATTACAATATAGTACCACTAAAAGATTGCTAATTTTTATAATTTTTTTAATGTAAATTTCTTTAATATTTTTTTAATTCAACTGCATATAGTATTTTATTTTCTTACTTCGTAGACAGATTTCTGTTTCGGAGTGTGTGAAATCAAATTGAATTGTTAGATCAAGCAGTTTAAAAAAAAAAAAATAATAATAATAACAAAGAGAAAGAACTAAATTCGGAATAATTTCCCCCGAGACAACGCCTCAATTGGATGATATTTTAAACTAATTTCCTCTTCTATGATTTGAAAATCGTTCCATCTTTCTTTGGTTAACCGAAATAAATTTCCTTGAAAGGCATCCTATGGAAAATTAAAGTTGTTTATTAACTTTTATTTTCCGCTAAATGGCCGCACGAGAATTTTCTAATTTAAACCGTTAATGTGGTCTCTTATGGTAGTTTTTATTTTATCTACACTGCATGCGCGGTAGTGTATTACTGCTTACTTTACTGTTTATTACGGTTAATTTCACGGTATAATACTGTAAAATAAACATTTTTTTTTTCTTGCAGTGTACCAATTTGCAATAATCGAATTTCCGGTTTTACGATGTTTTTGAATCCTCTCACACAGGGGTCGGAAATAGTGCGCTACAAGTAGCGAAACTACAGTAGTCGCTACTTACAAGTAGCGAAACTACAGTAGTCGCTACTTTTTACTGTAGTTTGTAATGTAGCGCGCTACATTCTGAACAATGTAGTGTAGCGAGTAGAGCGATACAAAAAATCAGTAGTTTGTCGCGAAAACCGACGCTACTTCAGGGGGGAAAATGTGCCATTCTGCAAACCACGTGGCCGAAACTTTCTTCTTTTGCGCAAAATTTGTTCTTCTCAACAATTTGCTATTCTCAGCAGCAAATCCCAGCTATAGTGTATAGCAACGCATCGCATGACGTCATAGATTTTTCCCATTGATGCTTGCTTCTAATATCAAGTTCTAGATTATAAATATCTCTCTTAATTTTGCTACAAAATTTGTAATGTGTGTATAAACTAACATTTTGGGAGACAAATACATTTTCTTGTATCTTATCTTTCTTAATTTTTTAATGCCTTCGGTTATGTCGCAATTTATTTAATTGTATCCCGACAGACGCGATAACGAGGGGTTGCTTTATTATTTTATCTGTGTCTTCCATTTCTAGTGTAAATTGAACCTTTTCACAAAAGTTGAAAGTAGCGAAATAGTGACTACTTTTGAAAAGTAGTTTGTAGTCGCTACTTTTTAAAACAAGTAGTTGTAGTTAACTACCTTTTTTGATAAAGTAGTTTTAGTTCGCTACAATAAAAAAGTAGTTTTTCCGACCCCTGCGCTCACATTGCCATTTTACGGAACTCTCCATTTTTCATTTGTTGAATGAATGTCTTGCATTTCGTATTTCGACAGGGATTATTTTAAGTCGTTCATCTTCTTTGACCAGTCCAGTCTTACTGGCAAAAAATTTAATGAGATTTTTTTTACTATTTTAAAACACGCGTGATTTTTATCATAAGATAGAATTTTTAAATGTCTTACTTATATTCTCTTAAATTTCATAAATCGATATTTTCTAACTACACTTTTATTTTTTTCATAAAACTGTAACTTATTTTCTGAAATATTCTCTCCGCCGAATGTCGACGGATGACCTAGTATTCTTTCAAATCATCTGAACTTTTCTTCGTTTTGTATTATTTTAAATCGGGTTTGGCGCAGAATGTCCTTATGGAAAAACTTGTCAACTAACCAACGGTGTTTTTGATTGAACATGCGAGTTCTGACTCGCACATTTTTTTTTTTCGACATAAAATGAAAACGCATTAAAAATGCACAAAAATTTATCTGTGTATAGAGGAAGCGTAAAAATTTGTGGGGAGAATTTTTCTCCTGTGATTTTTCACTCAAAATTGAACAATACTTTGATGCAGTTGACGTTGATAATGCAATAATTAAAACAATAATCTATGAAAATCGTCAAAACAGAACCCATGTGGTTGTTGAGAAGCTGAATGTATTACATTACAAACGAAACAAACATTATTTAGCCATGGACAATTACATGTCGCGATTTTTTGGACACGTTCCGATAAAAAATTGAAAGTACAAATAATGTCAGAAGTGACACTATAATTAATGTGGTAGGGAGGGAAACGATTTGAAAGAAAAAAAAACCCTAATATTGATTTATAAACATGATTTATACTTATTATATAGAATTTAATGAAATCAATATTTGTTCTAACTACACTCTTATTTTCTTCGTAAGCTTTAACTGTAACTTATTTTCTCAAACCTTCTCTCTGTCGAATCAGCTACTGATGCACCTAGTATTCTTTTAAGTCATTATCTTTTTGAAACTGTCTCTTTTTTTGTATTTTAAATCTTGTTTGGGCAGAATGTCCCTGTGGAAAAACTTGTCAACTAACCAACGGTGATTTTGATTGAAAGTGCGAGTTCTGACTCGCATAAAATGAAAACACATTAAAAATGCACAAAAATTTATCTGATGTGTATATAGAGGCTGTATGAAAATTTGTGTAGAGAATTTTTCCCATGCTTTTTTTCACTCAAAATTGAACAATATTCTGTTCATCCTGTTCATAATGCCAATAATTAAAATAATAATCTAATGAAAATTGCCAAAGAAGAACACATGTGATTGTTGAGAAGCTGAATGTATTACATTTACAAACGAAGAGCATGTAAAACAATTTGGCTACGGGGGAGGAGGGAGAAAGAAAAAAAAATCCCTGACGGCTCGGCCTACAGGCACAGGTAGATTTCGAAGACGCAGACCGTGGGGCGCCTGTTTGTCGGGAATTGCGGAAGAAATGACCTTTTTTACGATGATGCGGCAGTTTGAACCGCCTACTTCGAAACCTAACTTGTTTGCAGGCGGATCCGGCAGGGATTTTTTTGTTTTTAATTTTTTTTTTTTTGGTATAACGGTTGGTCCTATAAAAAACTTGTCAATATAAAAGTTTTAGATAATATTAAGAGGATTTATAATAAATTTAAGCGGATTTGAAATCTTGGGAATTGACGAAGTTATGAATTTTTTTCTTCTAAAACCCCCCCCTTCCCCCCCCTCTTAAGGCAATTTTTAATTATATCAAAAATCTGTCATACATAAATTTTCGGCCCTTCTCCTAGAAGTAATAATAACTTCAAACGGATTCGATACGTATCATAATTAAGAAATTATGGGTTTTTTTCTGTTTTCATAAAAAGGTCCCCCCCCCCCTCCCCCCTGGTTCGATTTTGCCCATTAACGAACTTGACCGAGATTTTATGCCTCTTGATTATATGTATCAGTTTCGAACAGATGCGGGAGTTGGTACCGCTTACTTCGAAAAATAACTTGTTTGCAGGCGGAGCCGGCAGGGTTTTTTTTTGTTTCTAATTTTTTTTGCTATAACGGTTGGTCCTATAAAAAACTTGTCAATATAAAAGTTTTAGATAATATTAAGAGGATTTATAATAAATTTAAGCGAATTTGAAATCTTGGGAATTGATGAAGTTATGAATTTTTTTCTTCTAACCCCCCCCCCTTCCCCCGCTTAAGGCAATTTTTAATTATATCAAAAATCTGTCATACATAAATTTTCGGCCCTTCTCCTAGAAGTAATAATAACGTCAAACGGATTCGATACGTATCATAATTAAGAAATTATGTTTTTTTTCTGTTTTCACTAAAAGCCCCCCCCCCCCCCCCCTTGGTTCGATTTTGCCCATTAACGAACTTGACCGAGATTTTATGCCCCTTGATTTTATGTATCAGTTTCGAAAAGAGATGCGGGAGTTGGAACTGCCTACTTCGAAAAGTAACTTGTTTGCAGGCGGAGCCGGCAGGGATTTTTTTTTTTTTTTTAAATTTTTTTTTTGCTATAACGGTTGGTCCTATAAAAAACTTGTCAATATGAAAGTTTTAGATAATAATAAGAGGATTAATAATAAATTTACCCGGATTTGATATCTTGTGAATTGACGAAGCTATGATTTTTTTTCTTCTAAAACCCCCCCTTTTCCCCCCCTTGGAGCCATTTTTAATTATATCAAAAATCTGTCATACATAAATTTTCGGCCCTTCTCCTAGAAGTATTGATAACTTTAAATGAATTCGATACGTATAATAATTAAGAAATTATGGGGTTTTTTCTGTTTTCACAAAAAGCCCCCCCCCCCCCACCCTCCCCCCCTTGGTTCGATTTTGCCCATTAACGAACTTGACCGAGATTTTATGCCCCTTGATTTTATGTATCAGTTTGTAAAAGATTAATGCAGAATTTTTCCAGTTATCGTGGTCAGAAAAAAGTGACATAGATATATATATATATATATATATATATATATATATAAAGTTTTGAACTGGGGGTGGTTTTGGGTTCTGGGAGTCATGATCGGCGTAGATCTGCAAAAATTTTTCAAAATTTCCAACTTAGGTGAGAATGTAATAGGTAGTATTTCTTACGAAATCTACCTAAAAAAAAACCTCAACATCCTTATAAAGTTCATTTTACACTACTCATTTGAATCTGTGATTTGCTTCGAAATGATCCATTTATATGTGCGTTCGTAATTATATAAACACCACGTACCTGTAGTCGTTGTCTGGTCTGGTCTGTTCGTCCGTCCGTCTGCATAGCGCTAAAACTGGTGCCTAGTCATTTGAGGGTCTCGTCACCTGATCAAGGTTCTAAATTACGAGACCTATTAAATCTGTCAATTCAACAAAGTTAAACAGAAACCTTGAACCGGCAAACAAAGATAACGGTAGCAAATCACAAGAGAGCAAGCACAGCAGCGATGTGAACAAATCAATAGTGAGGTGGATTGTGATCAGGCGATTTCCGCCCTGCACCCAGGTACTAACCCGTTAAGCTAGGCATTCATGCCGGGCAGGTAGGGGCTAGCGGTATAAAAAAAAACAGCGCTAAAACTACCCAACCAAATGATTTGAAATTTAATATATATAATCTATGCAGAATTTTGTCGAGTCATTTCAAATTTTATGAAAATATTAATGAAAATATTTATTAAGTAATTTAAATTTTTTAAAAATTGGTACTTCTTTGTTATAGAAGCTTCCGAGGATTAAAAGTCAAGCGACCGAAATGTATCATTCTATTAAATCCTATCATACGTAATTAATTCAGTGATATCCCATGATAGGTGATGATACTAGGTTGCCATGGTGATTACGTCCTATTTAAGATGGAGTCATATTATTTCTGTATGACTGAATTTGCATACTAAAATTGTTTTTAGCAATCCTATAATCTACCGCCAGTTTTTGGATAGATGTTTCCGGAGAAATATATATTAAATGGAAAAATGTCTAAATATGGATTTCAAGTTCTGAAATTTTCAATGCCAGACTTAAGTTTCCCATTGGAATTTTCAGTAAATGTCAACAACTGATAAAATGTTGGCAACTTAAAATGTACTTATTTTATTACGGAAATTAATCATATCATAATAACAGGCGGTATAATTCATTTCACTGAAACTAGTTATAGTACGAACGCATCTCATTTGTCACGTTTGACGTACAATTTCCAACTTGTTAATACTCATGACAGCTGATAAGGAAAAATGGGTTGTTTAGATCCATTATTAGAACTGTGTCAATATGTGTGTGCTAGGGATGAAGATGAACTCCATTTTTATATCGGTGCTCGGGCTCAAACTGAAAGTTTTATTTATTTGCTAACTGATAAAAGGGAGAAAAACTTGATATTTGAGAAACCAGAATATATTCCAAATTTCCTAAAGTCCTTTAAAAATAAATTTGAAAGGGAACTAACTGAATTGTTATTGATGGGATATAAAAGAAGAAATATTTTGTCTGATTATGAAGCACTGTCAGTGTTAGTAACATAAATATATTTCTAAGAGAGATAAAGATATTCCATAAATATGTAGGGATATTCCTTGTCTATCCTAGCTTTCTGTTCAAGTCCTTTTCCAGAATACTGGAAAACAGAACTCATGTCTTTCTGACATAGTCGTATAGTGATAATTTGAAAGAATAAGCATTGGGACTTTTGCAGATTTCTGCAAGTGATTGAATATAAATAATAAATTTACTATTTTAAACAGGTTTTCCGGGACATGAAAATCACGAAACTTTGTTAAGAGGGTGTATTTAGGATTAATATTTATTTCTAGTTGTTAAGAATTAATATTTATTTCTATGAAAGAAGAAATTTTTAAATGAGAAAATTGATTTTGAAACAATTTAAAACATTTATTAATTTTCTATTGCGTACTTTCGGTATCGAGCTCTGGCTCTGATGTCATAATTTTTTTTTTCTGGTTCGGTCTTCGAATCAGCATAAGTTTCTAAGCTAATATTCATCAAAAATTGCAGATTTGTGCTTCGATATATGTCAAATATAATTGATTTGTTAGATGAAGCCGTTAAAAAATAAATAAATAAAGCGAAATAACGGAATTTGGAATAATTTCCCTCCGGACAAGGCCTCGATAGTATGATATCTTAAATTAATTTCCTGTTCTACGATTTGGAAATGGCTTCCTCTTTCTTTGGTTAACCGAAATAAATTTCCTTGGAATACATTCTGGGGAGAATTAAAGATTACGTATTAACTTTTATTTTCCGTAAAATGACTACATGAGAATGTTTTTAATTTAAATAGTCGATTGTTTCTTTGGTAATTTTCGCCTGTCTTCGAATTTCCGTTTTTATTATACTTTCAATCAAATGTGTGATTTTGTAAAGGTGTTTTCACATTCACGAACTCATTTTCAATCGTCTTTGCCTCAAAAACTTGAGAAAATTACTTTTAGTTGATTAAGAATCGAATAGTGTTTGTTTTTATTTTCGATTAAATTCGATATTGCTCCCCAAAAGAAGACAACTCCAAAAAGTGCGTTTTGGGTTTCATTCCACTAATAGGTCGGGCATAGGTCTTACTGCAGTCAAAGTATCATAAGTATAGTTATCCGAAAGGCCGCTAATTACACTTTGCCACCACAAAGGGAGGGATAAATTTACTCAATTCTCCTTATCTCTTCTACGTCTTGATTCTTAAAGGTTTTACTATTTTATGTACGGTTTTACAGTTGCATACAGAGCTTAATGCTATAGTTTTATGTTACGGCAAAAAACAGAGCCGGGGGGGGGGGGGGGCTTTACCAGACAATTTTTTGGCAAGACTTTGCATACGCTGCTGGAGTATAAATGGATTATTTTAGGAAATGGTTGCTGTGCCTGAAACTGATAGTCCACATCATACTGCGGTATTTAAGTGGTGCCACGCGTCCAATGACGGAATTTAAAAAAAAAATCCATGGACTTTTATAAAAAATATGGTATTAAAACGTAATTTTCACCTTTTTTATTATATTATTATAAGATTTCCTTTGAAATATTACGGGAGATCGTGTTATAAACGTTTAGTTTCTCCCTGATATCGTCATGGTTTATGATTGCAATTTCCAGTCTAGATTTTAAAAGTTTTTTGGCCTATTAGAATGTATTTCAATTCTTATGCTAATTATTATTATTTTTTTTAAAGTTAAGTTAACTTTTTGTTTTGTTACACCAGTTGACAAGAACTATAGAAAGTTTTCGAAGCTATATGCTTAATTAAAATAATTATTACTACCTTATTATTATCTTCATCTTTTTTGTTATTGAGAGGGATGTGTAAAATGCAAGTTTCAACTAATTCTGGTGCTTACCTTTTTAACTTTCTCCCTAATGGTTTAGTTAAAAATAGAAAATCGATATTGCCATTAAATCTTATCTGACATAGAAAAGAAATAACATTAAGAATCATAACTAAGTGCTAAAAAAAATTCTTGAATCTTTTATGCGGCAGCAAAAACTTGGATAAAAGATTTGAAGTATTATCTTTATACCTTTTTGACAAAAGTTTAAGTGGTCTGCAAGAAACTTCACCAAATAGTTTAATTTTTTGTTTACTTACTTCTTCACTCAATGCGTATATTTTATTTTTCTGTAGATTTTTTGATTGAGAAAATTACAATTCTATATTCAGAGAAATTTTTTAGCAGACAAACAACAAAAATAGAAAAGGACATTCAGTACACACTCTTTAAATTGTTTAATACGTATTTCGTGAAGACACTTTAAAATGTTGCTTCCAAATTTTTTTCTGTTTGAAAAATCATGTCTCGTTTTTCTATTCTAATTTTTAAGTTTGTGTCTTTAATAATTGCGTATTCTGGGGATCTTTTGGTTTGAATAAAATTTGGTACGAATTCACTCCTTTTTTTTCGCAAATTTTTGCCGCAAAAACAATGCTTCCCCCAAAATATTCTACCATTTAAAAGGTAAAAAATAAATAAATATAAATCAAATAAATTTCAAAATTTTAAAAGATTATCTGGTGAAAATAAACAATATATTGTCATTAGTGTATTCAAAGCAAAAAAAAAAAAAAAAAAAAAAAAAAGAGCAGTAAAATTATTTTTGTTTTGCCATTTTGGCAACATTTGGAAATTGTTTTGATGATCTTGGTGATTACCGCACAAAATATTAGGTTTCCTCGATTTGACGCTTGCTCATCTCAAATAATAGAAAAAAATGTCAAATCCAAGAAAATATAAAACTATTTAATAAATTATTAGTAATAAATTACATAAGACTTATTCCCCTTCTCCAATGAATAAGTATAATTTATCCTTTTACAGATTTTATGATTGAGAAAATTCCAGTTCCATATTGGGGGGAGAAAAAAAAATCGTATTCAGTACACACTCTTGAAATATTTGTTAAGTCTTTCACTTGCAATTCATCGTAACAGTTTAAAATGTTACGCCTCGGAATTTTTCTGTTTGCAAAATCATTTCTCGCAGCTTTTCTATCCTACTTTTATATTCTTTTATGTATTTGTATTCGTGAATTGCTTTAGTATTCAATTTAGACTAAAACAATTCCGGCCCGTTGATTTGAATTTTAAATCTCTTCAATCTGCTTTTTAATACTAACTGTGTGCGAACCTTTCTAGCTACGTTTGCATGACTAAGCAGATGGAATCTTATTATTTTTAAAGGAGCTGTTTCTAACATTACCTTATTTAAGTTTGTGTAATGCTCAATAATAATAATTTCTGTTTGCATAATGATCATGCAAGATGTACTTTGAATTAGAAATGAAAATCGTTTCAACAACTATTTGTTTTGAAACAAATTTGCCATACTTCTGTTTTCTTATAAGAACAAAATGACTATGCAGGGAGGAGGGAAATTTTCCTTCCTGAATTTAAATTTTATTTCAAATCGCTGCTTAGAGTTGTAGATTAGCATTACAAATTTCAGAACTAGAATATGCTTTTCTTTTCTCGTTTTCTACCTACAGTGTGTAAGTTTTGGGTGTATCATTTTATTTTGAAACATCGTATCATGTTCTATATGCGACAAACAAACAATTCAAAGTAAATTAAATTTTGTAAAATGTTAGTTTGAGATTGTTTAATTAATATAAATAACATTATCTCGTGAAAGTAAACAACATAGTTTCATTTATGTAAAACAGTAAAAATATTTTAACTGGTATTTCAAAACAAGGAAATAATAGTCTACTTTCTGGAAAGCAAATTATTGTTTTAACATTTTGGCGATTATCAAATTTGGAAATTGTTTTTGATGATCTCATTAATTAAGCATGTTGGCAAAAATGCATATGGACACAAAATTTAAAGATGATTTAGCATTGATTATATGATGGGAGATATGACATAGTAGCAAAATAGAGAAACTTAGGAAAATATTAAAATATTGAATAGTTAAATTTTCCCTTTTTCTCCTTGTAGAGAATACGTATATTCTCTCTAATATACATTTTTATGGGTGAGGAAATTCCAGTTCTGTGTTAAAACAAATTTCTGTTTAAAGAAAGAAACAACTGAAGAGATAATTTAGTATATACTCTTCAAATATTTGTTAAGTCTTTCTGTTACAGTTCATGGAAACACTTTAAAATGTTACGCTTGAGATTTTTCCGGTTTGCAAAAATAATTTCTTCTAGCGTTTCTATCCTATATTCTTTTATGTATTTGTATTCTTGAATTTCTTTAGCATTAATTTAGGCAGTTTCGGTTCGTTTGTTTGTGTTTTAAATCTCTACAATCTGCTTTTTAATATTAAGTTTTTAGAACCTTTCTGGACCCAATGAATAATACTGCTTATATAATCATCTTTCTCAAGTATGTATGACATGAAAGAGGTTAACCTCTAAGGGAAGTAATATAAAAATCTTCTCATGTTTACAATAATAAATTTGTTAAATTCGTAAGTAAGTACTGCCATTCTTAAAAAAAGAATGCCTACCTTTTTATTTTATTTTTATATATTTTAAAATCTAGATGCACGTGATACATGAGTGTTTGGATTTCACTGGCCTCTGTATATGACCCTTGGTTATTGTATAAAATATAAAATAATTGGCTGGCTATTTTGTATTCAAATTTATTAAACAAATAAGCAATACATTGTGAATACTGTACAATTTTAGCATTGATGATTAGATTTTAAAGAATAAAATCTGTTTTTCTTACCCAATTGAGATATTAAAAATTAGGGTGGACATACATGGAAAAAATAGGGTAAATTCTTTAAAATTCTTGAGCTCCTTGAATTTTTTCTTCTCAAATCTGTATGAACCTTGAATTCGTCCTTTTTCTCATTGTAGAAAATAAGTATTCCTTTGCTGTTTATGGGCGAAAAAATTCCAGTTCCATGTTAAAACAAATTTCTGTTAAGAAAAGAAAAGAAAAGATGTGTAGTATATAACTCTTCAAATATTTAAGTCTTTCACTTGCAATTCAGGAAAACACTAGAAAATTGTATGCTTCAGAATTTTTGTGTTTGCAACAATCGTTTCGTTCACCGTTTCTATCCTATATTCTTTTATGTATTTGTATTCGTGAAGTGCTTTAGCATACATTTTAGGCAGTTCTGGCCCGTTTATTTTGAATTTTCAATTTTTGAAATCTGCTTTTTAATATTAACAGTATTCAGAACCTTTCTGGACACAATGAATAATACTGCTTATATAATCATCTTTCTTAAATATTTATGGCATGAAA
Source organism: Maratus michaelseni (assembly GCA_963931845.1). Lineage (NCBI taxonomy): Eukaryota > Metazoa > Arthropoda > Arachnida > Araneae > Salticidae > Maratus > Maratus michaelseni. Next base: position 84,923,187 of record OZ007595.1, on the reverse strand, counting down.
GAGATCAACCTGTAAGGGAAGTAAAATAAGTCTTCTCGTGTTTTACAAAGGTAATTATTTTTGTGCCTTGTGATTTTTTTCAGTAAGTTATTTTTAAAGTCTAGGTGCACGTGATACTTGAGTGTTTAGGATTTGACTGAACTCCGTATATATGATCATTGGATCAGTGGCATAAAATAATTGGCTGGCTATTTTGTATTAAAATTTACGAAACCAGTAAGCAATACATTGTACATACTGTGCAATTTTAGCATTAATTATTAGATTTGAATAGAACAAAATCTGTTTTTCCCTCCAAATGAGGTATTAAAAATTAGTGTCGGTGTGCGTGCGTGTAACACGAGGTCGCGGCATACATAAACAAGTTAGAAATTGGACGTTAAACGTGGTAAATGAGGTGCGTTCTTTTTATAACTAGTTTCACAATGTAAACAAATCATCCTTATTATTTCAATCAAATGTATTATACCGTCTGCTCTGAGCGAAATGAGCATGCCTTTTTATTAGTATTATTATTACGTATACCACGTTTAAAAATACGATTTTTTTTACACCAAACAGCGCTGCAAAATTCACCATGGATATCTTGCTTTGCGAATGATTACTTCCATGGTTTAATATTTTTATGACTCATAATGAACGAATATCCTGTGTTTATTTACTCTAATGGATTGAGATATTCGGCTGTTAACCTAATTTCCACTGAAGTTATCTCAAAATCTATACATTTTTTAATGTAACTCATCTCTCGAGCAAACAATTTTTTTGAACGATCTTTCTAAAAATCTAGCTTTTATGCAATTTTAGTCGAAAAAATAATTTTGAATAAAAATGACTGCCTGGCATATAACAAAAGAAGTGGTTAGTCCGTATTTGTTTTCCTCAGTCACATGACTTGCGCTTTTATTATATAGGTTACGCATGATAGGATTTGATTGAATGAAGAAAACTTTTATTAATATCTTTTTAAGTTTTGATTCGATTTTCATAAAATTTGAAATGACTCGACAAAATTCTGCAACGATTATATATATTAAATTTCGAACCTTTCGGTTGTGTAGTTCGTGCCCTGTTATATGCGGACGGACGGACCAGACAACGACTATAGGTTCTACGTATTCATATAATTACGAATGCACCTAAAAACTATGGCAAGTTCTTTAAAATTTTTGGACTTTTTAGAATTTTTTAGACCCTTTTGGATTTTTTATTTTCAAGTCCGTATATGAACTCTGAATTCTTCTTTTTTCTCCTTCTATTGAATCCGTATATTTTATCCCTTCAAAGATTTTATGAGTGAGAAAATTCCAGTTCCATGTTAAAACAAATATTTGTTTAAAAAAATAAAATAAAACTGAAGAAATATTTAGTATACACTCTTCAAATATTTGTTAAGTCTTTCAGTTGCTATTCAGGGAAATACTATAAAATGTTACGCTTTAGAATTTTTCTGTTTGCAAAAATCATTTCTTCCAGCGTTTCTATCCTATATTCTTTTATGTATTTGTGTTCGAGAATTGCTTTAGCATTCATTGTAGACAGTTTCAGCCCGTTTATTTGAATTTTAAATCTCTTCAATCTGCTTTCTAATATTAACAGTATTCTGAATATTTTTGGCTACGTTTTGTATGACTAAGCGGATGAAATCTTATAATTTAAAGGTCTGTTTCTAACATTACCTTATGTAAGTTTACTTAAGGCTGAATAATAATTTCTGTTTGCGAAATGATTATGCCGCATTAAAACCTTATTAAAACTGTTATATATATATATATATATATATATATATATATATAATAACAAAATGATTAAGCAGGTAGGGGGAATTTTTCCTTCAATATATATGTAATAATAAAAAATTTTCGCCCTATTTCTTTAGTTAAATTATTCCAAATTCTTCAATTCTTTTTTCCCTCTCTTTTTAAAATATCTCTTAAATCTATTTTGTATTCTAAAAATCTTAATCTGTTAAAAGCTACACGTATTTATTAAAACCTTATTCTCTTAAATTGCAACACTGCCTCTAAACGCACCTGCCTAATTTCTTCTTTTGAGACATTTAATTTTTATTCTTTGGAACTTTTATAATACCATTTTTATTTCTATTTAATTCATTCGGCATCCCATGATTCCAAGCGGTTTTCGCGCCCAAAGGCCTTTTTACCTTTTTAATTTGCCGCTTCTGTTAAAGAGTTTTAATCATACGTCAGAGACACGTCTTCGTGGCGTCATTTTTTCATCCATTAGCGAGAAAGCTCCGCCTTCTTTATCCCCCTAGCGCCCTCCGAACATGGATGCGAGTGGACCAGCTTGTTCGCGCGTTTTGTACCTTTGGGCCAAATTTTGAAGTATTTATACGGTTACACTGGCTTCGGAGACAGAATTTACACGAATTAGTGGTTGTCATCTAATTGCCGTCACTGGGGAGTCTACACTAATGCATCGGTAGTATGTTCTTCAAGCTCGGCTAATTCTTCAAGATCTTCAAATGTGTTCAGTTTTTTATGAAGCGAAAGTTGGTGGAGTTGCTTTCATCTCTGTGATCACAATAAAGCCACTGCTCATCTATTAAGTTATTAAGTCTTCTTTTTAATGTTTTTGGGAAATTTCTTCTGGATTTCACTGCCTCTGCTCAATTTTTACGACTGCTAATACACTACGATTTCCGATGTGATATACTTCGAGATTTGTCTTCATGGAGAGCGACTCGAAGTGATGCCCTGTCCGGGTGTCATGACTACATTTCAACGATCTCGACTGCGGCTACCTCGATATGATTATCAGGTAATTTTAGTGGTTTCGGACTGAGATGTTCCGATTGTCTGGTGGAAAGAACGTCCTAGTCGACAGCAATAGCGATCGTCTATAATGTGCCAATTTTCGACAGGAATGTATCATATATATATTTTTTCAAGTTGTTTATTAGAGTTGTAGTATTTGCACATTTCAGTATTAGTGTATGCTTATTCCCAAACCCATCCCCTTCTTTCCTGTCTACAGCGTGTAAGTTCTTTTTTTTTTGTGTGTGTGTATCTATGTAATTGGAGAATTATATCGTGAAAATAAGCAATATGTCTTCTTTTATTCAAAACATTAAAAATATTTGTAATATATTTAGTATTTTAAAACAGGGGGGGAAAATGGCCGTTATTTTTCCAAGCAAATTTTTATCTTAACATTTTGGTAATAAACATATTTGGCAATTCTTTTTGATAATTTTATTAGTACAATGGCAAAAGTGCATATGGACACGGGAATAAAGGTTTTAGATTAGACTTGGTTCTCAATTATCTGGAATAGTAGCAAAATAGTCAAATACATACATACCGAATAGTTACATTTTTGTTTAGTTTTCCCCTTCCTGTGTGAATACGTATATTTTACAAAACAATATTTTTTTTTCAAAAAAAGGAAAAAAAAAAAAAAAACTCAGTTGCATTTAGTATATACACACTTCAAATATTTGTCAAGTCTTTCAGTTGCAATTCATAAAGACACTTTAAAATGTTAAGATTTAATTTTTTTCTGCTTGCAAAATCATTTTTCCTAGCTTTCCTGTCCTATATTCTTTTATGTATTTGTATTCGTGAATTGCTTTAGTATTCAATTTAGACTAAAACAATTCCGGCCCGTTTATTTGAATTTTAAATCTCTACAACCTGCTTTTTTGATACTGTGTGCGGAACCTCTCTATACCTCAGCAGGTGAAATGTTATTATTTAAAGGGGCTGTTTCTAACATCACCTTATTTAAGTTTGCGTAATACTCAATAATAATTTGTTTGCATAATGGTTATGCCAGATGTATTTTTTGAATTAGAAATGAAAATCTTTTCAACAACATTTTTTTGAACCAATTCGCCGCGCTCCTTTTTTTTTTTTTTTTTTTTTTTTTTTTTTAAATTTATATAGTATAAAAACAAAATGGCTGTGCAGGGAGGAGAATTTTTTTTTTTTTTTTTTTTCTGAATTTAAATTGTATTTCAAGTCGCTGCTTAGAGTTAAAAATTAACATTACAAATTTCGGAAATATGCTATGATTTTTTATTTATGTTTCTTTTTCTGTCTACAGCATGTAAATTTTGTGTGTATCTTTATTTCATTTTGAAATATAGTGTCGTGCTCTATATGTAGGACAGACAATTCAAAATAAATAATGGAATGTTGGTTTTGGGTTAGTTTTAAATTAGTTTGTTTCATCGGCGCAAAAAAAAAAAAAAAAAGTATAAATATTTAATGCATGTTTATGCATAATTTTAGAATAAATCTGGTTTTAGAGACTTTTTTTTAATTTAAAAAACTACATTTTTTAGAAGGGTCTGTACATTTTTATTAGAATACCTAGTGATAGAAATTAACAGTGGCGTATGTGAGTTTTGAACGCTCGGGGCAATTCAAAATATTATGTATATTCCTTAATGACCATCAGTTTTTTTTATGCTATAGTTCTTGAAAAAAAAATTTCTGGCACCTCTAAAAATTTATTGTCCATAAGTCAGCATGAAAAAACTTTAATGATTATTATATTTGTCATAGTCATTACATAGCTTTAAAAGCATATATTATGGAAAAAATTTCTATTCTCAATCAACTTCGCTAAATATCTCATAGTATTCAGCCATATAAGCCGAGTTTCTAATAATTGTTACATTTTTTATTTATTTTATTTTTAGTTCCTTGCGATTCCGTCTTAGCAGGTTTCAGTACAATTATTTCTTTTTGGGAGGTTGGGATGAAATACTGTAAAGTTTGGTTGAAGAAACATTGTATATATAAGTGTAATACATAATTATTTTCTACTTTTACACAAAGTGCTGTTTTTTACAAGTTTCAAATCTCGCGTTTTAAAAAGTTTGAACCCTAATTTCCCTTATATCAAGATAATTTAATTCTTACAGTTTTTAAGTATATATATATCAAACTTTGGAATGTACAGTGTTTTCAACAATGTTGTATAAAAAATTGGAGTATATTATAGCCTTTGCGCATACCATATAGATGCTCTTATTGCTACTTTAGTACAATATTTTCCTACATACATCTAAGGATGGTATTCAAAAAAATATTTTTCCACGCTCAACAACTCAAAATTTTCTGACACATTTTCAGACTCATTTTTAAAAGTAAAAACATGAAACTTGGCGGCTTGATTTTTGAAGAGATTTATAAGAGACCCGTGTTTTTATTTTTCGTTTAATTAGAAATTGATTTACAAACAATTATTTTCACAGTACTTCTTTTTTTTGTTTGTTTGTTTCCAGCATTATTGCTTTGGGAAATTCGGTTCAAAATGTCCACTTTGAGATCATTGTTTGAAATATATTATGTCTTTATCAAAAAATAAACCAATATGGCACATTATAAAGTTTCTGAATAAGAGAACATGCCAATTGGATGCATTTTAGAGCAAAATTGAATTAAAAATGAGTCAGAAAATAAGCAGTTTGGATTTGAGTACACCCTTAAAAATTAACCATTAGTGTTTTCTTCTTCTTTTTTTAAATCTGAGAAAAATCGCTATTTTTTTATGGATGTATTTGGAAATAATACGCAATTTTTGGACTCTGCTTTCTGCTCCACCTGTTAAAGAAAATTATAAATTGACTTCTCATCGTGTTTTTCCGCAATTCTGGACTTAAATATTTTTCTAAATATATTTTTTAAAACTCCAATAAATTATTTGTGACAGTTTTCATTCTGTAAATGTTTATAGCAGCTATATTAACCTTGCATCACAATTAAATTCAACCGAACGACTTAATTACAAACTGAAAGAAAAGAATCTGAGAGGGAACAGATTATTATTCTTCAACCCATGCTATGGTGGTTTGACAAGTTTTATTTTGTGAGGCTGTTAGTTGAAAGTTTATTGGTGTTTTCTGGTAGACCAAATGCAATGTACTCTTTATTTGTCTTTTGTTTCTGCTTTCTAAATTGTTACTTCTTCCAATTGTTTACAAGCAACAAAATGATAGCTTGTTGCTTCTCCCATGAATCTGTCGTATTTTAAGTTAAGAGTGACAGCTATTAGCTTAGTTTGAAGTTTATTAGTCGAAGTCTTTTTGCTATTATTTTGGTTTAATTTTACCGTTTTTTGTTTTTTGTTTTTTTTTCTGGTGCGATACTGGCATGAAAGTTTTTAATTTCATAAGCATTTGCACACAAAGTTGGGAGGCATTGTCTATACAGATTTTTTTACATTTTTGTGCAACTGATTCGTAAACGGAGAAAACTCTTTTGAGTATCTTTTTTAAATAATTGTTCGTAAAGATGCAAAAACATTGTTACAATAAAATTGTAGTGTCTTATCATAGTAGAAGTTTTTTTTACTTACAAACTTATAAAATAAGTAATGGCACAAAAATGTATTTTGGGAATTTTTAATCCAGTATTCCTTACACATACGTTACAATCATTCGTCGATTAATCCATTTCAGTGTTTTGCATTAAGGGAAAATGTACTGCAATGAATACGCAATTTCATTTTTCTTTCTTTCTTTCTTTCTTTCTTTTTATGTAACTCTTTTGTAATATTAATTTTTATATTTGGTCAATTTTATAGATCTTCCTTGTAAAATATACGTTTCTAGAGTAGAAAAAGGAATATAAGTAATCAAATTTTTCTCACGTTCTTCCTTTTTCTTGATAATCTCTCATGTGCACATCCTATGCTGCGTTTTGTTTAAATGTTATATTTTCAGAACATATACGAATATATTTGTCAGTCTAATTTATAACAAAAAAAAAGTCAAAGACATATTTTCAATAATGTTTTTTTTTATTACAATAATATTTAAATTCGCCTAAAAATTGTATAGTACATGTTTATGTATGTCATCGGTTAAGAAATGCAAAATTAAGAAGAGCATTTTGTTTTATTCTTTCTACAAAAGAAAAAAAAAAAAACACATTTCATTTAGAGTACTGGATCGATAACCCATGTAAATTTTCTTATGCTGCTTAACATACCATTCTATGTACAATAAATTACTTGTATATAATTCTACCCCTCCCCTTTTTTTAAATGTTAATAAAAGTAAGAATGTCATAATTGTGTATAACGTTTCAAATTTATTAAAATTTCTTCTATAGAAGTAAACCAAAATTTAATTTTATAAACAAGATAAAAATTTTCATTCCATGACGTCTTCTTTTGTGATAAGGGGGAATAATGACTAAAAAGTGATTCATTAACGAAAACTGGATTTTAGGTTCATTTTCTCTCACATAATCGTTTTTATCATTAAGTAAATTCTTTTTTACTAAAAGAAGGAAAAAACTAACTAGTTGTCTAACAGCCTAAATAGATCTAAACGGATTAGCCAGCGACCTAATGAAATAAATTAACATAAAGAAACAAGGAGTAGGATGTTTGTAAAATACATTACCTTCCCATTTGCTGTGCTTAACTCTTCTTTTTTGTAACCCTATTATTTTATTTATTTTCTCCTTTTTTTTCCCCAACATTATTTTTTGCATTGTTTTCGCTATTTTTTTATGTAAAAGACGCAGTGCCGTATCTATCGCTTATTCGATTTCTGCTTTAAATTCATTGTGTTTCGTATACAACCGTAAAGTAGAATGATGATGATATTTTATTATCCAACAGTGTTTCAAATAGAGAGTATGATGGATATGCTCTTTTGAAAGTTCTTTCAGCGGTCTAAATTTTGACTGGAATGCCTCTTAATTCTTTACTTTGTGTCCGGGTTTTGTTGAAGTTATCTTTTAGTTTTTGAATAGGCTTTCAAGTTTCTCTCTCCCACTTTAAATTCAATTGTCTTTTGAAATTCTTATATTCTTACCCATTTCTCTTGTTTCAGCTGAATGTTACGGCTTATTTATCATATTGTTATGAAATAATAATGTTCCGGGGTTTTAAAGTGTTCTTTAATTTCGTGTAAGAAATTAATTTTTAAGTTACACTAGTTTATTTATTTAGCTTTTGTAGTTGTGTTTATAGCAAAATGAAACTATTTCACACGATTTTGATAATCATTGTCTAGCAATATTGTGTTTTAGCTGCAAGTCCTTCGATTATAGCAAAAAATAAAGTTGCTGCATAATTATAGAAGTTTTCTTCAACTTTCTCTTATTTTTATCCTTGCAAGATCAGCTTTTCTAAGACTAGATATCATCTTTGATATCTTAGTTATTTTTGATAGGTTTCTTGGCCATTCTGCTTCTTATTTATCCTATGGCAGCAATTTTTAGTGCTGATATGGATCGAATACGAGATTTGGTCATTCAAGTTAAGATTCTTGTCATGTATTACACAGCACTTACTGATCGAGAAAACAGGATTCATACACCCTCAGGGGAACCTGGGGGAAAAATTTTCGGTCATAAAATCTCAGGTGAAAGCCCAAAATATACCCAAAACTTGGAAAAATGATTAGCTACTCTGGGAATTTTGTAAATTTTCATGATTTTGAACATGAGATTTTTATCAAAGTCAAAATTATCGTTATTTATCAAGGAGGAGGGGAGGGGGGGGGGGTGATACTGTTTTTAAAAATGTTGTTAACTGTTGAAATGGAAAAATTAATTCTGAAAAATAACTCTGAGGAAACTCAAGGTATACTCTTTTTCTCAATTTTTTTTTGAAAATGAGTATAAAGCTTGAAAAACCTCTAAAATTACCTTTTCAGAATAACAGTATTATGCGGTAAAAAGGAGAGAATAAAAAAGTTATTTTAAAAGAAAAAAAAAAAGGGTGGATAATTATGTTGTATTTATCTTCGAAAAATCGGGTTCACAATAGAGTCTGTATATGTAAATTCACCGATGTATGTGTTGGGTGTTAAATGAAAATACACCTTTAACAACATTACAAATTAGAGGAACCTTAAATCAATGAATAAGAACTAGTTTTGAGTATCATGATCGTCATCGTAAATGAATATTTATCTGAGAGTACGCGTGGTAAGAATAAAGTGAAAATAAACAAAATATAAAAGTCCGGTGATCATCATACTGTGCGCTAATCGCAAAATATTTTCATTATTAAATAAACCCTGTCTAAGAACATGTAACAGTGCACGAAGGATTTTTTATTAAAATAACACCATATGTATATATTTCAGAATAATCTTTTAAAGGGAAAAAATGACTTTCGAATAAACAAAATCTGGTGATTTCCACTGGAGAAAATCCTTAAGAGAATTGCAATAAAATACATTACTTATTCCATATATCTTTTTTACTACTCCCTAATTGTCTCACAACTCTTTCTTTCATCTGGACCTCGTTTGTTTCTTTTTTGTACTTGTTCCTTCCACAGAGTTTGTCTATTCTTTCCCTTATCTTTTGATATTTAACAACTGTTCTTGCCTAGACGGCAAGATGCAGTATCCTCTAGTTTGTCTTTTTTCTTATTATCTGTGAATTGCAGCCTCTGTTAAGAATAGCTTGTTGCTTCTGTTTTTGTGTGCCTCACTAGTTAAAATTAAGAGTGACAGTTATTCAGCTTCTATTTTCCCGCTATGTGGAAAGTTTGGTGTCTTCAGTACTTTTTTCTAAGATTAATTTTGTAGTAATGGTGGACAGTGATCTTAAGTGTGATTTGCGATTTAATGGTGTTAAACCAAATTACATGGAAAGTCGGTATTAAATTAGATGTTTTTTTTTAAAGGTCACAAAGAACGACGTGGTTCAAGTTCAAAACAAATATAATAAGATTAAGATTGTCGTAGGTTTTCTTGTTGCATATTTATATAACATTTATATTGCGATATGTTTCTATTTAGCGAAATTTATTCGTAACTTAAATATCGTGGCTGCGACACAGTGACTTCACAGTTTGCTTTGTGACTTGCAGTGACCAGAGCCTGATTATCACAGGGGCACACAGGGCATATGCCCCAGACCCAGATTTTCAGGGGCCCCCAAAATGCATTTGTCCACTCTCTGTAGACACATGTTAATGCATGCAAATTTCCATTTATAGTTCATAGAAAAAATAATTTTTTCCCATTCATCTCCTTCACTAACGACAATGAAATATAATTTAAACTTCAAAATTCTGTTTCATTTTATCCCTTAGGTTTAGAATTTTACTCACTCTAAATATCATGTAGTGCAGACGATTTTACCTTCCCATAATTTTTTAACGAATTTTTACATGTCTATAATATATCCTTTTTGATAAAGGTATAGTTTAAATTATAAAACAGCACATGAAGCTGTTTGTCATTTTCATGATGCAATTTTCTTGAGAAAAGGGCCCCAACGTGACCTGTGGGTGCCGTGTCCCACATAGAGTTAATCAGGCCCTGGCAGTGACGTCACTTGAAGAGGAAGTTACGTTGCAGGGATGCGGCTGAGACGTATATTTGTTCGTTTTTACTCATTTGCGATATCATCCAAAAACAGTCTCGCTCAAAACGGTTTAGGGTTCTCCTAAATATCAGAAGACCTTTATTTATACTTGAATTCTACAAAAAGAATTAAACGAATTTTTCGTAAAATACATCATCTACTTTCATTCTTGATATCTTTTTCACTTAACATTAAAATTTCTATCACAGGTTTAAAAATTTGAACGTTACCTAATGTTTTTGCTTCTCAAAATTTCCAAAAAGTACTATTTTTCTTCTACTTTTATGCTCATTCCACGAATTCATTCGTAAATGCATAAAATTTGCTTCTGTTCCTCAAATACCGAGAAATCGAATAGAGATTTCTATTTTCCTATAAAGGTAAATGATTTCTCGAAAAATGCTGTCAAAGTTGATATTTTAAGTCTCTTCTCGGAACAAGACAGCTTGGTTTTGGTTGTCATCGGTTATAAGTCAGAGAACAATCAGTTATAAGTGAAAAATAAAACAAGTGGGTAAGTGTGATCGAAGATCGTACAAAGCGTTTCTTCTAATATTCCTTTCAAAATACTTTATTCTTTAATAAATCCAAATCATTAATTTATAATTATTACATCTTATATTTTATCAATAAGAATATAGATGGCAGCAGTTTAATGAAGTAAAAGTGAGATGACAACCCTAGACATTAACGAGAATTAATGATTTAAAAAGGAAACTTAATATTTAAAAATAAGAAATTTTTATTTAAAAGAAAAAAAATCAAATTATTGAAGATATATTCGGAAAAGGAAAAGCTTTTGCAATTTATAGGTATTAAATAAAAAAGCTGGGGGGGGGGGGTCAAATTCCATACTTTTACGTGCAAAATTGAATTCGTAATTGTGTAAAAGTTTCGCCGTGTTGGGCGGGGGGGAGGGGCAGTCTTAACTTAGCATGTTTAATTATTTGACAACAATAACTCCTTTCTTACAATTTTTTTTCAATACATTTTAAATATATATATATAACTTTATTACTAATTATCTCTTTGGAGATTTAATTAGAATGTTACAAGAACTTGATTAATGTTTTTTGAAATTCAAAGATATTATATATATATATATATATATATATATATATATATATGTATGTATGTGAAAATGTCAGTGTTACCAGGGTTAAAAATGCAAAAGCTAAGAATCTTTTTTTTTTTTTTTTAAATAAGCCTTTGTAAACTAAATAAAAGTTCTCATTGCGTTTGTATGCCTTATAAAGGATTTAACTATTATCTACTTTAACCTCCTTGAAAGCTTCTTTGTTTCCTCAATAATAAATTGCATTCTCGTGTTTTCCTGAGCACTTGTATTTCTCCTGTTCTATTAAAGCACGTTCATGTAGCAATTTCGGTAATTCAAGCGAACTCTTCTATCACTTCGAGTTCATTATACAAGCTAGTCATTACCTTCTGAGTGAGTACTTAATAGCTTCGAAATATCTCTGGGCTTTCAAGTAGCACTCAATCAGTGCTAAACCTATTGATGGAGATTCTTTTCACAGAAATAAATTGGCAGTCGTTAAATTCCCATAAAATCTAATATCCTACATAGCCCTTTGACCTATGTCAAACTTATATTTAATTAATTTTAAGAATAAGTGTTTTGTCTGTCATATGTACACTTTTACGTGTTGGAAATTTCAATTTAGACTCTTTAATTTAAAGCTGTTGCACAAAATGTAAAGTAGCACTTATGCAGTTTAATAGAAATTTAGAAAATTCGCTTGTGAGACATTTTTGGGGTAATGTGGATGTAATTGAATAAATCAAAAAATTCATTATTAAATTCACTTTTAATATACTTAACAGCGAGGAGAATATTTTCATGAATTGGAATTTTAGTAATAGTTTAATTTACTTGATTTTTTATTATTATTATTAATTATTGTGTGGACATAGTATAACTAAAATACGTTTATGGAGTTACTAAAATGTATTGGTTTTTCCTATCATACTAGTATATGCTGAATATTTTATTAACTTAAAAAATATATATATTAAACTTCGTAAAGCTGCCTCTGGTTTTTGAACATAAAGCAACGCATTTTTCTTGAAATCTAAAATCATCTTTATTTAGATGTGTTTTAAATAAATTTTATATCGTATTATCTGTAATGAGACTTTAAAATATAATTTATTGAATATTTTAAGTTCTTTGAGAAAAATTAATATATTTTAAGTATTCCCTAATTTATCCCTTGAAATCTTTCTTTTTTTACTCACTTTAAATGTCCATCACATATGTGAAAATTTGAGCAGAAAACTACTGTTACTTTTTTTCATAAACCTGTAAAATCTTAGTTATTTTTATGTTTGTATGCCTTATAAAGTATTACTTAGCTATTCTTAATTTTAACAGTTTCTTTGTCTCCTCAATAATAAATTGCATTAACTCGTGTGTTCTTGAGCACTTTTATTTCTCCTGTTCTATTAAAACACGTTCACGTAGCAATTTTGGTAATTCAAGCGAATTCTTTCATCAATCTGAGTTCATTATCTAGACTTAGTCATTACTTTCTGAGTGAACACTTAATACCTTCGCTATATATCTGGGCTTTCAAGGGGCACTCAATCTGCGTTAAACCTATTGATGGTGATCCTTTTCTCAGAAATAAATAGTCGTTAATTTCCCATGAAATTTAATATCCTACATGAACCTTTGACCTATGTCAGTGTGATATTTAATTAATTTTAAGGATGACAGTGTTTTGTCAGTCACTTCCTTTTATATATTGAAAATTTTAGTTTAATTTTACATTCTTTAAATTAACGCTGTTGCACTAGAATGTGTTTAATAGTAATTTAAAAAATTAGCTTTTCAGATATTTTTAGGTAATGTTGATGTAGTTTATTGAATCAAAAATTCCATCATAAACTTCGTAAAATTGACTGTTCTTCATGAAAACATGATTGAATAAATATTTTTCATTAAATCTAAAATATCCTGGTATTTATATGCATAGGCAATGGAGTTTTGAAGTTCCATCGCGGCATTAGAGGATTATATTTTTTCTTTCTTAAATTTCTTCCAGTTTCTTCGTAGAATTTTTTTTTTTTTTTTCACTTGGAGGAAGATCGGGTAGCCCCGGACACTTGGATAAATTGCAAATAAAAAATAAATGAATGAATTACTTTGATGAGTTTAATTAAACATTGCTAATAATATCGAATTATTTAACGAAATATGCTGAAAATAGTTTGGCCTTATTTTTTTGGCGTCACAAGAAACGGCGGGTAGCCCCGGACATATTAATCAATGGTGTCCCAACCGTTTTTCGGCCTTACAAACATCACAATTATAATAAAAATCCGATGCATCTATATAAACACAATCTTAATGTCTAATAAAGATCATCTAAAATAAGATCTAATTAATCTTTCTTAATAACCTGCAATAAAGTTTGACAGGAGCAACGAACATTTATTGACGAAAACAAAACACTCACTCACGACTAACTTTCTCGGCGCCCACGTCGCAATTAAACTGTATTTGTTTCGACTTTAGAGAGCGTTATTTACGTAACACTTTGAATTCTTAGAAATTGAAATGTCCGCGGTTACCCGCCGTCCGCGGTTACCCGCCGTCCGCGCCTACCCGACTTTCCCCTAATTTTAAATATTATATTAAAAGTGTAAAAATTTGAGCTATAAATTAAGATTGCTTTTTTTTGTAAATAATAATAAATCTTTAATATCATAATAAAAGTACTTATTCTGTTTGCATGCCTTATAAAGTACTTAGCTATTCTCTACTTTAACAGCTGCTTTTTCTCCTCAATAATAAATTGCATTAAATCGTGTGTTCCTGAGCACTTGTATTTCTCCTGTTCTATTAAAGCACGTTCGTGTAGCAATTTTGGTAATTCAAGCGAACTCTTCTATCACTTCGAGTTCATTATCTGGACTTGTCATTACCTTCTGAGTGAGTACTTAATAGCTTCGATATATCTCTGGGCTTTCAAGGAGAGCACTCAATCAGTGCTAAACCTATTGATGGGGATCCTTTTCTTAGAAATAAATTGGCAATCGTTAAATTCCCTTGAAATCTAATATCATACATAATCCTTTGATCTATTTCATTCTGATATTTAATTAATTTTAAGGATATGGTGTTGTGTCAGTCACTTCCTTATATATATTGAAAATTTTAGTTCAGTTTTAAATTCTTTAAATTAAAGCTGTTGCACTAGAATGTAAAGTAGTTTAATAGTAATTTAGAAAATTCGCTTTTGAGATTATTTTAGGTAATATTGATGTAATTTAATTAAAATATTTCAACATTAATTCACGAAGATATACTTAACAGCGATAAAAAGACATACATGAATGGAACTTTGGAAATATTTCAAATTATTTACGGCAGTAAGTAGTATAACTAAAATGTATTGCATGGAATTGGTAAAATAAATGTCTTTTGTTACTCATATTCTTATCTGCTGAATATTTTATCTTTAACTTTAAAAAATATTAAACTTCGTAAAATTTTACTTCGTTATAAACATGGTAGTGTATTTTCCATTAAACATAGCTGACAAGTTTTACGCTTTTTTGTTATCACTATAGTTTAATAGAAATTTTTGCCTTATTTAAATAGAAAATTTCAACTATTAAATAAGGCAAAATTTACTGTGGTAAGAAAAAAGCACAAAAGTTGGCAGCTATGCACTAAATCTAATATCTACTGTTATTTAAACGTATACAAATTAAACATTTTATCATATTCCCTTTGATGGAATTTTTAAAACTCCATGGTATAAAAGTTTGAATATTTGAGCCAAACACTAAGATTGCTTCTTTTTTTCGTAAATAAACCTTTAAAATCTGAATAAAAGCACTTATTGTCTTTGTAGTCTTATAAAATACTTAGCTATTCTCTACTTTAACAGCTACTTTGTGTCCTCAATAATAAATTGCATTAACTCGTGTGTTCCTGAGCACTTGTATTTCTCCTGTTCTACTAAAGCACGTTCATGTAGCAATTTCGGTAATTCAAGCGAACTCTTCTATCGCTTCTAGTTCATTATCTGGACTAGTCATTACCTTCTGAGTGAGCACTTAATAGCTTCGATATATCTCTGGGCTTTCAAGGGGAGCACTCAATCAGTGCTAAACCTATTGATGGGGATCCTTTTCTTAGAAATAAATTGGCAATCGTTAAATCCCATGAAATCTAATATTCTGCAACACCTTTTGACTTATGCCAACCACATATTTAATTTTAAAAATAAGTGTTTTCCCAGTCATGTACGCACCAGTCATATATTCTTTTATGTTGCGGTAAATTTTAATATAAACTCTTAAAGTAAAGTACTTTTAATGGATTTTTTTTTTTAATTCGCTTTTAAAGACATTTGTAAAGTACTGTTGATGTAATTTAATTAATCAAAAATTTCATTATTTATTCACTTCCATGGATGATATTTTCAGATAAGTTTTAAATTATTTTTTATTTATTTATTTTTCTTTTAGCATTAATTAATATTAATTATTACAAACAGTATAACTAGCATTTTTTTCAGTCATATTATTATGTAATATATATATATATATAATATATGTATTTAGAAATATATAGTGCTTATAACTGTATTTAAGGTAGATTTCGTAAGAAATACTACCTATTGCATTCTCTGCTAAGTTGGAATTTTTGAAAAAATTTTGCAGATCTACGCCGATTATGACCCCCAGAACTCAAAATCACCCCTAGTTCAAAGCTTTATCTATCTATCTATCTATCTATCTATCTATGTCACTTTTTTATGGACACGATAACTCCAATAATTCTGCACAAATCTCTTCCAAACTGATACATAAAATCAAGGGGCATAAAATCTCGGCCAAGTTCGTTAATGGGCAAAATCGGACCAAGGAGAGGGGGGGGGGGCTTTTTGTGAAAACAGAAAAAAAGCCATAATTTCTGAATTATGATACGTATCGAATCCGTTTAAAGTTATTATTACTTCTAGGAAAAGAGCCGAAAATTTATCTATGACAGATTTTTGATATGATTAAAAAATGGCTCCAAGGAGGGTTTTAGAAGAAAAAAATTCATCAATTCGCAAAATATCAAATCCGCTTAAATTATTTATTATAAATTCTCTTAATATTATCTAAAACTTTTATATTGACAATTTTTTTGATAGGACCAAACCTTATTTAAAAAAAAAAAAAAAAAAAAAAAAATCCTTGCCGGCTCCGCCTGCAAACAAGTTAGATTTCCAAGTGGGTGGTTCATTGGCTCCGCATCATTGCAAAAAGGTCATTTCTTCCGCAATTCCCAACAAACGGGCGCCCCACCGTCTGCGTCTTCGAAATCTACCTGTGCCTGTAGGCCGAGCCGTCAAGGATTTTTTAGTTATGCTGCGTAAACAAAGTTTAATAGTCTACCCAAAATAATAAAAAAACACTTGATTAAAATCCTATTAAAGTAATTTCAAAGAGACACCCTTTTATCTGCAATAAAATTTCAAAGGTACTTTTTGATTTTAAAGGCTTAAAAAACGTATTTTACTAATTTTATGGCTTTATCACGCTAAGTAAGTGTGTAATTAAAAAATCATTTTGCTTCTTTTAGATTTTAAATTATATTATAGCTATTGCATATATTTTTTTTTACTATGCAATGAAAGAAATTATAAAAATTAGATTCGTCGAATAAATATTCATAAAAAGATACAGGGAAAAAGAAAATATAAATGCTCTTTAATTATATTACAGATAATAAATAATTGTTATAAAATTAAAAAAATATATTTTGTAATATTAGAGAGAAATTTTTTTTAACGTTTTTGTCATTAAACTACAAATAATCGGAGTATGCGGTTAATTAAGAGAGATTCGACCAACGGAATAAATTCTAATTAAGATAAATTAAATTCATAAAGCAAATTAAAGAGAATAAATGTATTAATGTTTCTATTGCATAGGATTTACTAATTAGTACAAATTCATCTCATTTCTGTGACATAAATCTTATTATACCAGTTTTGTTGAACGTGTTCATCCATTTTCCCCTTTTAAGAGAATGAAAATGAAAAGCAAATAAAATAAATTTTAATGTTGCATCGATCCCCTCCCCATCTTTCGTCTCCTCCTTGCTACAGATGTTCATAATATTATATGACTGAAAATTTATCTTTTTTTATATTTATCGTATTTTGATTTACTTCTCTAATAAATAAATAAATACACATATATTTAACCCTTTCAAGGGCAAGAAATTGTGTTACTGTAACGTCGAATTTACACCGGTATTTACGAAAGAATGTAGTTCAAAATAAGGAAAAGCAATTTTTCAACTTTTCCCGTCAAAGTTAAAAAAGTAAAATTGAATTAAAAGTTTCTGGTTTGAATCGGATTAAAATTAGGTGGGCTATAATATATCCCACCGCCCCTCAAAAGGTTAATGGTACTCTCATTATCAAGTATAATGTAAATTTACTTGATTATCCACTACAGCTCGTTTTTAGCTTTACACATTTTAAAATTTCATTTTAATTCACTTAATGTAGGAATTATAGCTGCATCTGCGCATTACTTCTGTATTAAATTTCAATCTTCAATTTGTTTACATGTTGGAAATATAGTACTATTATTGCTATAGATAGATAGATAGATTTCTTTAAAAAAAAAAAAAACAGTATTTTCTCTATCTTTATATTCCAATTTTTTCTTCAATATTTCATTTTAGTTTCTCAAAATTCAAATAATTCAAAAATAAAACAAGCTTTAGCTTTATTAAATTTTATTTTCGTTACAAAACAATGTTCAGTATTTTGTAACTTTTTCACATGTATCATTAGTGAAGGAGCAAGAATAACTTATCCTTGCTTGCTGAATATTAAGTTCTTGTGTTTGATAATAGATGGCGGTAGTGTATGTTTCTCTTCCCTTATGTGAGAGAGAAGCTCAAGAGCAAACAGCTTTTAGTATTCAAAGATTGATTGTTCGCCGTTCCAAAATTTTATTTACTTAAAGAAAAATGTCGTTTGAACTTTTTAAAATGAAAAACCATAAATCAATACGGCACTGTTGTGTACAGTGTAATAAATTTTAAGTTTTAATTTTTATCTCCGCTTACTTTCTGGCTTATTTAAAAACCGTGATGGATACGGTTAAATTTGTTAGAGAAGTCTTCTAAATTAGATCGTCTGATTTGTTTGGGAAAAAAAATTGTTAGTTTATTTAGTAGAAATACATAGTTAAAATTTTTGCTGTTAATTTCCATAAGAAATGGCCATATTTCCATACTTTTATTTTCTGTTATGTTGGACAGATGTATGGTTTTTGTGACCTTTTGTTGTTTTAGTTGTTTAAAAAGTATATTATTTAACATTTTACAAATATTATTGCTTGTATTAGTTTTATTAATATTCTGTAATAGTGGAATTTTATCAATAGGAGCTATTTATTTATTTTTTCTAATATTTTAGAAATTCATTTTAAATACTATTACAGGCGAAGAAAAAGAATTGTATACAATGAATGAAAGCTAGTCATATATTTTATCAAATTATGTACAAAATATAACATTTTAATTAAATTTGTTACTGTGCAGCGTTTAGAATGAATATTAACACCCAATAAAATAGTTTGTAATCTTGGGCTCTTTCAACGCGATCTCAACGTATTTTTGTATATTTATTATATCTCGTTTTTGTTAATATAATTTTACGCAATTAATTTTAGAACGTTAAAATGATCATTCAGTAGCTTAATATTTATTTTAGACATTTTCTCATTTCCATAATACGAGATTTTAAACTTCATTATCTCGAGTCCTTTATAACGAAATATTGAGGTTTTTTCGATTGCATTATTAAAGGGTTTAATTAGTCATTTTGTCTAGCTGCCAACCTTCCCCCTTACTTTTAAAAGTCAAATAAACGCAATTTGAAGGAGGAAAATTAATGAATTATTTTTTGTTTGTGGTTATTAATTAGCTTATTTTATTACTTTATAAATTTTCTGGTAACTGGAAGGTCGGCAGCTATTATTATTGTTTGAATAATCTGCGTGTAATTAGAAGTCAAACCCGTCTGTTTTAATTATTGTCCTAATGGTTTAGAAATTGCTTTTCCGTAATGGCTTAGCGACCGGCAAAGCTAAGTTTTATGCATTCGTCCAAGTTCATTATTGTTATAATTATCATTACTTTAAGTTTGTATTTGAAGTTTAAGAAAAATTATATTTGAAGTAAAGAAAAAATATATTTTAACAATAATTACCTTTAATCACCTATATCGTTTTCACTTTCGAAAAAATAAAGAAATTTGATTATTTTCTTAATTTTAAGTGTATTTAAGTTATAAACTAAATAACTTTTGACAAGCGACATAATGTGTTTTCGTAACCTCTCCAGAGGTAATCAGCGACCGTTAATTCAAAACACTTTCTCCTTTCAAAACACGCCTCCTTTATTTATATGCTTAGAGAAGATGCGTGGTTGTATCCCCCCCACTTTTTTTTTCTGTGTGTGTTACTAATGTGTTGTAAAAATTAGGTTATTGGCTTTTTGTTCCCAATATAATTAGTATTCGTTAATTGATTTTGTATCTCCTAATGCATGGCGATATAAACATGTTAAGCCATATTCGTTAAATTCCCATTATACAGTTTTCACGGCGCGGCGTGGAAACGTGGTGGATTGTTGTTTATCTTATTGATACACTGCCATTTGATATGGATTAATTCTATGAAAGACAAAATTTAGCTATGTTTTCTTTTTACGTTCATGTGTTTAAAAATTATTTTAAGGTTATTGGTCAATGATATCTCAAATTCCCTTCGCTAATGTTAAACTTATGGGCGTGTGATGCATTCGTGTTTTTAAAATATCTCCTCAGGAATATAATATTTTCAACTCTTTTTAGGTGCGTTCGTAATTATATAAATACGTAGCAGCTATAGTCGTCGTCTGGTCTGTCCGTCCGTATATAACAACGCAAAAACTACCCAACCGAATGGTTTTAAAATTTAATATATATAATCGTTGCAGAATTTTGTCGAGTCATTTCAAATTTTATGAAAATCGAATCAAAACTTAAAAAGATATTAATAAACGTTTTCTTTATTCTATTAAATTCTATCATACGTATATAATAAAAGCGCAAGTCGCATGACTAAGGAAAACAAATACGGACTAACCACTTCTTTTTCCATATGCCAAGCGGCCATTTTTATTAAAAATTATTTTTTCGAATAAAATTGCATAAAAGTTACATTTTTAGAAAGAACGTTAAAAAAAATTGTTTGCTTGAGAGATGAGTTGCATACAACAATGTATGAGTTGCATACAACAATGTATAGATTCTGAGATAACGTGAAAATTAGGTTAACAGCCGAATATCTCAATCCATTAAAGTAAATAAACACAAGATTCGTTCATCGTGAGTCATAGAAATATTAAATCATGGAGGTAATCATTCGCAAAGCAAGATCTCTATGGTGAATTTTGCAGCACTGTCTGGTGTCGAAAAAAAATTAGCATCTGTAAACGTAGCATACGTAATAAAACAAGAGAAAAGGCATATTAGAAGTGATTTATGTTAGAAGTGAATGGTTACGCCCCGGAAAATCGTGACTCTTGGCAACACTATCCATGAATAAATGGGCTTCAAGCTCAAAATCTTTTGGAGAAAAAAAAAAGTTTTGTACTACTTTCGTACTCGTTATAAATGATTTTGATTGTATTATAATGCATTATCGAGTAATTGTTATAATGCGAATAATGTATGAAATTAAATCCCATCTACCGTTAAGACTTTATGGGTTAAACATTCTTATTCCATTATGCAGGGCTTCCAAATCGTCCGTCTTTTTGGTTACCAGTAGTATTTTATAAGAAATTCCATGGTCAGTTCCTACTACATTTGCAGTAGAAAATAGCCTTCGAAGTAGGTTTTTATTAATAGTGACCTGCCTTTATATCAGGCCATTATTAATAACCTGTTATTATTAATAATGACAGGATTAATCGTATTGACCGTAACATATATATTAAAATTAATTACCCTTTAATCACCCATGTGAAAAAATAAAAATAAATAAATAAAAATTGAAAGAAATTTGATTATTTTCTTAATTTTAAATGTACTAGGCATTTAAGTTTATAAAGTAAATAACTTTTGACAAGAAACATAATGTGTTTTCGTTTACCTCTCCTGAGGTAATCAGCGGTCGTTAATTCAAAACGCTTTCGTCTTCTATATTTATGTGCTAGAAAAGGGAGTACTTTTTTTTTTCTTTTATTACTAATGCATTGTAAAAATTGGGTTAATGGCTTTTCTTTTCTCCCAATATAATTAGTATTCGTTAATTGATTTTTGTGTCTCTCTCCTAATGCATGGTGATATAAACATGTTAAGCGATACTCGTTAAATTCCTCTTATATAGTTTTCACGGCAATGGAAACGTGATGGATTGTTGTTTGCCCTATTGATATGCATTATCAGACTATGTTAAAGGATTTTTTGCCTTTTCTTTTGTTTGTTTTCTGGATGCCTTTTATTGTTGTTTATATCCAGCTGCTGTTTTTTCTTTTTTCTTTCTTCTTTTATGAAAAGATGACAAGTTCGATTTATGTAATTTCATTTCATGTTTTGTGTTATTTTAACATTAATGTAATCGTTGTTTAGGCATTTGTTTAGATTTTTTTTTTTATATAATTTTATTTTAGTATTATTATTTTTTAGCTAATAGTTATTTAAAGTGACATGATATCCGATATTGTAATTATTTATGACTGGTTATGCATATGTTAAATTAAAGGAATTTTCGCTTTGTTGTTTTGAGTTGCTTTGTGAATGCCTTTTATTGTTACTTATTTTCTGCTGCTGTTTTCTATAAAAATGACAAGTTCGATTTATGTATTTCCATTTTATGTTTTAGCATTAATGTGATCATTGTTATTGTTTAGAAGCATTAGTTTAGATCTGTACTTATTTAAAATAATTGTACCTTATGTCTTTTTTATTGTTAAAAGTTATTTAAAGTGACATTGTGATATCCAGTATTGCAATTATTTAAAACTCTTTTATTTACAAATGCTTATTACAAAATATTTTGACAAACAGATTTGGATAATGTTTGTGATGTGTAATTAACATGATGCAAGCTTGTTAAGTTTAGTACATAATTATCTAGAGCAGTAAAAAAAAAAGATAAATATTGCTGAAAAATTCCATTTTTTACAAAAAAAATCAAGTAGGGGGGAAAAATGGCGAATTTTTTAAAGGATGTCGTAGAAATGTATACAAGAACGTCGTTAATATAGGTTGAGCACATTTTACATGTTCAATCATATTTACTTTGAAACGCAGACAAAAAATGCCTACGAATTATCAAAACCGATCTTGAATTACAAAGTGTTTAATTTTTAGAATTTTTGTAATAATGAGATTCAGTTTGAACCCGATTAAGGTCATCTGGGGCCAAAGGCCCAGCATCTTTTCGGGGGCCACACTTAAACCGAAATAGTAGATATATAAATATATTTTTTTCGGGAGTATTCGGGGGTTATCATTAGATATTATGATATTTTTGCCAAGTTAACCACTATTGTTTTGGTTTTGGGGGAAATAATTACAAAAATTGCATTTTTAATAAACTTTTTGAAAATCATTTCATTTATTTTGGGGCCCCCAGCAGAAATGGGTCCAAAGCCGCGCCTTGCCAGCCTGTGCGGTAATCAAGCCCTGGATTTAGTACCTTTCGGAACGAAAAAAAAAAAAAAAAAAAAAAAAAATCAGTTTTGAGGTTTTTAAAATTGATTTTTGTATTCATATTATTTAATGCTTGGCGATGTCATACCTCCCGTTTTATTCACCATATGTTGTTTTCGCAGCGTGAAAACGTGATGGATTATTCTTTACCCTATTGATATGCATTACCAGGGTACGTGAAAGGAATATTTGCTGTTTGTTTATTTTCTGGTTGCCTTTTATTGTTACTTTATTTTCGGCTACAATTTTTTTTTCTCGTTATGAAAAGATGACAACTTTGATTTATGCAATTCCAGTTTATGTTTTGTGTTATTTTAACATTAAAGTAATCACTGTTAAGGAATTTGTTTGTACCCTACTCATATCTATTTAATATAATTGTATTTTATAGCTAATAATTTATTTAAAATGACATTATGATATTCGATATTGTGATTATTTTAAGGCTTTTGCATTTTATTGTTACTTATTTTTGGCTGTTGATTTTTCTCCGCTTTATGAATGAATAGATGAGAAGTTTGATGTATGTCTTTCCATTTTATGTTTTTTGTTTAGTTCGCGACAGGGGTCTTTTCAAAGAATTTTTAACCTTTTTTAATCATTGGTATTTCCAAATCGAATTTCTTTTCTAATTTAACTATAGAAATTCTGTGATTAATTAAGGCAAAATTTACTGTTCAAAATTGTTGGTAGGAATTATCAAGAATTCAGAGTACTCTATACGTGCTCACCGGGAAAGAGTTAAGGCTGTTCGTCAGTGACTTTCCCGATTCCCCTCGCTAATGTTAATCCTATGGGTGTAGGATACATTTGTATATTTAAAATATCTCCTCAGGAAATTAATATTTTAAACTTCTGTTTTCTGTATACACTCCTTAAAATATATCTTTTTTTTTTCTTAGTTGTCAAAATATTTCTAAAATATATACTTAATTTTATGTGAAGAGTTAAAATCTTATTCAGTTTCGCTAAGATTTTAACACACAAAATTATAAATTAAGCACATCTTTTTAGAAATATTTTGATAACGAAGAAAAAAATAGACATCCTTTAAGAACAGTACAAAGAAAACAGAAGTTAAGAATATTAATTTCCTGAGGAGATATTTTAAATGTATAATTTTAAATGTATGTGTACAATAAATATTACGTATAATAGGCTTTAAAAAAAAAATTAAATTATTAATATCTTTTAAGTTTTGATTCGATTTTCATAAAATTTGAAATGACTCGGCAAAATTCTACAACGATTATATATATTAAATTTCAAACCATTCGGTTGGATAGTTTTTGCGTTGTTATATGCGGACAGACGGACGGAGCAGAGGACGACTCTAGGTGCTACGTATTAGTTATATAATTACGAACGCACCTAAAAATGCATTTACCCTCCTTATTTTCTTCGTGCTTTGTTTTTTTCTTTCTTCTTTTTTTTTTTTTTAATAAAAATAATACATATGCGAAAAACATTTTTATTTCTTATTTTCAGCAAAATGATAAGCAACTGTATGTCCCCCCCTCCCCTCAAAAAATAAATTAAATTAAAATAGCGTGATATAATCTTATTATCAAAAAGTTGTGAAAATCTAAGGCAAAGACATAAAAAAAGTAGTGAACGATATATAAGCAAATCTTTAACTAATATAATTTTCTTCCTTTCTAAAATTGAAAAAAAAAAAAAAAAAAAAAAAAAGAATGACGCAACATTTTATGTTGAATTTACTGAAATATACAGCGCAAAACAAAAGAATAGTGAACGAGGTCGCTGGGTGCAGACGACAAACAATTTTTTTTCCAAGTCTAAAAGAACACTAACATGAAAGAAAACAATAAATTTGGCACTTAAGTGATAGGGATTGCCCTTGGAGAATTAATACCCATAAGTTGCATGCGGAAATAGATACAGAATCCTCGTGTGTCGAATATACACAAACAAACCGAAGGTACTTCTATAAATTGTGCGCAAGTCCTATGGTACATAAGAGCCGTCAAGCGATCTCTGGTCGTAGGTGCTAAGAGGGGAAAAAAAGCATACATCCTGGCAAAAGGGTTTCTTTTTGGCGTCGTATTTTATTCAGAGAAAGAAAGAAAGAAAAAGTAGAGAGAAACTCAAGTTATGCGTCCTTGGTGTCAATTCAACAAGGCAGCTGGGGAGAAAGAAGCGATGTAGGGATAACCGGAGATTTTGGCATATTTTTGTTGCTATATGTTTGACTGAATGGGATGCGAGCCCAAAATATTTTGAAAAGAAAAGTCTAAGGCTAAAAAGAATAAAACATGGATATATAATATATATATATTTTTTTTATTCCACTTCTAAAACTTTAAAAAAAAAGAAATAAAGTGAGATGCAGCATATTGGAAAGTCGACACTTTTCGGGAGTTATATTCTGCCGCTTTGATGAATTGAAAACACTTTTTTCCTTTTTTTTTTTTTTTTTTTTGCCTTTATATTTTGAGTCGCGTTCCAGAAAAATATTTTTGCAGAAGCCCGAACAGATTAAAAAGCATCTTTTCGGAAGTTCCAAGGTTTATTGAGAGAAGAGCGAAAGTCGATTTTCTCCTCTGTCCTCTCTCACTCTTCTATATTCTCTCTTCGCCGCCCAAGGGTATTTTAGATGATAAAGCGAGAGATTTATTTATGGAGAGATATGGAATATTTTGCAGCGTTATTATTTGCTTTTCTATTGCCCGTATAAAAACAAATGGGTGAAATTAGTTTTGAAGGAGTTATTTTGCTTCTCATATGCATATAAAAGATGAAATTCATTCACTATTTCACGCATAAGAGTCATAGATTAAAATTATGTCAGGACTTAGAAGAACAAAATTTATTTATTTTTATTTTTGGTTAGAAATGTGTCCAATTTTGCAGGATTTTATTAGTTTCTTTGAATTGCATTGATTAATTTCTCACGTTTTCAATCATTCTTGGATGTTTTAATAAAATATTGCATGCAAATCGAAATGTATTATTCGAACAATGTCAGAATTTTGCTGTGCATCGACTTAGATGAAAATCTGACTCTTTGATACATTCCCCCCCCCCCCCCCATTCTTTCAATCCTGCACAAACCGTTAAATGAATCATTTGTGACAAATTTACAAAAACTTTCCAAAATTTATTTATGTATTACAATATTATCATGAATTAAGCACGAAATATTATCCTGTCTTAATGTTGCCATCTTTAAAGCATAAAGTAAATTGTACGGAAAAAAAAAAATATCGTCTGTAAATATTTAAAACACTGAAAAATATATGAATTGAAAAAAAAAAAATCGTCTGCGTTTTCACAGAACAAACAATAGTTTTTGGATGAGCATTTTGGTGACCGACTTGAATGTTTTCCACAATATCTGTAATTAGCAAGTATGCTGATTTGCTAGATTTGGTGTATTATCTTATGTATATATAATCGTTAAAAGACAGCACAAAAACATCAATATATATATATATATACACAAGCATTATTTGTGTGTGTATGTTTGTGTATGTGTGCGTGCGTGTCTGTCTGCTTGCTTTTACTTATTTAGATTAATGTTATGTCAAGACCTGGATTCATTCTTTGTTGGAAAAAAAGGTGTGTTCAATTTCGTTTAATTCCCCCCACCCCTTTAAATTGCGTGTAGTTTTTTTTTCGTCTTAAGTTATTCTCGAATATTTTAATAAAATATTTTATGCAAATCGACGAGAAGTATTTTATTCAAACAATCTAGAATGTTTCATTCAATATATTGTATGAAAATCCGACGCGTGGATGCAACATTTTTTTTCTGTCTCATTGAACATACAGTGTCTCACATAAGTGATGGGACACTTGTGCTTTACAAAAGGAAACTAATCAAATAAATTAAAAAAACATGTACACATTTTTTTTGTGGGTGTGTTTCATACTTAAATTTAGTAAAGATTATTACATAACATACATTTTGTCAAAATATTAAAATATTAATTTAATAAAAATACAAATGTTTAGAACGGAGCAAAAAATAGCTCACATAAGTGATGGGACACCATTATATATGCAACAAAAATCGCCTGAAATAAGCAATAAAAATATTTTTTGGGGTTTTATTTTTACTTAAAAGCAATTGGCAATAATTTATAAAATCGTCTGCAGTATTTCTCTCCAGTTTGTTTTGGAATTTTTGTGTTTTTTAGCTCTGTGTAGTCATGAATGCTAAACGAAAAGAAACTTCGCCTGAAATTCGAAAATTAGTTATTCATTTGCATATTGAACGTGGAAAATCTATTAGAAAAACTGCTGAAACAGTTAACTTGAGTCGTTCAACAGTTTTCAATATCATTAAACGATATAAAAAGAATCATATGATTCAGGATAAAAGAAGACCTGGCTGACCATCAAAGCTATCCAATGGAATAAAGCGAATTATCGTTCGAAATATTAAAAAAAATCCAAGAATTAGTGCTTCAAAAGTTGCTGCTGATTTACAAGCATTATATGGAATAATTGTTAATCCTGAAACTATTAGAAGGGTAATTCGATCTGCTGGATATCACGGTAGAGTAGCCAGGAAAAAATTCTTCGTAAGTGAAAAGAATAGAAAACTCAGACTAGCTTTCGCAAAATCCAACATAAATAAGAATTCTGATTACTGGAATAAAGTTATATTTGCTGATGAGAGTAAATTTAATATATTTGGTTCTGACGGTAGAATCTTGGTGTGGAGAAAACCCAGGGAAGAACTTCGCAAACAGAACTTGGTACCAACAGTAAAACATGGTGGAGGAGGAGTTATGGTATGGGGGTGTATGTCGTCCGCTGGAGTTGGTAATTTTGTTTTTATTGACAGTATAATGGATCAGTACAAGTATATTGATATTTTAAAGCAAAATTTGAAATCTTCAGCACGAAAATTGAACCTTCATAACGATTTTAAATTCTACCAGGACAATGACCCCAAGCACACTGCTCTGAACGTTAGACTCTGGCTGCTATATAACTGTCCTGAAATAATAAAAACACCACCACAATCTCCAGACTTAAATCCCATAGAGAATATTTGGCAAGAATTGGAATCAAGAATTCGCAAACACACCATTTCTTCAAAACAACAACTAAAATCGGTGCTTCAAGAAGAATGGGGTAAAATCACTCCAGAAATCACAAAAAAAATAGTCGAATCCATCCCAAAAAGATTAAATCATGTTTTAAAAGTAAAAGGAAATCCAACAAAATATTAAAACCTTTTAAAAAGTAAAATTTGTGGATAAATATTTGATGGAAAAGTAAGTGTCCCATCACTTATGTGAGCCATTTTTTGCTCCGTTCTGAACAATTGTATTTTTACTAAATTAATATTTTAATATTTTGACAAAATGTATGTTATGTAATAATTGTTACTAACTTTAAATATGAAACACACCCAAAAAATTTTTGCACATGTTTGTTTATTTATTTTATTGCAGTTTCTTTTTATAAAGCACAAGTGTCCCATCACTTTTGTGAGACACTGTATACAAATTGTTAAAAAGTCAAACTCAGCATGGGACAAGTAACGATCAATTGCGGCCAACTTAACATAATTATTTTTTTCTAGTGCACAATATTATTCCCTCTTCTTTTGGCGTATAAAATAAAATTGAATTAATTTTGGATTTTCTCATATGCATATAAATTCTTTCGGTGTTTTTATGCATACGAGGCATAGATTAAAGTTATGTAGGACTTAATAAGAAAATGTAAAAACTAAAAATATTTAAAAATAAGACTTGGGATTAAAATTTATTATTTACTGGAAAATAATAACAGCTGTCCGAACTCTCTGGACTTTTTTTTCTTCAAACGACATTGAATAGTTTCTCACGCCTTTCGTTATTTTTGCATAAAATATTTTACGCTGTTCAAAAAATTGTATTTTATTAGAACAGTCCATAAATTTAGAATTTGCGTGTAGCATATTAGATTTATGTGAAATCCTGACTCTTGGATGCAACATTTCTTCTTCTTGTTTCTCATTGAATGCATGTAAACAAACCGTTAAAATCAAACTCAACATTGAACAAAAACCTATCAGTTGCGCTTTGAAAGACAAATAAATAAATATTTAAAATATTTGAAAACTTTCAAATTTGTTAAATATTGATTATGCATAAGTTTGGATACTTCTTCATAGTTTTATAATAAAACAATTTATGTATCCTAAAGAAAATCTCACCAGGAAACCATGCCGTTAGTGTAATAATGGAGAAAAAAAATCTAAATAAGCAGCAATCGAAAGAGCATAGTAAAATGTGTTTTTTGTCACATAGATCATTTGCCCTCGTCTCCCCGTTATCGAGATATAAAGTCTTAAAATTTGCTAGTTTATTGATTTAATAGGATGGAAGGAGGAGTCGTTACGTTTTCACTTAACAACATCATCAAACTCCTGTCAATTGTCCATTTCCAGTTTAGTGTGCCGCAAGACACCGACGTAATTCGCTGTGCTTGGTACAAGTCTGGGTTAGTGCAAACTCGGCCGCTTCCATTTGAAATGCCTTTACAATTTTGTTTTTCGCAGTAGGTTGACCATTGTAATCATTGCACTAGATTTAATTAAATTCATGAAGTGTTTTTGGTGCCACGAACATCAATACCATATTTGTCAATAGTTTTTTTTTTTTAGGGTTTCTTTCATTTTTATATTATTATATCTAAATATGTTTTGTATTTTATATTAATCTTATTAAAATTTCTGAATCGGAATCAGAACCACGCCTTTTCTCCCTAAATTAAATAAGTTAGCAAACTTTAAGACTTTATATCTCGATAACGTGTTGACGAGGGCAAATGATTTATGTGTCAAAAAAACACTATTCTCTTTCTCTTTTCTATTCTATGCACTATTCTCTTTAGATTGCTGCTTATACTTAGGCTTTTTTCATTATTACACTAAGGCGTGGTTTCCTGGTCAGAAAAAAAAAAATAGCAAAACAGTGTATCCAAAAAATAAACTGAAGCTAATCAGTAACAATATATAGGAGATGGGAATAAAAAGCCTTCCTATACATAGTAACATGCAACAAAATTAAAATAATTCATCATGTTCTTCAGTCGAATAATGATGTAAGAAGAATTTAACGAGCATATTTGCTCTGAATGTATTGCAAAAAAGAGCCAAAATCAATTGACGATCACTACTAATTACGTTGACGGACGAGGAACACCGAAGAAAGAATTTTTGAAAGATACCGTAATAAATAAGAGTGTGTGTAATAAATAAGAGACGTGTTACAATAATAAGTATGGCCGATATAGATATTTAATGTTTTATTAAAATAGATAGTACAAAAGATACCTTAAATGGTACTACTACTGGGCTACTTTTAATAGTAGGGTCATTCCATGGTAACTTGTGTTACATTTAGAATAATTTTCTTATGTAATTTTCATAATATAACACCAAAAAATATTGAAAATGTAATGATATGATTTGTTAATTAAACCTATCCAAAGCAAAATTTGGATGAAAATTACATTCCTTAGTGCTATTTTTTTTAACACTGGCCGTATTTATTATGGCAACTTACGTTCTTTTTGTCAGAAACATAAGTTACCATAGTAAATATAATTTTTAGTGTTCAAGAAATAGTATTAAATTTAAGTAATTTTTATCCAAATTTAGCTTTGTTAGGTTTAATAAACAAATCATATAAACATTACATTTTAAATATTTTTTAGCGTTATATTACTAAAATTACTGAAGTCAATTATTCTAAATGTAACGTAAGTTACCATGGAATGACCTAGTACCGTAAACAAATAAGTAAATCTATATATTTGGAGTTTAAATTTACCATTTATTCTTTTTCCTGTAAAATTGTATTAACAATATGGAGTAGCTCACTTAAAAAAAAAAATCGCATTTCATAATAGACTGGTCCTTTTTAGTTGCGTTCATAACTATATAAATACGTAGCACCTATAATCGTCGTCTGGTCCGTCCGCCCGCATTTAACAGTGCAAAAACTACCCAACCGAATGGTTTGAAATTTAATATACATAATCGTTGCAGAATTTTGTCGAGTCTTTTCAAATTTTGTGAAAATCGAATCAAAACTTAAAAATATATTAATGAAAGTTTTCTTCATTCTATTAAATCCTATCATACGTAATCTATAAAATAAAAGCGCAAGTCATGTGACTGAGGAAAACAAATGCGGGCTAACCACTTCTTTTTTCATATGCCAGACGGCCGTTTTTATACTAAAATTATTTTTTCGAATAAAATTGCATAAAAGATACATTAAAAAATTTATATATTCTGATATAAGTTCAGTTGAAATTAGGTTCACAGACTAATCTCAATCCATTAAAGTAAATAAACACAAGAGATTCGTTCATCATGAGTCATAAAAATATTAAACCATGGAGGTAATCATTCGCAAAGCAAAGATCGCCATGGTGAATTTTGCAGCGCTGTCTGGTGTATAAAAAAAAATAGCATCTGTAAACGTGGCATACGTAATAAAATAAGAGAAAAGGCATGCTCATAACAGACTATATAATTCATTTCACTGAAATAATAACGATGATTTTTATTTTATTTATTTATTTATTTTGTAAAAATAGTTATAGTACGAATGCACATCATTTGTCACGTTTAACGTACAATTTCCAACTTGTTTCGAAAGAAATTTTAGACAAATAAACGAGAACTCATTTCGGAAATAGTATGTTCAGCTTTTAAAATGTGATCATTTTTGTGAAATTCGAGTGAAAAGAAAGAAGTTGAAAATTGTACGTCACTCGTGACAAATGAGGTGCGTTAGTACTATAACTAGTTTCAGTGAAATGAATTATATCGTCTGTTATTATGGTATGATTAATTTCCGTAATAAAATACAGTAAAATCTCGTTACAACGAATCTATAGAGACCACTGATTAAATTCGCTATAATGAAATATTCGTTAAAGTGAAAATATTTTTTTACTGAAATAGAATAATATGACTTTTTTTACAATCCAAAATATATTCGTTAAATTGAAAAATTCGTTAAATAGAGGTTCGTTGTAACGAGATTCTACTGTAAGTACATTTTAAGTTGGCAACATTTTATCTTTTGTTGACATTTACTGAAAATTCCATTGCGAAACTTAAGCCTAGATTTGAAAATTTCAGAACTTTAAATCCATATTTTAACTCCTTTTCAATTTAATATCTATTTCTCCCGAAACACCTATCTAAAAAACTGTCGGTAGATTATATGACTTATAGTTAAACAATTTTAGTATACAAAATCGGTTTTTAAATCCAGTAATACTGAAATACTATGACTAAGTCATAATTACTTTTAGATGAATCGGGAAGGGTATAAGAAAATAAATCATTTTAAACTTTCATCGTTCTATTTAAAGAAACATTGATTTACAGTTAAATTTTAATAATAGTACTGCCATTCAAAATTCTCATTTTAACTGTTGAAGCCGAGTTTATTAGTTTAAAACGTGTCAACTCCAATATCTCGCTTTCATGTGATTGATGCAATCTCGTGTCATTGTTCTCTTTAACTTCCCTTCATATTTCATCCTGAGTTTCCCCCACTTTTCTCTCTTACATTCGGAAAATCGAAATGAACTCAATATTTTCTATGAAAAGAAAAGGAACTCTCAGCTTGTCATTTTTTTTTTTTTTAAATATTTTATCTGTGTATTACAAAATTTATTATTTTTCTTACAATTTGTATGAATTTACCCATATTGCCTCATCTTTTGTTTTTTTGTACAACCAAAAATCGGTTCTATTTAGTCTTCGAACCAGATGTTTTACGAGAACGTAATTAAATTTCCATTACTGTGTCAGGGTTTGCAGAGCAAGTCTTGTAAAAATCGACATCTTCATGGAATATTAAATGATACTTAGGAACACTTCTGTTGTATTCTACTATGATTTTTAATGTTTGTTTTATGACAGCTTGCTTTTTTTTCTTTCCCGCAGTCTCTCGTGGGGATAAAAGAATCCATTGTGCCGTACAAAGTTAAAACTTTGACAGCTTAAACCTTATTCAATAAAGACACAAGTTGCTTTTTTCTTTCTCGAGCGTTTATCTATTACCATGGCAACTTTTGAGAAAGTATGACACGTTTTTAAATTTTTATCTGTTCCAGATAAATGCTGTTTCTGTTTTGTGTTTCGAAATGAATTTGGAATGAAGCATTTGTTTCGAATGAAAGAGAACGTTTTATTTTTAGGAAGTTTTGTTTTTCATTTATTTTTCAAAAATCAGTTTCTTTAAAAATATCTTTTACAAGAATTTATTTATTTTATTTTATTTTATTTTATTTTTGTGCTAGAATTCTTCGAAATGTTCTACTAATTTATCTAACCAACCTGTTAACTAATATATTAATTAAAGTATTTGAAAATATAAATACCGTATATACTCTTATGTAAATCGACTCGTGTATAAGTCGATAGTATGTTGAAAAATGATTTGTAATCGCGAATAAAAAAAGTTTAATTTTTCATTAAATTAGTAAACATTCCCTCCCCCCCCCCCCTCCTCTCCGTTTCTAATCACTTTTTTTTTTTTTAAATCGCCGTTTTAAAACTGTATAATTGTGCAAAATTGAAGAAGCTTAAACTATTTTGAAACCTATTCACGTCAATTTAATGATACTTAAAAAAAAAAAAAAAAAATCTTTGAAAAATCTATTCAAGCCTTACTTACAAGGGTAAATAACTTCTTAGACTACTAAAATATAATACTTCTTTGTATTGTAGGACTTTTAGGAGGGAAATCTAGAAGCATTTTAAAAAGAGGATTAAAATGTTGAAAGGAATGCCCCTGTATGCCTGTATTAAAGGGAATTCTTCAATGATAATTTTCATAAGTTTCATTGAAAAAAAATTAATATTTCAATGAAAATGATAAAGGTTTTTAGATTCATGATTCCTACTACTTACCCATCATACGTAGTATAGGGTAAGTCTTGTAATCGTTTTGAAAATCGAAAAAAAATTTTTGACGGATTTACACGTTTCAGACACTGGAGATTCCGAAAAACATATTTTTAGAAAAAAAAATTTCCCCTCCGTCTGTGTGTCTGTAAACGCTCTATCTCCCGAAAAAATTGAGATAGAGACTTGCAATTTGGTATGTACGTAGTATGTAATAATGGGAAGTAGCCTATTTCATTTCAATAACCTCGATTAACCGGAACAATTTTTTTCGGACTCTCGAAATATTCGTTCTGATGAAAGGTATATAAAAATTTTCGAAATTGTTTATTTTAAGAAATGAATAAAAGACAATAAAAAAACATAAATTTTGCATAAAGCATGAAGTCGATAGGATAATTAGTTGCGGAGATATTTGGAATCCTATTTTCTACACTCTTCGATTTTTCATGACCCTGTATTTCATCCAAATTTCACTTCAAAGATATATTTTAATTGGAAATTTGACGCTTAATCAGATGCAATAAACCGCTAGTTAATAGGATTATTATTTTTGGAGTTATAAGGATGTTTCTTTCAAGCAATTCAGTAATCGAGCCTTTAAAGTTTGTGACGTCATCAAGCCACGATTTTATTTGAATTGCAATGCACTTTATAAGTAGTTTACACATTTTTATTTTAATATTTTACATTATGCATATCCATGATGGGTAAGTATTACGGTGGCCCCCAACGACTAGTTTATTCCTAGATAGGTATTATTTTCTGTCTTTAAAGATCCTGAATATCGGCAACTGGGAAAGCGCTTATTATTATTTTTTTTGTTATTTTATTTTTTACTAACTGGTATATAAGTCAACCCCCATTTTCAACTCCCAAATTTTGTCTAAAATTCTTCGACTTGTACACGAGTATATACGGTAATGTATATCCGTAATAAAATAAGTACATTTTAAGTTGGCAACATTTTATCTTTTGTTGACATTTACTGAAAATTTCAATGCGAAACTTTAGCCTAGCTTTGAAAATTTCAGAACTTGAAATCCCTATTTAGACTCTTTTTCCATTTACTATCTATTTCTCCGGAAACATCTATTCAAAAAGCTGTCGATAGATTATTTGACTGCTATAATTAAACATTTTTAGTATACAAATTCTATTTTAAAATTCAGTAATACGGAAAAAATATGACTCCATCTTAAATAGGACGTAATCCCCATGACAACCAAGACTCATTACGTATCATGAGATATCATTGAATTAATTACGTATGATAGGATTTAATAGAATGAAGAATGTGACTATAACTTGGTCATAGAGGTTATAAAATGTCATATATGACTATAACGTGATACATGTCAGATAACTTGGCGATACATCTCAGTCAGTTGACGATTAATACTCGGAAGCTGCTATAACAAGGAAGTACCGATTTTTTAAAAATTCAAATTAATAACTTTTTAAGTTTTGATTCGATTTTCAAGAAATTTCTCGACAAAATTTTGCAACGATTATATATTAGTGGCCAAGATAAAAGAGACCCGGTATACAGAAGTACAAATACTTACTAATATTTATTTAAAAGTAGTAAATACAGAATATTATGAATAACAACATACTGAACATTGAATAGTTCACAGGAGGTGTTGTTATTCACAATATTCTGTATTTACTACTTTTAAATAAAAATTAGTAAGTATTTGTGCTTCTGTATACCGGACCTCTTTTAATCTTGGCCACTCTGTATATATTAAATTTCAAACCATTCGGTTGGGTAGTTTTTGCGCTGTTATATGCGAACAGATCAGACGACGACTATAGGTGCTATGTATTTATATAATTACGAACGTACCTAAAAAGGACAAGTGTGAGTAGAACTCTTACCCTGAGTGTTCATACCATTATCCTATTGTTTTACGGCGCTGATATCTATCTTTTGTCGTTATTTAGTTTTACTTCTCTCTTCGGGGCCGCGGGGCTTCTACCCCCTCTGTAAAATCTATAATATATCTCTTTAACGCTGTAAGACCTTCCTTCCTGCCAATTTTGAAGATTCTAGGTCAACTGGTTTTGACAGAAAGTTTGTATGAAAAAACGTCGTTTTACGGCTGTAACTTTTTATTGTATTGAGTTAAAGCTCGAAATTTTTACAAAACAGTGGAGCTTCGGACCTTATTATTTCATATTAATTTCAACTTGATACCCTCAGCCGTTTCTGGAGAAGGAAAAAAAAAATGTTAAATGGACGGACAGCAAAGTGGGGGCTCCGTTTTTTTCCTTTTGAGATATCGGATCCGAAAATTGTTACACCAATAAAAAATAAATAGTCATAATCATATTTCAACTGGGCCGGTAAGTGTTTAAAGGGATAACATTTTAACCTTTCATCATTCAATTTGTAGATACATTGATTTATAGTTAAATTTGAATGATAATACTGTTATTCAGAAAACTTATTTTAATTGTTGAAACAGTGTTTTTCTGTTTAAACAGTGCGAACTATTTTTATCATCTCTTGCTTTCATGTGATTGATACAATATTATGCCATTGTTCCCTTTATATTTCATCCTGCGCTTCCTCTAGCCTTTCTTACATTAAAAAAAAATCGAAATGAACTGGTATTTTTTTTAAACTAACTCTAAGCTTGTTGTTAAAAAAATATTTTATCGGTGTGTTATAAATTTTTTTCCCCTTATAATTTGTTTCCTTCTTCCTATTTCATTTTTAACCTCTTTTGAATTTCCCATAATTCCCCATTTTAATTTACTTATATATTTTTTGTGCCACCCTCCCCCAGAAATCTATTATTTTTGGCCTTCAAACGCAAATGTTTCATACGAACGTAATTAAATTCCCATTACTGTGCTAGGGTTTGCAGCAAGTCTTGTAAAAATCGACATCTTCATGGAATATTAAATAATACTTAGGAACACTTTTGTTGTATTCTATGATTTTTAATGTTTATTTTATGACAGCTTGCTTTTTCTTACCCGTAGTCTCTCGTGAGGATAAAAGAATCCATTGTTCTGTAGAAAGTTATAATTTTGACAGCTTAAACCTTATTCAATAAAGACACTAGTTGCTTTTCTTTCGGGAGTGCTTGTTTATCCCCATGGTAACTTTTGAAAAATTATGACGTTTAATATTTTTATCTGTTTTGGATAAACGGTGCTGGGTTTTGTGTTCCAAAATGAATTGTGAATCAAACATTTGTTTCTAATGAAATGCGACCTTTTATTTTTAGAAAGTTTCTTTTTTTTTTCATTCTTTCCAATAATATCTTTTCGAGGAATATGTTTCGCCATAAGTATTTGAAAATATTCTTCTTTCCTT
This sequence comes from Maratus michaelseni, assembly GCA_963931845.1. Taxonomy (NCBI): domain Eukaryota; kingdom Metazoa; phylum Arthropoda; class Arachnida; order Araneae; family Salticidae; genus Maratus; species Maratus michaelseni. The sequence continues at coordinate 84,885,870 of OZ007595.1, read as the reverse complement.
TTCCGGATGTCTCAATATTTTTGTATAAGCAAAATCGCATTTGTTTTGGATGAACACTGCTGGGCTTTGTGTTTCAAAAAGAAGTGTAAATAAAAGATTTATTTCTAATGAAAGATATAGTTTTATTTTTATAAAGCTTTTGTTTTTTTAATTATTAATTTTTAAAATGCCATTATTTCTAAGAATCTTTTTCAAGGAATGTTTTGCCATAAGTATAGAAAGTTAATATTTTAACAGTATAAACACAGTTAAGACATAATTAGTTTTATCATTTTTTTGAATTACGGTATTTACTCATGTATAATGCACATCTCCCAACTAAAATCGAGGTACGCATTTTATACGAAATATTTTCGACAAGTATTACATACTTTTGCTGGTTCACGTTACAATATGGTAGACAATGCGATATAATTATATGAATATAGAAAGACTAAGTAAGATAAGCGAAGTAATTGCACTTTTACATGCTTTTGTGTTTTTTATTTTGAGCATACACATAGTAATTACTCACTCCTGTATTTTCTGCCCAAATGGTCGGATAAAGCAATATTCTTATCTTATCTTAAATTAGCATACCTGAAAAATAAAGTCTTAACTTATCAAATAGAAATACATCATTCATCTTTATTAGATTAGCGTTGCGCAACTAAAACAACAGGAAAATAAAATACACGCACCTTACATGTAGTTCACAATTAACTAACCTGGACTGTCACAAGCACACCATTGTCATTTTTGCTATTGTTACTGAAATCATCACTAGCTTGTGCATCATCATATATTATATGAGGCGTTGAGAGTCAGAGTGGACTATCCCACAATTTTGTGAAAAAATGAGTTTGAAATGTCAAAGCATTTTGTATGTCATGCCATCTATTGGCTGCATAATGAAATTACATTATTAACTATTACCTACTGACACACAAATTTGTTGCATAGATAGTGTGAGCGGTCTCTGATACTGCTTGATCAAAATATTAATAAAATGCTTGATTAACTCATAGGGTACTGTTTCTGTACTAAACTTTATGTATTTGAGTTTTATAATCGAATTTCACCTATTCATTTTGACGCTAGTACTCTAGTGATGGTCTCTATCAATAGTACTAGGGTTCCAAATGAAAAAGAATTTAACCAGTGTCTGTAGTTAAACTGAAAGTTTAAAGTTAAACTGTGAGGGGGCGGGAGAAGCAGTTTCCAGCAGTTAACCCTTTCCGGCGCGGAGTAAATCTGTTTTTAAAATGATAAAGTTATGGACTGACACCAGAATTTAACAAAGAATTTATTAGAAAATAAAAACTTGCTAATTTTCACGTACTTTATAAAATGAAAAATTTAATTAAATATTCTTGGTGCCGTTTGTCAGTTTTGGAATTAAAATTAGGTGTCCTTTTTTTGTGGACAACGCCCGCTAAAGGGTTAAGGGTTAACAATCTTGCTTTGGATAATTCGTATAATGAATTAAACAGTTTTTAAATTTTATTTCAATAAACTGTTTTCCAATAAAAATTACTGAAAGCCAAGAAAATGTTTGGGGCCCCTGAAATCTGTGTGTGTGTGCTTCGTGGCAAGCTTCACACATGTTCTGGCCGCTAACAAGGCACTTCATATACGCACTAATATGCTAAAGCGACCGTATTAAATTCAACTAAATTCTTTCGTACTTAAAACTTTAACAACCCATAAATTCCACAATAAGTTTCCATTTCATTACTTTTGTACTATTAACTGAGCCTTACATGATAGATAGATGCAGCGGTCTCCAGCAGTTAAGGGTTAACAATCTTGCTTTGGATAATTTGTATAATGAATTAAGCAGTTTTTAAATTTTATTTCAATAAACTGTTTTCCAATAAAAATTACTGAAAGCCAAGAAAATGTTTTGGGCCCCTGAAATCTGTGTGTGTGTGCTCCGGGGCAAGCTTCACACATGTTCTGGCCGCTAATAAGGCACTTCATATACACACTAATATGCTAAAGCGACCGTATTAAATTCGACAAAATTCTTTCGTACTTAAAACTTTAACAACCCATAAATTCCACAATAAGTTTCCATTTCATTACTTTTGTACTATTAACTGAGCCTTACATGATAGATAGCCCTGACAAATATTAAAGCGCCGTGATACTTTTGTTCGTATTTGTACAACTTACTTTCACTACATTATTTTCAATCAGCGGTAATTTAAAAATTGAAAGGATTTGTCCTGACTTGCGAAAATCTTAACTAATGGAACGATAAGGAAAAATCCTTTATTTCAGAAGTTTGCAAATGGCCAAACGATTATTCTTCAAATTGCCTTCTTCGAGATTACAAGTGGCTCGTTTAAATCCTGCTGTGCGTAAAAATGAAAGAGGAAAAATGAAAGTTTGTTAATTGTCGTCGCACACAAAAGCGTTAATGGTGGGTATATTGTCGGCAAATTATTCATTTTAAAATTATGTAGTCAATTAAAGTAATTGCAATTCGCCCTGAGGTTTAACTGTAAATTAGTTTTTCTTTCCCAATTTTCTAATGGACTCTGTGAAGAATTGTTAAAGACCTCTTAAAATTAGAGGTGAAGAAAGCGAAACATGATGTTAGACTGAGTGTGTTCAATTAGAAGAGAGAAAAAACAACAACATCGATTAAGTTGACTTTTAAGTTTTTTTTTTGTACAGTTTGCTTTTGGGCGTATTCCAAGTTAATTGGTTTGTCGTAGTCCAGGTGACAGTGATTACTTGCTGTTGCGCGAAAAAAAGGTAGAAATTCCGTTGAGAAATGGTTTATTTATTTACTTTTGTTTGGATTTTATAACTTTGGAGTTAATAAGGATATTAGTGAAGTCTGTGTTTAAATATTTTAATTACTTTTTTAATGTAAATTACGCATTTTAAGAGGCTCATTTCCCCGAGATATTTCTGTGCTAATCTAAACTTAATACAGTAAAAACTTATGTGAAATAAAACTGTAATAGAATTCTCTTTTTATCTTGCGTAACTCATTAAATTTCGTAAAATTTTCTTACCTCGGAACATGGATTGCAGAACAGCGCTTTTAAATGGAGATTCTCGATTACAAGTATTTATTCAATTTGGAAGATGCATGGTGGTTAGAGGAAAACTAACATTTAATTCACGAAAGACTTACACTAGCACAATACATAAAACAAAATATTTACATAACAAAATCTTCTATTCATTTTAATCTATGTCGGTCATCTAGAGGTCTGCACGGGTCGAAATTTCCAGGCCCGGGCCCGGCCCGACCCATACAAAAAATAATTTGGCCCGGCCCGGCCCGAACAAAAAAAATATTGGCCCGGCCCGGCCCGATTTAAAAGTTAAAAGTTCGGCCCGAGCCCGGCCCGGCCCGGAAAAAAGTTAAAATCTCGGCCCGAGTGAATTTCTACAAAACATAATTTTTACGTCGATTTGATTAAAAATTTGCCCCATAGGAGGAGATCTAACCAAAAATTCCTATTTCAGCCTTTTTTTTTTTATGTTTACAATCTTCATTTTTATAGAGGTGCCGCAAGCTGGAATATTTATTTTTTTAATAAATCTCTATTTGTTGTATGTATGTGTTTAAGTTATCATCGATATTGTTAATCCATATTCCATTTATTGAAGTGTTAAAAATCAGAAAAATGCTATACAGTAAAATCTAAGATGGAATTGCATAGGGAAGAAAAAAAAATGAGTTATAGACAATTTGCCTTCTTAGCAGGTGTAAATGTATTATATATTCTTTTCTTACGAATTAGTATATTCATTTTTAATGGATCAACACATTTTTCAATTTAAGACAGGATTCCATCATAAGCAGGTTATTTTTCACACGTTTTACTATATTTTAATTTAGCTATATTTTAATAAGTGTATAAATCTACTATTCTTTAAAAAGAATAAATTTTAATGTTTAATTATAAAATAATGGCGATTTAAAAATGTATGCATGTTTTGAAAAGATTTTTATGCCAGATCTTATTTTACTGACCTTCGAACGGACCAGGTACGCCGAGACAATGATTTTCATACGAGTCAAAACCAGGACTAAAAATTTTAAGGCATGAAGACTAGGAAGAATGAAACCAGTCCCGGCTCTGTACGGAAAAAATAATTTAAGGCACGGCCTTATCCTTCAGGAAAAAAGTAGGGCCCGGCCCGTAAAGAGTAATCACTAGGCCCGGCCCGGGCCGAGCCCTCAGAAAAAAATATGGCGCGGGCCCGGCCCGGCCCGAGTGCCGTGAAGAAAAATAGGCCCGAGCCCGGCCCGTGCAGATCCTAGGTCATACTCAACCTTTTTTTTACTCGCGTGCCGCAAACATATGTTTATGCTACTAAGCTGGCCGCAACAGACATAAAAAAGGATAAGAAATAGGCATTTTAATTGTAACATAATAAAAGTAGCATAACAAAGAAATATAACAAAGTTAATATGATCAGTACGGTGAAACGTTTATCTAGGAAGAAATGTTTACAAAAAAATTTAACGCAACTTCTTCCAAATAATAAATTTCGTGATAGATTTTTATTGCAAATTGATGGTGAGAAATACCACCATCTAGATCTAAACTAGCACACACTATAAAAAAAAAAGTATTTGGTTTTTTTTTTTTGCATATTAGCAGAGTATTTGGTATCATTTTAATCAGTGAACAGTGAACAATACAAATTAATGATCCATTTTAGGATCAGCGCATACAGATAGATAATTGTGGAACAAAGTGAACCACGGCAGTCAAGGAAATATTTGGTTTTCCGTTCCCACGAATGATTTAACTACACCTAATAAAAATGTCATGGAGAAAATTGTCAGAACAATAATATGACACATTTATTTATGAGAGCTTAAATAGGCACGAAGACCTCACAAGTAAAAGCATCTTTACCTCCCAGACACAGCACGGCGTCAAGAGGAATCGCTATTGTACCGACGGACCTATGAAACACTCAAGGGGAGTACCAAATTTCTCCCGCATGCCAATGGTCATCTCTCTAAAATCAGAGGTATGGCCGAAACATGCAAATTTTCAAGAAGTTAAAACGTATAAGGCCTTAATTTTATGTGAAAAGGGAAAAATGGTTCCATCCCTTTTTTTTTGCTCCACGAAAAGAATGTGATTTTTCTTGAGAGTTCAGATTCAAAAAAGATGGAAAAGTAGAAGGTTGACTGCTCTCTAACTAAAAAAACAGATTTTGAGTGTGTGTGCCAATAGATGGAAATGTACGCGCTAAGAAAAAGCGAAAACGCGTCAGCCATTACCTCCTGCTGTCAACGTTATCTAGTAATATAAGGTAACAAACAATCTTCCTTCACCATTGTTCCATTTTATTTGATTAAGCTATATTCTTTTAATAATACGAATTTAAGTGTGTATGAAGATCCTACCCCGATCTAAACATAAAAAGGCTAATCAAATAAATACTTCTAGGGTATGGAACTCTGCCTTTCAAAATCGAATTTTTTAATTCAGTAAGATAAACTGTAATTCTCAGAAAATAAATGTTGAGAATACAGTTCTCAACTAGGATTGAATATTTTTATTTTTTTTAAACATTTATGTTTGTTTTTAATCATATGCTTATAATTACCTTGTAAATAAACTCAATTTTATATTCAATTAATTTTAGTCAGTGTTCCTTTTGTTTACTTAATTTATTGAATTAATATTAAGTCTTTTATTTTAGGAAATGTTTTCTTTAATATTACAATCTAGGTTTTAAAATAAGCCATTATATATTTAATGTTACATAACTCTCTGCAGGTAACCTTTGATGATTGTAATTGGCTCAAAGAGGATCCGAACTTCAAAAATAATTCACAACGCAACTTTTTCTTTTCTATAATTAATTGATAATTTGTCTAATAAAATTTTCTAAGTATAAATTATCATATCAGATCCTTAGAGTCATAGGTGCAAAATAAATACTATACGTCTCGGATAATTTAAAATACTCATATTAATCAATTAACAGCAATATAGTGGTAAATCCTATGCAGTCAGACTTAAATTCAAATAATTTAATTGATCACTCTGTAGCATTCCATCACAAATGTAGAAATATGCTGTCAAGTTTGTTGTTTGAAAATAGTAGTGTAATAATTTCGTGTTGCGAGAAATGTCAAACCTTAAAAAGCAGTATTAGCTATATAATAAGTATAAAACATAATAATATAAAAATGCAATATTTCAGAGTTTTAAAGAAAAAAAAATCAAGAAATTTTCTTTAATACATCAATCTTCTACACATTACAAGAACTTTTTATTATTATATTTTAATTGTAGAAATATATAACGAAATGTAATCAATTTTCAATAAGATTGTTTATTGTTGAATATTAAGAAATGTATACAACACCGATCACAAATAGTATGTAAAATGAATTTTTTCCAAGAAAACATTAAGATAATTTAACACAATTTTAAATTAATATAAATTTCAGGACAGATTTTGTCTTATATATCATAAAAATAAATAAAACTATAGTGAATGTCTTAAATACTTTTATACATATATCAATTGATATGGATTAATGATTATGTGTCTCGGGCCGCACATAAGTTGCCGGGCCATATGCGGCCCGCGGGCCGCAGGTTGAGTATGGCTGATCTACGTCATCTATTGCTCACAAAACCATCGAACAAGCTCTTTCATAAACAAAAACTCAATTCAGTTCAATTCACAGATTTTCGTCGTCACCAATGGGTCTGGAAATAGTCAGAAAACCGCAACATTATGTAAACAGAACCTGCTTTAAACGTAAAATTTCACGACGGCGAGAAAAAGAACACAATGCAATTATAATGATGCTAAAACAGAAAAAAAATAATTCTAAAATGAAATTCTTCTTATTTTTTAACAGACCAGTAATAATTACTACGTTTTTTAACTGCAGGTAAGGCAATAGATTTCAGCACAATACTTCCTAAATCGCAATCAACTTACGGATTATCATAGGTATTTATTCAGTTGAGAATTTTAAGCTCGTTATTTTATTTTATTTATTTTAGTTTTACTTTACACGACGCACTTGAATATTATATTTAATTCTCTAAAAATATCACGTAAACTAACGAAAACTTTCAGTTTTTTTTAATTAAAACTATTATGAAAAATTGATTTATTGTACCTTTTAACAAGTCGCCAATTTAATTTTTAGAAAACCATTGACGAACATTAATTTAGAATCTAAGAAATGCTACACTTGCACTTGTAGAATGCATTATTTTTATCACAGCTTCCGTTAAAATATTCATATTTTTGAGAATATTTTCATATTTTTGTATTGTATTTTAATATTTTGTTTCACGCTCATTTTTGATTATGTAACGCGACTGAACTAGAAAAATAGTTTGTTTCGATCTATATAATCTATCTGTAAGCAGTAAAAAAAAAATTCCTGATAAAATAACCCTAGTTCTTGAATAAAATTACCCTTTGCCTCCACAATCTTTCGCAAAACGGGTATTTTTCTTCTTTTATAGACGTTGTTATACTATTTAGTTCTAAAAACTAACATTTCTTTTTCTCTATTAATAGCTGTATACGCCATTTTCTACGTCTGGAAATTTACATATTGAAATTCAACCTTTTCTCTTTCTCTCTCCTTCCACGTTTAGAATTTTTACTAAAATTCTTATACAAAACAACAGCGTTGAGTTATCTAATGCATAAACATTCTTATAAGTTTTTCCTCTAAAAGTGTGTTTTCTCCAAAGAAGTTTTATGCTATTCTGAAACTTTGCGTAAGTATGGAATGCATAAAACTTCAGTAACCAAACTTTGGAGGGATCTAACTTGTAACAGTAGCGACGAAAATAGTAAATTTTATTAGATTAAGTTTATTCAGCTGTGAGAAAGAGAAGTTCAAATTGGAGAAGTTGGCCTCGTTTTCATACTATCAGAAATTTCATGTCTTATTGTATCAAACGTAAAATGGTTTAAATTTTGCTTGTTAAAGTAAAATTATTAATTTATTTCAGACTGTTCTCATATTTTATGGGCAACGAATCTCCTCCCGCTGAACAACAACAAAACGCAATCAAGAAAACATGGACGTGTAATACGATAATATATTCAATTATGGAAGTATATACGACAATGTTTCATTAAATAATGGAAGTATACATGTTAGAGATAATATTGTTATGAAAGTGTGTGTGATAATATTTAATTATGTAATATTATATTAAATGTATGTAAATATCGGAAACACCAGCAACGGAATGAAAACGGCTTGATGTCAGATTTACGGGAGGGGATGAAATATCGGGGGAAAAAAGCACTCCTGATTGAAATACCCGTATAGCCGTCACGCATCCCCACACAGGTTAGAGGATTTTTAGCAAAATTATCTAGGACATTACAGGTCTGATGAGTATGTTCGCAGGAATTTTATCACACCGCTCATCTTGTTTAGGGGACATTTTGGAACTAAGATGGGTTTTCTATTTCTTTCTCTATTTTTTTTTCTAAGATTGTGTTGCTGTAAAGATAATGGGAAGTTGCAAAATGTTACATAAAACCAGAGGAGGAGGGGGGGGGGGGAAATCTCTTGATGTCAAAACAGTCAGTGCCTAGACTACGTAAAACATCAGTAACCAAACTTTGGAGATCTAATTTGTAACAGCAGCGACGAAATACTAAATTTTATTATATTAAGTTTTATTCCCATGTGAGAAATTGGAGAACTTGACCTCGCTTTCGTACTTCTAATTATTATTTATTATTATTTTTTTATCCTGAATCTATTCAGCTAAATATCCAAAGTATTCGGCCACAAATATTCAGCCGAAGTACCCGGATAACCGAATATTCGGCAAAAAGGTCCGAATACCGAATATTGGACGAATATTCGTTCCCTAATCATAAATAAATAGAAAATCTCACAAATGCCTGTGACATTTGATGTTCCGGGGAGGAATGCTGTCCCCGGCCATTCCCTGGATTCGTCAATGCTAGGATGTACGTGGGTGGGAAACGTGTTTTCGCTGTGTGATACGTCAGCGTCCGTGGTCAAGAAACCTGGAGTTTCGTACCATACATCCTTTATGGATTCTAGCACCATGCAGTTCATCCTTAGGTAGCTATTCTTTCAAATGGTGATTTAATCGATGAAGTCTTTGGAAACTGTTTATGGATAGAAAGGAAATTATGAAGAAATTAAGGATCTAACTGTACTGGTAGCATTATATAAAGGTGCCAGCAAGATAAACGCTGATATTATGGAAAAGTTTCTTGGAGTCTATAAAGTCTTATCAGAGCTAGGACTCGGTCAAAAAGTAGGCCTGAAGGCGTTCACCAGCTTTCAAGAGAATTTCTCAACTGCACCGACCTTGTTTTGCCACTTCATGAGTTAGAGCTACAAGTTAACACAATTGCTATTCTATTGCGCAATTTAGATCAAGGAATTTTCAACTTTGGAACAAATTTAATTATGAAAGAACTTTGCAATAAGATCTTCCAATCGAAAAATATTAAAGAGGAATATCTAAGTAGGAAAGTACATATTCAGCTAATTACTCTCTATTAAAACAGACGTTAACATCAATGTGCAATGCAAAAATGCAATTCCATCTAAGACTACCATTTTAATAACTTATACGCATTTATCAGTGACAGACCAGACATCCGAGTTCGTTAGTTCGACGCACAGTTTAGTTTTAAACACGAAATGCTCTACGTTTTTTTCCAAGGTTAAGGGATAAATAGTTAAAAAGTTCTTCTACATACAGAAAATCCCCGTTGTTCTTGTAGTACTGTGTTGAAAGAAGTGTAAAATATCCTGACAATCAATTTGGTTATGTAGGATAGCGGAAATATTTGACGAAGAAATCATAAATGTTACCTCAACAGCATGAAGAGCTTAGCTATAGAATAAAAGATATAGAAAAGTTCAATAACAAATGTTAATTTATTTATTTTTATTATTAGTTTTTGAAACTAGAAATTACATTTTTAAGTAGAAATAAGAATGAAATTATTTCTTCACTTAAATACGATGTGAATGTACAAAGAATTACCGAGCGAGGCTCTGTCCTCCAGGCACTTACTATTAAATAATCCGTATAAAATTATTAATAAGTACATAATTTATGTAATGCTAACTAGGCCTGCCGTTTTGCTCCAGTAGAAATCACTTGTAGAAAACTTTGTTAAAATGTACTTTGTGTGTTCATTAACACGAATTTAAAATCACATTGCTACTGCTAATAAAAATACTATACTAATTAAAATAGAAAATGCTCATTTCAACCCATTTGCAGCTTCCCTCTTGAGAAAAAGTATAAAATGTTTTCTATTTTTCAATTCTGTCCACCATTTATCCTACAGTGGAATAAATTTTGAAATTGGTTCAGTAATTTTAGAGTAATTCTTTATTTTAGAACGTTTTTCTCTTATTTCACCCTTTTTAATTTTTTAAAAATGGGTCCTAATGAGCATTTACGTCTTAAACGTAACCACCATGTCAAATTTCAAGCAACGGTTTCGAAGAAATCCTTATTTTTTTCCCTCTCTTGCTCCCCCTGGGAGGCAGAGATCTTGAGATAACAAAATAACCTAATGTTTAAGCAGAGATAGTTACCCTTATCATACCGAAGTTTTTTTAAAAAAATTGGTTCGGTAGTTTCGGAGTAATTCTGATTTTGAACGTTTTCTGCTCATTTTCACCCGTTTAACCTTAAATAATGTATGAGTATGCCGATCACCATATTAACTGACATTTGTAACCGGGTAAAAAATACCCATGTTATACATCCTAGGGTTAAATTTCGATTTATTTTAATTTATTTTTAAACCGTTTTTAGTGAGCATTTAACTTTTAAAGTAACCACTGTGTCTGTCTAGATATAAACATATTGAAGAAATCCTTATTGCAGATTGTTTTGTTTCTGCCCCCCCCCCCCTCCTCTTACGTTGGAGGTCAGTGGTACCGACTTAAAACGTAACCTATGTAAAAGCAGAGGCTGTCATCATCATTTTGCCACCATTATTTTTTAAATATATTTCATTAGTTCCAGAGATTACTTCTTACAAACAAACAAACGTTTCATCTTTGTAATATAAGTATACATATGTTTGCGAAGAAATTAAAGTGTTTTGCTTTACTTCTGAGCGTTTCTAATGCGCCATTCAAACATAGCTCTTCTTTTCATAGTTTGTTGCATGTTACATAAATACTTGGCCTAGAAAAAAAAAAAACCATGGCCAATGCAACATTACAAGAAAATGTTACCTTGGTTAACACGATTTACGTGCTGTTTGTCGTTAGGAACTCGTTCATCACTTCCGAATTGAAACTGGAGTCTCACCTCACGTTCTTCGACTTTTGGGCAACCCTCCAAAGATTTCAGGCTTCCCTGTCCTCGGAAAATAGATATATTTCTTTTTACCCCCTTTATTTGTTGGCAACCAGCTCTTTGTAGTTCATTCAGTCCGTCCGACATTTATGAATGTGTTCCTTTTCTCAAGTGTTAAATTGATTTTGAATCTGGCTATCGGCAAAAACAAAGTAGGGAAGTTACTGGAGTTCTGTAACCGTGACTGGTAAATTAATGTTGGGAACCTACGTGGAATGTAGGAGGGGAGAATCATTTAGGTTGTGTTACCTCAGACCATTTAAGTAAAGTTTCACATAAATCTTATTTCTTTTACAATAGAATTTTTTTTTCTTCTCACTCTTGTTTCCTATAAAGTTTTTCTTTTAGCTTTCTTTTTGTAACGGTGTCCGCGCAGTCAAAATGGATTACATGTCACGATAGTTTCTTGTAGCGGTGGGAATTTATTGCAGTTTATTTCTTCACTTTTGAACCGATATTTTATTAGATTTGAAGCGTCAACGGTTTTATACGAGAAGAGTTTAGGGAATGGCGAGTTCTTTTGGCGTGATTAACTAATACAATAAATTTCTAACTGTTACTGCTAGGTGAGAATGTGCGGAAATGTAATAAATTTCTGGAAATAGAATCTGTAAAAATAAAATGCGTTAAGAAATGTATCTTAAATGTATCCAAGTGGTATTAAACAAAGGTTGTATTGTTGTATGAAATGCAAGATTTGCGCAATTTGTCTAATGTGCAAGAAAATATTAGTTTTGAAGGAATAGAAAAGCTGTAGCGCAACGATTAATGCACGATATTAAAATAAATAAATAAATAAGTACAAAGAAAAGATCACATGGATAGAATGAAGAACACGTAGATCTTTCAAGGCTTCATAAGGGATCGCTTTTCTTTTTCCCAGTGCATGCAAAATGGTCAAGAAAAAAAAGAGGGGGGAGAGAGATCTTCAGCGCCAACACATCATTGTCTTGGAATTACGGGGTTCTAACTGTTTCCACCACTCTTTTAAGAGACAAATGAGATAAAAATTTCATTTTTCAATAGGTAGCAATGCAGTTAAAACATTTTGAAATTCGTCAACTATTTAAATACTCGCTATAATGTTATGTTTCTACCCTCCTTCACATTTGAAACCGCCACTCGCGAAAGAGTCTAGAGATGATATTTTGGTAGAATGGTTTCGCTGCCACCACCGGTATAAAGCCATGATACCGGACACACAGTTAATTGAGACTTGAATAATCAATTGTTATTTTATTGATTAAACTTGATTATGGTATACTAGAAATACATATACATAAAAAAGATACTTGAATGCTTGAAAAACAGACAGTTTACAGTTCTCTCCCCAAGAAAATACCGTTCTCGCTCATCTAATGAAGTATCTCTAATTCTTTCTCTACGCAAGATTAAAACGACATACTTTATGGTATTATACTGTACTATCGTACACAATCCTGGCTGTCAACAAATTCTTATCGCACTCAACAATCTCAGCCCACTCCCTCGCTGAGTCTATATCATGGCCTACTTCATTATGGAGTAGGCCGTGGTCTATACTCGGCTCGGGTTACCCGGTAGCTGCGTAGCCCACAGCGACCGGGTTTTTGTTCAATTTTTTTTACTTTCGAGGGACCGGACTCCTACCCCTCTGGTTTCAGCCTTCATGTATTTGCTCGCTAGGAATTCTATTGTCCTTGGTTCCGCATTCCAAGGAATTATAGCTCCTTCGAAATTCTATTGCGAACGACCCAGAACAGCTGTGCAGTTCATGGGCGATTTCTTTTGATCAAACACATAGAGAAAATAAAAAGAATACATAAATAAACACAATACATGATAATAATTAAAATACAGTTAATTAACTTTTAATATATACAAGGCGTAGGTCTTGTTAATGCCAGAAACCTGACAAATGTGTTTTTAAATTTCATTATTATTCAATTTCCTTTTAATTTAACCCTTGATTTTTAAATATTGTTTTTTTTTTCTCTCCTTGCAGTGACCAAGTACATCCGTATCGGCATCGGCGACAAGAACGATAATCCACCTTACTTCGAGCAGGCCTTGTATGAAGCCGAAGTCAACGAGGATGAGGACGTCCAACACACTGTTATCACCGTCACAGCTAACGATAAAGATGAATGTAAGCCTATTTACCGATTGTTTTTTGCATATTTAATTTTAAATACTGTTATGTTAAAGATAAAAAATAGCTACCTATTTTTTTGCAAATTGATTAAGTCTAAAAAAAGTGGTCATTGTTATTATTTTCCTCTCGGGTCATCATTTTTAAATGACTATCCGTATTCATGTAATAAAAGGACATTTGTCATGTTTTAAAAAAGATGGATTTAGAACAGCCATACTCAACCTGCGGCCCGCGGGCCACATGTGGCCCGGCGATCTTTTATTTGCGGCCCGAGACACGCAATCATTAAACCATATTTATAAAAGAGAAGAAAGTTATTTAAGATTTTCATCTTTGTTTTAGATAAAATCTTCCCAGTCATTTATAATTTAAAAGTACGTCATTTGCTTAGTGAAAGCGTCCTTACATACTATTTGTATGACAGAGATGTATATATTTTTTTAATCTTCACCACTAATCAAATATTACTTGAAATTAATTAAATTTCAACAACTATATATTTTAACATTTTAAAAAGATATGAAGCTTTTGTATTGAGCAAAATCGGATTTATTAAATAAAATCTTTTTTGTAATCTTTAGAATTTAGAAATTTTGCAATATTTTATTATCTCGTTTTATACTTATTATATAGCGGAAGGTATCTAATAAGTAAAGCTAATTCTATTTTGTTACACTGCTTTGTTATGATACTTTGTTATGTTTGTATTTTAACTGCATTTTTTTATATTATTACATAAGTATTGTGTGCCGCGGCCCGCCTAACGAAGCAAACTTATGTTTGCGGCCCGCGCGAAAAAAAAAAAGGTTGAGTATGGCTGATTTAGAAGGTGAAGTCTAAAAAGAAAATTCTAGAGTCATCCGAAATTTCTGCTTAAAGTCAACCCGACCCGAACCCGATACAATTCAACCCGAACCCTAAATATTCACCGACCATAACAAAAAGTAATCCATAGTTGTATTAAATTATGGAGAAATAGTTTACAATTGTATCTCTAAAATCAATTTTATCTTTTTTGTATAAAAAGTAACACATATACATTCATTAATATTCTACAGTTTTTTTCTTTTGAAATATCTGATTTAACACGAACGAGTCAAAACCTAACCCGAAACCGATTCGAACCCAAAACATTTAAAGTCAACCCAATCCGAACCGCGGGTCGGGTTCGGGTAAATTCGGGTTACCCAACCAGATGCAGGACATTCTCAGATAATTGTAATTTTTGACTTTTTAAAAAATATTAAATATTTTAATGCCTGATTTCCATATAATAAAATAATGACAATTTTTTATTTATTTTTTTAAGATTTAATTTAATTAGATTATTTAATTTGTAAAGAAATTTTTAAAATGTCTAATAGTGTCATTACTATGTCCCTGAAAAAATAACTCAAAAACGCTCACGGTAATGATATTTTTAACGTTAAGCTAATTTAAAAGCTAACTTTCTTTAAATCTGCCAAAATTTATAAACAGTTCTTTTGAACAAGCAATATGTGTTTTGACATAGCCGTAGTTCAGTAGTAACACATTTAAAGACACGCATATTCATACTTTGTGAGAAAAAAAAAAAATAAATAAGAAAGTAAAATTTTAAATAAATTAGAATAGTGTTTTTGTTATATGAGTAGATGGGAAGGCCAATGTTTAAAATGCGAATTATAATAAATTTGTATGTAATATAAAGAAATAGAAGCTAATTGAAATATATGCTGCAACATTAATTGATGAAATATCTTTTAAACGGTGTCGCGTCAATTCGTCACACATAATTCATCGTGGCACAATTCATGGCGCACAATTCGTCGCAACGTCAATTCGTCGTGGTGTCAATTCGTTGCGACGTCAATTCGTCGCAACGAAAATGTTTTTGAATTCTATGATGATAAAAGTAAAGATAATTTAGTAAAATTATTTAATGATAATTTGTTTTTTAGATATAGAGAATTATAACTAACAATTTACAGGAGATTTTTAGAAGATTTTTTTTATATGTGATTTTTATGAATTTTCCTACTGAGAACATGAAAGTTTAATGAATTAGTGCGCGATAAATTGTTCTGCGATGAATTGTGCGCGACGAATTGACGCAGAACACAACATTTCTTCATCAATTCCTCGCCTCTTTAAAGATTGTAAGGAATCGCTGCAAAGTGAACAATTTTGATGTGGCAGGCTGTGTTCATTAGAGAAACGCTGTAATTTTAAATTATTATATATGATGCATCATTTTCTTTTATATGAGGTTATTATATCCTCAAAGAATTTTTTTTTCCCTGTTTAGCTTCTCGGATCCGTTATGAAATTACGGCAGGTAACATAGGAGGAGCCTTCGCAGTTAAAAACGAAACTGGCGCAATTTATGTGGCCAGTCCCCTCGACTACGAAACGAGAAAATCGGTGAGTACTCTTTTTTCATACTTTTAATATGTATATATAAATTTTCCCTTATATGGCTGCGTTCAAACCCAAAATAGCTACTTTTTGACACATTTTTTAATTTATTTTTGTTCGCTAACTTATCAAATCCCCCCACACTGATCTATCCCATATAATCCTATGGGATTTCCTCCTCAATTTGTCAATTATTGCAATAACTTTTTGAGTTTTCACGATATTTCTCTGGTCTTTTTATGAGAGTTGCCCTATAGTATTGACTATCGAATCATGACAAAAATAATTTTGCTGTAGTTCGCGCATTCGCAGTTAACATTTATTTAATACAAATACCCATATCTCATCAAATATTCAACATATTAATATTTTAATTGCTGTATATTATTTCTATAACTTTTTGTCAATTTTTTGGAAAGCGGTGTGTTAACTTCGATGGAAAACTCTGCGTGCTATATATATATATAAAACTTTTGAATTTTTCTCAGAAACGTTAACATCTTCACGAATATGCGTGCTATGTTTACACAAATGCACACAAATGTTGAACAGGACTTGCCAGACCATTTTTAGCATTTTTTGTTACTTTGGTGATCGAAAATATTATTTTATTATTAAAATTATTATTTCCCCCCCCCCCTTCCATAATTGTCCTCGAGACAAAATCTTCACTGCAAAACATGAAGTCAACCATGCTGTATACATCATCAAGTTCGAGGGCATTTCTGGCATTTCCTCACGAGTTTCAGTAAATAGTCGACGAAACGTCTGAAATTGGTCACTGACCCTTAATTTCTGAACATCAGTGTATATATGTCCAACCCTGCGTTCTGTAGTTTTTACAAAGTATTATTCTTTTAGCAACGATTTTTTGTAATATTGCAGTTAGTTAATTTATTGTACGGAACCCTTTGTCCGCGTGTAAAACTCTCATTTCACCGATTATTTTATGTTCTAAATATTTTCTCTACCTATAATCTGCAGAAATCTACTACGGAGATTGTTGTTTGGAAAATACGTAGTGGTAGACAAAACAATAAAACAAATAGCCGCCTGTGGCGTGGCAACCCTTCGTACTTGATTTTCATATATTGTACATTTCAAAGCTGTGTTCAGTCCATATTTTTAAATTCTGCGACGTGAAGTTATAAATTATTTCTCTCGGTTTTCTTTTTCAATGGTTCTGTAATCATCAACAAAAGAAAGGGTAGGGATAGGGGGGGGGGGTGATAAACGGTGTCGCGTTATTTCGTCGCGCACAATTCATCGCAGCGTCAATTCGTCGCGGTGACAGCTCATCGCAGCGTCAGTTATTCGCAGCGTCAATTCGTCGCAACGAAAATGTTTTTGAAGGTTATAATGATAAAATAATGATAATTTAGTAAAAATGTTTAATGATAATTAGTTTTTCAGGTATAGAGAATTATAACTAACAATTTATATGCGAATATATCTAAAAAACAAATTATCATTAAATAGTTTTACTAAATTATCATTATTTTATCATTATAACCTTCAAAAACATTTTCGTTGCGACGAATTGACGCAGCAATGAGATGTCGGCGCGACGAATTGACGCTGCGATGAATTCTGCGCGATGAATTGTTCCGCGATGAATTGTGCGCGACGAATTGACGCAGAACCGTGATAAACATATCAGGGAGTTTCCTTCGTGGTACTTTCCTCTCTTGCAAGAGCGACAAAAGACTCACGACAACAAAGAAGACGGCAAACGAGCCGCCCGCCGTGCCGTCTTAGAACAGGGCTGTCTCACCAGTTTAGTAACTCGCGGAAATCGCGGTACCTGATTTTCCAGAAAATAATCTTTGCTTAAAGAAACCTCTTTTACGCTTCAATACTGAAAATATATAAAATTATTTTACTTGCAAAGTATTTTTTTTTACTATTACTTTATTTTCTTCCAAAATCAATCCAAGACACGCAGGGGAAAAAATTGAATTCCTCCATATGCAGGAAGAGTTTTAGGTGGTAATCTCCCAGTTTCATTTATTAAATGAATAATGTAAGACTTTTGAATCGTATTTCTTAACTCCGATGAAACTTTGTCTGTTAAGAAGTTCAAACCAATACATATATTTGAATAAATAAACACACGCAACTTTCCAGTTAATCGAAAATACTTCGTGAAATATTGTGTGATAGTTTGACAGGTTTGAAAATTCTCCCGTTTCTCGATTAGATCTTATTTTCGATCAAATTCGTGAACGTGGGGAATTTTTTTTTTTTCGTTGCAGTAGCTAAATATCTATAACGTCACTCCTTTTTTTTTTCTCTCTCTTTCTTTTAGATAACTTTTAGGGCTAAAAAGCCTTTTAGAAATCCATTAATTTCTGCATCATACTGGGTGAATGCTATTTTCTAACAGAGAGAGAGAAAAAAAAATCTTTAAAAAAAGTGTGAAAGAGCGGTTTTTTTTGTTATAGTTTTCCTTCTATATCTCATATACGTTCTTTTATTTATCTTTTGCATTATGGAAACTTGTCTAGAATATCTGACATTTGATGTATAGTGACTTTTTTCTTCTGTATATTCTTTTTTTTTTTTTTTTTTCCAGTTTCTTTCTTTTTTTTTTCTCTCTCTCTGTATAGAGAAAAGCTTTAAACTCGATTTGTTTTAAACCTATAAAACTTATACTAGATTTTTCTTCTTTATCTTAACTTTATTTTTATATATTTTATAAGAAGATAAGATGTTTAGGATATTCAGGATTACCGATTTGTCTTAAATCCTTTAAGATTAAAGATCAAAATGGGAATAAAATATTGTGTGACTGAAATGCACCTCTCAAATATATGAAGGAAGAATGCATTAAAAATTTCATAATGATTTATAATGTACTCCTTCTTCATTCTGTGTGAAGAAAAAGCTTTGAATTCAATTTGTTTAAATAAATGTACCTCCAATCATATAAAATCACTAACTATCATTAAAATACAGATTTAAATGCTTAAGAGCCTACACTAGTCATGCGAAGAAACCCGCAAGCTATATTAAGTCTATGGGACATATTATGATTCAACTCGCCACTTTCATTTTTATGCCAATTTATACAATTCGCAACTACTTATTTATTATGACTATTAAATTTTCTCTTTTTTGTTTAAAGTAACTGTAGATGAATAATGTGACGGCAAAACAATTTATTAGTTAAATTTTAATATTGAACTTTAAAAATGCGAAGAATTTAATATTTTACTGAAATCTCTAAATTTTGATCAGTGGATGTAATAATTTGACAAGGTATTGTATGCCATATATATATATATATATATATATATATATATATATAATTTAAAACTACTTCTTAATTTATGCACTTTGGACTTTAAAAAAGAAAAGATTATATATATATATATATATTTTCTTTCGAAATGGTTTTCTAATACATATACATGATTATTCTTGGGCATATTTCTTTCCACCCTTCGATGTAATCTAATGGAAATTTGATTGTAGAGTTATGTCAAGACGAAATAACATATATTGTATAGTCTTGATTTATTTATTCCCTTCAATATTTCAGATTGAATTCATCTGCCACCATATTCTCGCGTCGTACCCTACATTGAACTTTCATTTCAAACATTAATATTCAGTATCCTCTGTCATATTATATTTCTATCGTCTTTCATAAAGAAGGGGGAGAAGAAAAATGTTTTTTGTTATCGTTTTTGTCACTCCAAAAAGTGCACTTTAATCTAGCTGAAAGATATAGATATCGATTTTATCGTTGCGAGTATCAGATTTCTCTGATTTTATAAAAAATACACATAAATTCTGTTTGATTTTAGGTGTTAACTTTATTAGAGCAAAGTGCTGTGGGCGTTATTTTATTTGTTTTAATGATACAATACAATACACATATAAACTATCTAGTCTCCCTTAGAGAGAAATGAATTAATATTTGGGTTTTGATCTGTTTTAAGTTGAAATGTATGGAAAATTTGTTTTTGAAGACATGCTGGCATGAAGCTATAAGTATTAATGGACCAATGTAACCGTAAAACATTTTAGATATTATCCCTCGTTCTTTTCTTTTTACACTGGGGTATTTAACGTGCTTGGGTATTATATTTATAATAGCAGGTTACGCCCGCTTCGCTGGTCGATTTTTACAAACAAACCTTGATCATTCAAACATCTTTTAGATCCATCTTCCACCGCCAGGGGACTCATTCTACTCTAAATAATCCCCTTTCCGATCGAACTTTCGGAATGTGTCCCTGCTGTCTATGGCATAGAAGGCGTGCTGTGCACGCGCCGCAAAATCTTTTAGTTCCACCTTCTACCGTCAGGGGGCGCATTCTATTCTAAACTAACATACGCCACCGAATAGCAGGCGTGTTATGCGCACTCGCTGCAAAAATAAATTAGTTCCACCTTCCACCGCCAGATCTCTATAACGAGATATTTAAATAATTACGACCGAATCCCCCCCCCCCCCAATGACCTTTAACCATTAACAAATATCGGTAAATTTTGAAAATGAAACAAAATGGCTTTTTTTGACTTCGCACTTTATTTTCTTTTCTTTTCAGAAATTCTGGATCACTTTTTTGCAACAATTAAGGAAAATTATCGCCTTTTTTTTTTTTTTTTTTTGGGGGGGGGGGGGGGGGGCAAAAAGTGGATTTTTGGATGCAGAAAATTTTTCTACATATGTGTGGTGAGATTTAAACCAATACACAAATAGTTTCTTAATATTCGCAAATTAGTGAAAACAAATCACTCGTTGGTCGTTGCTATCGGCAAATGAGAAATAACAGATTTTTTGCTGCCACGTACCTTAGCGTTTTATATACCATATATGAAAGGTATTTAAATATTAAAACCACATTTTATATCGAAAATTTAAATTAATTTCCAATCTAACTGTTAATGTCGTAGCGTTTTAATGTCCAATTCTGAAACTACTTCTTTTAAGGTCTTAGCCCAACAAAAATTACTTTCAGATATTAAATTGTAAAACTTCAAGATTAAAAGTGCATGCCAAGTGCAATTTGCAAGCATTTAGATGCAATTAAGTTTGGCCCGAACAGAGGCGTCACAGGCCTGATTTTTAATCATGAACGATTAAATCAATTAAGCTTAAATCCCAATTTGACACCTTCGCCACATGCTGGGAAAATATTGGAAGCGCTAAACAAACTAGTCGTTGGGGGCCACCGTAATACTTACCCATCATGGATATGCATAATGTAAAATATTAAAATAAAAATGTGTAAACTACTTATAAAATGCATTGCAATTCAAATAAAATCGTGGCTTGATGACGTCACAAACTGTAAAGGCTCGATTACTGAATTGCTTGAAAGAGGTTTTTCCTTATAACTCCAAAAATAATAATCCTATTAACTAGCGGTTTATTGCATCTGATTAAGCGTCAAATTTCCAATTAAAATATATCTTTGAAGTGAAATTTGGATGAAATACAGGGTCATGAAAAATCGAAGAGTGTGGAAAATAGGATTCAAAATATCTCGGCAACTAATTATCCGATCGACTTCATGTTTTATTCAAAATTTATGTTTTTTTATTGTCTTTTATATTCATTTCTTAAAATAAACAATTTCGAAAATTTTTATATACCTTTCATCAGAACGAATATTTCGAGAGTCCGAAAAAAATTGTTCCGGTTAATCGAGGTTATTGAAATGAAATAGGCTTCTTCCCATTATTACATACTAAGTACATACCAAATTGCAAGTCTCTATCTCAATTTTTTCGGGAGATAGAGCGTTTACAGACACACACAGACACACAGACGGACGGCAAAATTTTTTTTTCTAAAAATATGTTTTTCGGAATCTCCAGTGTCTGAAACGTGTAAATCT
Source organism: Maratus michaelseni (assembly GCA_963931845.1). Taxonomy (NCBI): domain Eukaryota; kingdom Metazoa; phylum Arthropoda; class Arachnida; order Araneae; family Salticidae; genus Maratus; species Maratus michaelseni. The sequence continues at coordinate 84,864,133 of OZ007595.1, read as the reverse complement.
GTAAAAAAAAATTTTTCGATTTTCAAAACGATTGCAAGACTTACCCTATACTACGTATGATGGGTAAGTAAAAGTAAAAACCTTCATGAAAAAAAAAAAAAAAAAAAAAAAAATATATATATATATATTGGGGGGGGGGGGGGTAGATTTTTTATGTTTACTTAACTTACGGAAACGTAAGTCTTTAAATAATATCGCCTTAGGGGCCTTTATCAAACTCCCATTCTCTGGATGTATCATTGAACATTTGATCTGCAATGATTTTCAAGAGTAAGTTAGTTTAATACATCTGGCCGTAACGCTCAACGGCATGGTTCGCCAAGCCGAGTGGCCTCCCTTAGGTATTAAATCTGCTACACCAAGCCAATTTATTACATGAAACATATGTGGCATACATATTTCTTAAAAATGCCCTTAAAACAGGTATGATGGAATTATTAAATAAACTTTAAGTACTCAATATTATTTTCAACTTTAAAACTTTTTACTGATAATATATGAAATGTCATCAGGAGAAACAGTGGGATGGGATTTCATTAAGCATTCGCCATTCTTGGCCATATTGCTATAACAGAAATGCCTCAGTTATTACGGTATAAGGCTAATTAAATAGAACATTGATGTTGCGGCAAAAAGAAAGAGATAATTAGTGCATGTGCTAGACAATTAAGGGAAAAAATATTTTAATACACACTTATACAGGGTTACCAGCGTCATGAAAAGTCAGGGAAAATCTACAAAGTCATGGAATTTCAAAGTAGTCCGGGCAAGTCAGGGAAATTTTAAAATATATAGAAAAAGTCAGGGAATTTACAAATATTTTCTAAAAAGTCATGGAAAAGTTTTGGAGAAAAAATGAAAAATGATGCGGAATTCATCATGTAGTCTCAGGAAAAAAAATAGAGAATTTTGAAGAGCGATCACAGAAAAAAAACCCCGCTAATTTTTGACAAAGGATTGCAAAAATAAGTAACAAATTTCGTTGTATGCACGTTTGGTCAGAGAATTTTTTGAGATTTGGTTAGGGAAAGTCAGGGAATTTGCCAGTCATGTTTTGCTGGGAACCCTGTTATATTTCAATTATCAATATTCTTTTCCCCAAACATCGAAAACATATTTCATTTTAATGTGTATCTATAAAATTACCTTAAATTTCAGTATCTGTAAATCTATAAACTATGTGTTTTTCAAAACAGGCAGATCAGAAATATCTCAATATGTATATAGCGCTTTCGTTTGAAAAATGCTTAACCAGATACTTAAAAACACTTTTCTTGAAACAAATTCATGTTGCGATGCAATCTCTACGCATATAACCAATACTTGTAAATTCGGATAGAGGAAAAATCTTACATAGGGAAAAATTGATAGCGTTATAAAATATCCCGTGAGTTAATAAAATATTTATAGTATTTTTCAAATACCGAATATATTGTGCTGCGGGGAGTATATATGAATTAATCATAATCTAAATGAATGTTGGATGTGATAAAAAATACCTTGAGTAAATCCAATTTAAATAAAACGTGGCGTTTTTCCTACATGCCTTAAATGGAAAACTATTCAAAACTTATGGAGTATGAGGTTTACAAACGATTTATTGGCTCTCCGATATATTTGTTGAGGTTTTCCTTTTATGAATAAATCATGGATTAAAAGTGATTATGAATGAAATGTTGATGCACAATGATATCGCTACGAAATGTCAGTGACTGCATTATCGCGTCAGAATTATCATGGTTGTGAAAGTGGATTTACAGGCAGGAAGCTAATAAAATATTTTAAAAAGGCAAGGAATTTTTCATACGTGCCTTAAATCGAAAGCTATTTACAACTTAATACACTAGAAGTCAGAGTATTAAAACTATGATATTCATAAATGACTTATCAGATTCCAGAAATGTTTGTTGAGTTTTAATTTTATACAATATATGTTAAATCATGGATTAAAAGTGATTATGAAAGAAATGTTGATGCACAATGGTATTACTACCAAATGTCAGAGACTGCTTTTCCGCATCAAGACTATCATGGTTGTGAAAGTGGATTTACAGGCAGGAAGCTAATAAAACATTTTAAAAAGGCAATGAATTTTTCATACGTGCCTTAAATCGAAAGCTATTTGCAACTTACTACACTAGAAGTCAGAGTTTTGAAAGTATGATATTCATAAATGACTTATCAGCTTGCAGAAATGTTTGTTGAGTTTTAATTTTATACAATACAGTGATACCTCGGTATTCGTAGATAATCCGTCCTAAAACAATCGGCGAAATCCGAAACCGACGAAAACAGAGTCAATTATATCCATATGAATCTATGTAAATCCAATTAATTCGTTCTAAACACTCCAAAATACGTATCAAAAACACATTTTATACAGAATAAGTAAAGCGTTTAATACTAAAAACTATACGAAATCAATATAGTGTTTTTAGCGTAGGGTATCAAGCTACTGTATCTGGGGGCATCCGAGGCAACCGACGAAAACCGATACAAATATTTCACGGAAAAAATCGACGATAACCGAAGTCAACGAAAACCGAGGTATTACTGTATATGTAAATAATGGATTAAAAGTGATTATGAAAGAAATGTTGATGCACAATGATATTACTACGAAATGTCGGAGACTGTTTTTCCGCATTAAGACTATCATGGTTGTGAAAGTGGATTTACAAGGAGAAAGCTAATAAAATATTTAAATAAGGCAAGTATTATTTCTCATACGTATTTTAAATCGAAATTATTTACAATTTAATGCACTGGAAACTAGAGTATTTAAACGTATGACGTTCATAATTGACTTATCAGCTCTCGGATATATTTATTGTTTTCATTTTGTACAATATGAATAAATCATGGATTAAAAGTGATCATGGAAGAAATGTTGATGCACAATGGTATTAGTATGAAATGTCAGAGTAGGCTTTATCGCATCAAAATTATCATGGTTGTGAAAGTGGATTTACAGGCACGAAGCTAATAAAATATTTAAAAATATTTATAATCTATTTAAAATATTTGTAAAAATTTAAAATATTTATAATATAATTTGTCTGTCTGTCTCTAAATGAATCCTACTAGAAAACAAAATTGAATGCAATTTCAATCCTGAAAAATACTCTTAGCGTATCTCTAGTAGGATTACGAGGAAATTGTTTAAGTTTCTGTATTTAATACCGTATGAAATGTCTTATGAAAATTTTCTTTCCCCTAAACATTTAAAAAAACTGTTGAGGACCCCTTTCTCAAAATTTAATTATCCATTAGTTTTAAAATTTATCTTTTTATCCTTTAAACATAATTATTTTTAGTTCACTATTTAAAAAAAAAAAAAAAAAAAAAAAAAAAAAAAAAAAAAAAAATTAAATTGAGGATAAAAATAAATTTACTTCAGATAAGAACACTCGAATTACTTCAGAGTCGAGCAAAACATAATTTAAAGATATACCAGAAACGAAACGATTCAAAATATCAAGATGATAAAGCACTGGATAAAATAAAAGAGCAATTCAATAAAATAAACTGCAGAGGAAGTCAACAAAAGATATAAACAAACCTATAAATAAAACGAAACTTTCTGGTAAAGCGACAATAAAACCGTTATCAAAACTTTAATATAAAATAATCTGCCGGGAACAAACAGAAAAACAAACACACTCAATGCCGTACACATTTCTGAAAAATATAGACACGTAAATTTCGAATAAATTCTATGAGGAGAGACGGTGAACAATCGAATATAGACTCCAATAAGCTTAATGTTATTTTTCTGTAACAGGATAGGGGGAGATGAGACATATAAAATTTCTAAAGTATATGACGGTTTTGAGACGATGTGAAAACGACAGATAGTTGAAGGAAATATATTAAAAACAAACAAAAAGATGACACAAACAAAAAGATGTGATATATAGATTGAGTTATCTGTCTTCTGTTGTATAGAGAGTCTATACAAACTTAACTATAAATAGAAGCAGCATTATAAAATTATTTGTTTAAAAGAAATAATAACTTTCAGAAAATAACGTTAAACCAAGAATTAGTTACATAAGACCAGAAACGGATTTATTTAGCAGATATTAATGTATTTCAATTATATCAATTGGTTGTATTTTTTTTTCTGAAATAAATTGCTCATAACACCTCTTTTACGTATTTTTAACTTTATTTTACCCTTATTAACCTTTTCAGGGGCGAGAAATCCTGTTGTTATAATCTTTGAAACTCGCTAAAAATTTTGAACAATTTCAATTTTGGGGGGAAAAAAGCCCCCTTTTTTGCGTAATTTGTAAAGGGAAAAAAAAATACGGTACAAATTTTGATAAAAATTAAGTGGTATTAATATTATACTATCACTCTTCAAGGGACACACACACACACACACACGTATATGAGGTTAAAAATTAAATATAAATTTATTTCTGCCTACAGAAAACTTAACAATGTATGTGTGTGTTTTGAATTATACAGCAAAGAAGAGCAACTCCTACGCCATTTAACTATTCTAATAAAGTTAACGTTTAAGATCAAACAGATTTTATATATATTTTTTGTATATATAAAATTCTAGAAATCTGATGCTTGCAACGATAAAATCGATATCTGTATCTTTCAGCTAGATTAAAGTGTACTCTTTGGAGTGACAAAAAAGATAACAAAAAGCATTTTTCTTGTTCCTCTCCCCGCCCCCTCTACGAAAGATGATAGAAATACAATATGATAGAGGACATTGAATATTAATGTTTGGAATGAAAGTTCAGTGTAGGATATGATGCGAGAATGGCGGCAGATGGATTCAATCCGATATATTGAAGAGAAGAAATAAATCAAGACTAAACAATATACGTTATTTCGTCTTGACGTAACAACTGCAATCAGATGGAATTTGAAAGGTGGTAACAAATATGCTCAAGAACAATATCCATATCCCTTATATTTATTAGAAAATCATTTGGATAGAAAGAGAAACGAATCGTTTTTTTTTTTTTTTAAGTCCGGGTGGCATAAATTAAGAGGTAGTGGTTTAAAAAATACATAACATATACATTTTTAGAATTTTTTAAGCTATTAGTTTCTTTTTCCCACTGCCTTTAAATTGTCCCACTATCAAGATAAAATGTAAAAGGAAAATGTGATATACAATATGTCATTTTAATATGCATTCTGTGTAAAAAGTACCCGGAATAGTTAAATAAAACACAAAAAAGTTAATTTATTGATCAAAAAATTGTTTTAATGTCTTTAAAGTAGGCACCATAGAAGTGCAATACAACTATACCAGCCCTGTCTCATTCTTATATACATTTTTCGTAGGCTGATTGAGGTTAAGTTCCTTCAGCGAATTTTCTTTTATGGCGCAAAAGAACTTTGGTTTCTTTTGTTGACTCAAAACGCCTTCCTCGAAGTACTAATTTTAGCTGTGGGAACAGGAAAAAGTCACACGGAGCCATATCAGGCGAATACGGTGCTTTATCGTTGACATTCGTTGCGTTTTTGGCCGAATAGAAATATATATATATATGTACTTTTAAATGCAAATTTGTTATAAAACTAACTTAATTTTTTAAAAATGCTATATCAAGTAATTATCAAGCCTGATCTGCTTAAAAATCTACCTCAAAAATGAACATTTCTCCATTAATCGCAGTAACCATCGCAAAATATTCTGATCGTAATCCAGTTAGGACTGCGACTACGGAAGAGTTCTCAGACTATGCAGGAGGTAGTAAGGTGGAAAGTAAACAAAAAGGAGGGTAGAAAAATAATTTATACTTTTGAAGTTTTACATAGGCGAGAAAAAACTTCTTCCTAACACACGAAATACGATTCTTTTACATAACATCATATCGTCCAAAAAATTTTCTAACAACTTGTAAGTTTATATAATTTTTGTTGTTCTAAAGTAACATTAGTGTAATGTAAATCAATAGGAAAACTAAAGAAAAAGCGTTAGCGTTAATACAATTTATAGTTGACGGCCCATGTTTTACTCCTCCCGGGCTAATATATCACCCTTAATAATTTGATACTAATAAATTTGAGCCATCCTATATATGCATCTATATATTTAAAGCGAAAAGCGCATTCTGTCAAATTCACACTCTTTTCCACACGAAAATAGTCTCTTTGCACATGCTTCAACCTTTTTTAAGTCTTCTACCCTCAGAAACGGGAAACGTGTTTAACCTAGGCGGATTGAAAACGGTTGGCGTAATATAGCCATTGCGTTGAAAGCTTCTTTTTTAAAGAACTCATGTTTTCACTACTAAATATTCATATTTTTTTCCGTAAATTTTTAAAGAGAGATTGGAAAAAGTTATGTTTATAAACGATTGAAATTTCAAAGAGTTCGGAAGATGAGAACTATTTTTTTTTATTGCTATGTTAAAGGAGCCGACGCGAAAACAATCAAACAAATAAAAAAGCGAGAAGAAAACCTTTCTTTTTACAACTAGATAACAATATTTTTTCATGAAATTTTTACACGGACTGTAAAACAGTTTTATTTGTAACCAATAAAGATTTCAAAGAGTTCGGACAACAAGAAAATGAGCGCTGTTATCACTAAACATCACTATCTTTTCGCGAATTTTTCATCTTAAAATATAATTTCATACAAAATCGGGTTAAAGATATAAAATAATAATAACCTGATATTTTTTTCCATTTATTATCATGGGCCCGGGCAATGCCGGGCGGGTTAGCTAGTATATATATTTATAAAGTTACTGCGCGTTATTTACATTAAATTTATTCAATTAAATTATATACCCACCCAATGAATGCTACACCTTTTCTGACACGATCAATCCATGCATAGCACGAAATGTTTTATAGCATTCGAAAATACTATAAATATTTCATCTCATGGGATATTTTATAACACTATCTAATTTCGACAAACATAAAAATTTTTCCTATCTGAATTTAAAATATCGGTTATATTTACAAAGATAGAATTCTATGAGAGAGGCATGATTTGAGAGAGAAAAAAAAGTATAATCATTCCCAGCTTGAATTCGTTACAAGGAAAGTGTTTTTATGTATATCTGCATGCATTTTTGAACCGAAGAAAGGAAATTTTTTTACAATAGTTGTTCAGATGGGGAAATTTTCATATGCTGTGAAAAGGGTATATCAATGACGTATAGAAACAGAATTTTAAAAGAATTTTGTGGAAATATTAGACTAGAATACGAATAAAATCTATATTATAAAGCAGGGTTAGGTTGGCACGGTCCTAAACCAAGTGGTTTTTTAATCATGGTTAAAACCAACTGGGTTTTCTTTTCTCTCAAGAAAACATTGTTTTTAGAACAACTCTAATATATTATTTTCTCTTTTGTAATTTAAGTGTTTCAAATTATTGGATATAAATAATTTCTACTTTTAACACTTTATAACAATCAGCATTCATCACGAAGATACACAGAAATTCTTTTATTAGTCTCAACTTCTGTAATTAAAATTGCACAAGAGATTAGATAATCAAAAACTATAAAAAGTTCATTTATCCTTTTAAAATTTTAAATGAAAATTTTGTTGAATAAGCACCTTTTTACTTTAACAAAATTATATAACACGATATGTTTTTAAAGGCTCTTATAACACAGTTGAACCCCAATATCTAGAGCCGTAGAGTAAAATAGGGGAAAACTAAGATAAGGTTTGCTTGAGACATCAAAGTTCCATAAAAAAATAATGCGTAAATATATAGTTTTATCTATGCTTAATTTAGTTATTAAAAAAAAAAAATGTGTTATAACATAACTTAAAAAAAAAAAAAAGCCTGTTAAGTAAGTCTGAAGGCTGTTTAAATCTTTTAGTGTTTAAAAGTTTTTTTTTATAAAGCTTCTGTGTGTTTCAAGATTAATATTTTTATTGTTTTTAAAATAATTTTCAATCAAGATAAAAAAAAAAAAAAAAATCTATTGCTTGTAGCCCGGTTACGAAAAATTAACCCATTCGGACTTTAAACAATAGAAATAGTTCAGCATTTGTTTCCGGTATATGTTCCTGATATTCCATAACAAAAATAAAAGATTTATCAAAAGAGAAATTAAAAATAAAAGAGAAATTTTACAGACATGTAATCGAAGTACGTGCTTTTAAACCATATAAATTATCACTATCAAACAGGCTACTGTGAGTAGCGAAATCGTTGGCGATTTATTCGGTTATTAACTTCTGGCATGCGGCTAATACGAAAGTATCGCTTTTAATAAATTCCAAAACTTTATTTGAATGCACAATTAATATTTTTCATTTAAAGTGTTTTTTTGGTGTGGTTAGTGAGCAATAAAAAAAAAATTAAAGTAATATATATATATATATCTAAGTTGTAAATTTCCAACTGGACGAAAAAATGTCCGGGCCAGGATTCGAACCTGGGATCGCTTGGCTGAAGCCGCCACGCTCTACCACTGAGCTATCCCGGTCGAATCTGGAGGGCATAATTCATCCAGTTAACCCTATTGATCAAAGCATCTGGTCTTATATTTTAATCAGCTCAACAGAAAAGATCGCAGGTAATGGAACTCCAGTAAACGCTGGAAACGTGAATACACTAGATTTTTTTTTAACACAATTTGTTAAAAAAAAATCTAGTGTATTCACGTTTCCAGCGTTTACTGGAGTTCCATTACCTGCGATCTTTTCTGTTGAGCTGATTAAAATATCAGACCAGATGCTTTGATCAATAGGGTTAACTGGATGAATTATGCCCTCCAGATTCGACCGGGATAGCTCAGTGGTAGAGCGTGGCGGCTTCAGCCAAGCGATCCCAGGTTCGAATCCTGGCCCGGACATTTTTTCGTCCAGTTGGAAATTTACAACTTAGATATGATTATACTTTACCAATTTGCAAAATTGTGTTAAAAAAAAAAAAAAAATCTAATATATATATATATATATATATTAGTTTTCAATTTAAAAAAAATGGTTTTCACCTATATTCTGTAACCCGAGTTGAATCCCCAAGTATTTATAATAATAAATCTGTCTTTTAATATAAAATTTAATCTTACCAAAAAAAAAATATATATTATTAAATTTACATATTTACTGTCGTATCATCTTCATTATAAAAAAAAGTCCTTTAGTGTATTAAATTATGAGTATATACTTTTCTATCGAAAATATTGATGAAAAACTCTTTTGTGTGTTTAACTCAAATTTTATATCCATCCCATCCAAAGACTGCAAAAGTTATTTTCACGAAATGTTTTATGGCATTGGAAAATCCTATTAAATATTTCATTTTGTGGGATATTTTATAGCAGTATCTAATTTCAACCTACATTTAAAAAAAAAAAAAAAAAAAAAAAAAAATCCTTGTTTGAATTTCAATTATTGGTTATATTTGCAAAGATCGAATTTCGCGAGGGCAACATGATTGAAGAAAATAGGGAAAAATATAGAATCATTCGGAGCTTTAATTTTTTCCAAAGAAAGTGTTTTTAGGTCTCGCTGCATGCATTTTTGAACCGAAGAAAGCTATATTTTTTTTCCAATAGGTGCTCAGATGGTGAAAATTTCGTATGCAGTGAGCTATCTCTGATCAGACTATTTTGAAAAGAAGTTATCGATAGCGTGTCGAAACTGAATTTTAAAAGAATTTTATAGGAATGTATTATACTGGAATAGGATTGTGGAGAAAAAATATTTATAATAAATATAAATCTTTTTACATCAAATAAGCCAAACAGTCATTGTCAGATTTGCATATTAACTGTCGTAATGTTCTTCGTTATTGAAAAATCTTTTATTCTATCAAATTATGTGTACTTTTCTGTTGAAAATATGTATGAAAAACTCTCTTGCATATTAAAATGTAATACATTTGCTCAAATTTTGTACTCATCCAAAGGCTGCAATAATTTTCACGATGAGCAATTCATACATACCATGAAATATTTTGTGGCTTTTCGAAAATACCATGAATATTTCATCTTGTGAGATATTTTATAACGAAATATTGTTAGATATATTATCACTTGATGCAGCATAAATACAGCTAATGCATGCGTAAAATACTCTAGATTTATTTTGTACGAATTACTATTCCATAAATGTATATTAGAAAAATTATATATACTTATTAATGATGATAAACAATTTTCATTTTAAAAGTAACATTAAAAATAGGCATGAAAAATGAAGAAAAGAATTCATTCATAAGCTAAACCTGTTCCTGAAAATATCTAAAACTCTATATAAACATAAAATATAAGCGTAAATTTTTTAAGTACAGTGTTTTTCAGTATTGCGGTTCTTAATGTTATTCCCAAGCAGACGACTATTTGTAGCCCGGAACCCAAAGGAAGGATATTGTCCATTATCTTCTAAATTTACAATAAAGTTAGATTTCATTAACCCCCCCCCCCCCCCCTCTCCAAATAATCTAATGATGATAATAGAATTTAAATGCAACACATCGGGTCGAAATTACAATAACTGTTTTATCTCGTGAGATATTTTATAACACCAACATAAATAAAAAAGATAAAAAATCTCTATCTGAATTTCAAGTATTGGTTGTATTTGCAAAGTTAGCATTCTGCTTGAGAAGCAGGATTGGAGAAGAAAAATGTAATCATTCGCGACTTGAATTCGTTCCAAGGCAAGTGTTTTTAGGTATTTGTGCATGCATTTTTGAATTGAAGAATGCTGTGTTTTCCTATTGGTATTCAGGTGGTGAAAATTTCGTATGCAGTGAAAATCTGTCTCTGTTCAGCCTGTTTTAAAAAGAGTATATCGATGGTCTTTTAGAAAGTGAATTAAAAAAAAAAAAATTATAGATATGTATCAGATTGGAATGTATTTGTGCCGTTTGGAGAAAAATATCTCTATAATAATAAATGTAGATTAGATTATGGTGTCTAGACGAATTAATAATCCTGTTATCAAATTTACATATATATTTACTAATACAGTCGGGTCTCTATTTAACGAACCTCTCTGTTTTACGAATTCCTCCATTTTACGAACTTTTCTTTTATAACGAAAAACATTTCACGATTTTCCTTCTAAAATAACCTCCAAATAGCGACGTGCATTCTCTATTTAACGAACTTTTTCTTGCGATCTACAATTATTTTCTACCTATTTCTCAAAATATTTCTGGGCATTTCAAACTTAATCTTTCTTTTCACACATTTACACATACGATAATATAATAAAAAATTAATTCATTAATTTTAAATGTAAAACTATTTTTTAAACTAAACATACAATGTATTTCTGGACAGTAATGTCGTATTATTATTATTAGAATAAAATAACTAATACAAATGGATATAATTTACAAAAAAGCGTAATTAATTTATTTTTCGCATGGTATTTAGTGTTTATTAATCGAACATTTGTATTTATGTATTTATGTAATTTAAACCATTTTAACAGGCGAATCTCTAACAAATTTTCCATATAACGAACTTTTTTGCTGGGTTTAGCGACTTCGTTATATAGAGGTCCGACTGTATACACGGACAAATACGTGAATTAAAAGTAAAAAGATCCCCCCCCCTCCCCTCTTTCTAGCCTGATCGATAAACCACGATTGGGGTAGTCTTGCCATCCCCCCCCCCCCCCCCATAATTTTATTTTAGTATAAATATTACTTTTCATTGTTGTTGCAAACAAATGTTTATTGTTTGTTATATGAGATTTGAGGGATAAAAAAAAAAAAAAAATCATGCTTGAAAATTATTTATTTTTTAATCAAAAAATATCGTTAAAATTAAATTTGTTTTCCGACAGATTTCAATTGAAAGTACATATTTTATTCTATTCGGTGACATAACTATTGAAATTATGCGATATTTTATTTAGAAACAAAGAAGTGTGCGATCAAAGCACACAAGGTAGTAGTATCTACTGTTACTTTTGAGTTTAGCGTTACTGGCAGAAAGACGGACGCGTTTGCGCTTTATAATATACATACATGGGAAAACTCTCGTACGTTATTTAAATTTAATTTGATCAGTAAAATTTTATACCACCCTAAAAATTGCAACAGTTTTAACTGTGATCATTTCATATATACCACAATTTTTTATCTTATTGGAAAATATCACAAATATTTCATCACGTGTGATATTTTACAACACAATCTATTTTTACCTACATATTTTGTTTCCTGTTTGAATTTCAAGTATTGGTTCTATTTGCAAACATCACATTCCACGAAAAAAGCATGATTGGAAAGTGAAAAAATATATGATCATTCGCAGCTTGAATTTGGTGTAGGGAAAATGTTTTTAGGTATATCTGCATGCATTTTTGAACCGAAGGAAGGGTATATTTTTCCAATAGATATTCAGATGGAGAAATTTTCGTATGTAGTGGGTAAACTTTTTTTTATACTCCTGTTTTGTAAAGGGTATATCAGTAGCTTGTACAAACTGAATTTGATAAGAATTTTATGGAGATGTATTAGACGTTATGTTTGTGTTATCTAAAGAAAATAACCTGTGTAATAATACTACATTATTTTAGTATCTTATTTAGATAATCAAACTACCAATTTTAAAAATCATGGGTTCAAATTAAAAAAAAATTAAATAATTTAACTAATTTACATAATTTTAAATAAACAGTTCAAATAATTTTCAAGCATGATTTTTTAAAATAACTATCTCGATCGCGTGCAGCCTGATTGCGGAAAATCATCCCGTTTGCACTTGAAACATTATAAATTGTTCAGCATTTGTTTCCGACTAATATTCCTTAACGGAATTAAAACTTCATAAATAAATAAATAAAATGAAACATACGTTTAACAGAGATGTAATTGAACTATGCGCTTAAACACTGACCAAAAAAAAAAAGTGAAAATAGTTACGTCTTCGGCAATTTCTTTGGCTATTAACCACTGGATGTGACTAATACGAAAGTACAGTTTTAAATAAATTTTCAGACTTCATTTTAATTTGAGGTTTTTCATATAAAAATAGTTTTTGAAGTTGATAGTGGGTGATTAAACAAAATATATTAATTATATGTAACATAAATGCATACATTATGTATATGTAAATGTGTTTTTAAACAGCCGAATTTGCTCAAATCGCCAAGAGTTATCTTTCAGGAAAACTTTCTGAAGAGAAAATACTTAAATTCTCATTTGAGTTTATGTAAGACAAAAATTTTATTCATCAAAATTAATTGCACAGAATCTGTTGAAAACCGAACTAGGCTCTCCTATAAAATTAGACTAATAACACTATTTCTAAATAAAATTTGATTTTGACAAGGAAACAAAACTATGGAAATTTTTATTTTTCGATCATCACATTTTTGAAAATTAATAGTTTAGTTGATTAACTGCAATTTATCATAAACTTCATAAATAAAAGAAATTTATCTTTTTTTGTAACACTATTAAAAGAGAATGGTAGATTCATTCTGAAACGTAAACTATAGTTCTACGTAAAATATATTCTCTAAAAAATTTCTTCATTTAATTATTGAAGAAAATAGTAGTAATATTGAAAACATTTTAATTTGCAAAGTACCGGGATCGAATTCATTTGTACAATCCAGAAATCTTGGAAATGTACTAGCTAATTGCGACTCTGGTTTAAGTACAACGCAAAATTTCTTTGTCTTGACGTGTATTATCACCTCTCTTACTTATTTGGTAGATTTCATGAAACCCTGTATTAGTTCTGTTTTATCGATTTATATAATCTCTTACGATCTTAGTGAAGTACAATATTTATTTTTTTGCCCATGTAGTTAAATTAATGAGTTTCACAAAATCGTTCCAAAAATGGAATAATTGCTCTATCATTATTTAATGGAATAAGTAAAGATAATTCATTCTTTATTATTACATCTAAGCAATCCTCTAAATAACCGTCAAACTTATAATTGCATTAGCAGCACTTTTTTTTTCTCCCACCACTGCGTAAACGATGTTCGAAGCTGTCTTTACGAAATAAGTAGTTTTGAAGTCGTTAAAAAGCGATCAATTTTTGAATATAATGAAGAAAGAGAACCGTGAAATGGAATTTTAATAACGGAATTTTGCGCATCTTTGTCTAATCGCATACTTAAGAAAATTATCGATTATGATATATGGCCTTCGCGCAAATTAAAAAAAAAGAAAGTCTCTAATATCTTCATTTGTGAACAAACTGTTAAATCTATGTTAATTTTGTTATTATAAGTTTAATCAAATATGAAGCGATCAAATTATTCTTATTGTGTAGTATTTAAAGAATAAAGCTGAAATGCAATTGCTTTCTTGGGATTACGTTTTATAATTATAAATATAAATTTATCCCGAGGTTTTAAGATTCTGCAAAAATTTCTTTTAAATGAATTCTACAGGGTGGTCTACTGGAAAGTAGGCTCGAAAAATGCTGGTTTAAAAAAAATAATAAAGAGGAAATAAAACAACTACATGACAGTTACTAGTATATATAAGAAATGAAGTTGTGACAGGAGGTGCAGGAAATAATCTCCCTGAGCTTTCAAACACAGCTGAACGGGATGTTGCGCATTTTTGAACGTGGCTGCTAGAACCACTGGTGTCACAGCCTGGATTTATTAGTTTCTTCCGCTTTAGGACGGAGCTAAATCCGTTAGTTCATGTCATCTTGAGCTGACCAAATCGGTCGAGACAGCGCTTGTTTCCTCCCTCTGTAGGACAGCTTCCTTGACCCATTAGGTCGTCGGAGATCACGTGATCTGACGTCATGATCTCCGTCCTAAGACACAGCCCTAACAAACAAGAACTTTCTCGGCCGCTACTGAAGTCGGCCGTGCTGGATCTTGCACCGGATGTTCTCTTGTAACTCAAATAGTATGCGTGGTTTATTCATGTTGACTACTTGTACGGGTTACCCACAAGAAAAAGTCAGATTGTTCAAATCTGGTGAATCCGTTAGTTCAGCGGTTCCCAACTTTTTCTCCCTTGCTTAGATCTTTCATTTATGCGTCGTACTCCTCGGATAAACCCCTCTCAAACATGCATTTTTATTTTCGTTTAGTTATGTTCTTATGCTAGTTACCAATGTCAGATGCAGTTCTCTGAAGAATTCCAGTTTTTAACCTCTTATCCATTTTGAACCACAACACGATTTCAATGTATAGTCACTCAGATCACCAAATTTTAGTTTAAAGATTTCAAATTAAGCACTCACAAAGAAGGAATTACTCTACATCCATTAATATACGTTAAGGTGTTTATGCTGTCTAGTCGAACACTAAAATGATGACCTACTTTCAAATGGGTTTTAAATGAAATGGGGCGTTGAGAAACCGAGTGGAACAACCTCGCCAGCTGTGCGTTCCAAATGATGAAAATGTAAGAAACGCTTTCCAAAATTTGTGCAAATTTTTGTCAAACCGTTTTAGGGCAGTTCTGGCAGTGCCAGAGGAGAGCAAGCTTCTTCAGCAAACATGTGGTGATTAATTTGGCAATGCCAGAGTGGACCAAGCAATTTGACATCCAAGTTATATTGGAGTATCTGTTAAACTGGTCTCTATCACTTGAATAGTTTCGAAATAAATAAAATTCATTATACAGCCAATAGATGGCATGCGATACAAAACTTATCACTTCAAACTCATTTTTTCACAAAAATGTGGGATAGTCCACCTCATTTTTTCACAAAAATGTGGAATAGTCCACTCTGTTACTCAACTCCTCAAATCTTCGAAACCAGAAGTTCCTATAAGAATCGGGTTTTTCTTTTATTTTTTTCTGGATATATATTTCTAGAATTACTAGAAAGATGAAAACAATAAAAAAGGATATGTGCGATAGAGATTTTTTAATATCTTAAATTTTAATTTGTGATGCAGTTTTCAATTATTTGCTATTTTTATTTTTGAAAAAGTCAATAATGAAATAAAGAGTGAAAACATATACCGCATTATATAAATTCGCTTTATATTATGTATGTCTAGATATAACACTGCATAGTGATAGAATGCTCTGTGATGACATCCATGTATCTTATTAAACCTGAGTAATTGCTATTGCAGCTACTATAACGAGCCTTTCGACTGCTGCTAGTTTCAGCCGCTGTTCCGACTCTAATAAATCATTAATTAGATAATGTGTGTAGTAGTTCTATAATATCATACACGGCAGTCTTAAATATAACTCCTCTCGGATAATGGGCATATCTACCTTTACGTAATTATAACTAAAATAAAATCTTTAAAAAGTTACAGGTGTGTTAGAAAAGGTGAAAGGATATTGAAAGTTAGTAAAATGCACATTTCTTGGGGAAAGAGGGAGGTAGAAAGTTTCACAAGAATAGTGTTTGACTTAAGGTTATTCTCATATCTAACTTTGCTGCTTTTTGCACATTCGTAAATTCATTTTTATTCTTAAATGTACGAAACATGCTTCTCATTCAAATAATAAGAAATAATTATCAGTTTATTCTTAGTTCGAATCTGAGATGTAGTTTTGTGAGGAGGAAACAGTGCCTTGATCAAATCTAATTGCTCTTGTATCTCTTCTTGTATGCCCGTTGGATGACATATTTCTTTATCCAAGGTTGAAATGTCATTTAGAGGCAGACTGTTTTACTTAAGATAGGCTTTGACAGTTGGTTCAAACGCCTCGCGAATCCAGTCTCTAAATTTTATTCTTGTAACCCAAACTTTTCTGTTAGGCTTTCACAAAATATCAGAATTGATTTTGAAGCATTGAACATTTTGAATGCGTGGGGATTCTCCGAGTAGTACATTAACATTGGTTTTACCTTGCAGTCTCTGCTGTTACTTGGTTCTAAAAGCAACGTTTGACCGTTCATGCATTGTTCATTCATTCATTCATTGGTTTATGCCCTGAAAATGTTTTTTCTTTTGTGATAAATGTCTTGTTGGGCATGTTCTACAAAATAATCAAGTCATCATAATTGTAGACTTGTTGAGGCAAATATCCTCCTGCTATAATTCTTGCAAAGCTAATGACAAATTCTGCTACTGCTTTGTCATCAGTAGTTGTCTCTGTGTGACTTGACTCATTATATTAAAGTTGTGCCATCAGATAATAAAAAGTCAACAAAAAGCCATTCGTCGTTAACCAAGTGCGTCGTTTACCTTTAACTACTGTGACAGAAATAGTCGCATAGCTACTCTTGCAGTTCTTGAGGCCGCTTTATCAAAAAGATGAGGCTCGATTAATTAATAGGATATTGTTTCTAGACTAAACTTTATATACTGGTCTGTTAAAATTTAAATTCATCTATTCAGAAGTCTCTAGCGATAGTAATAGGGCTCCAAAGAAAAGAAAAAAATCTATAGTATCTATAGTTAAACTGTAAATTAAAAGTTAAACTGTGAAAACTGAAAAAAAGCAGCTTTCTGTGAGACTGCTAACAGCAATTAAAGGATATCACTGTATTCTTTTCCTTTTTATTTACCAAAAAATCATTCTTTTAAAGGCATTTTTTTCTTTTTTAATCCTCTTATTGTCATAAAAGAAAAACTAATACGGATCATTAAAAAGATACAGGAAAAGAAACACGTGTATTTTATACTTGCCCTAATTTTTGTACAGAAGAAATGATTAAATACATATTAAAATTACGCGACCAAATACTTTAAGTTGTTTGCAGCAATCGAACTAACAATAAACATCAAAAATGCACTTAATTCCAAATATTTTTTTTATTTTTAAATATTTTAGTTTATACTTAATGCTTGTCGTTTTTATCTTGGAAATCCATCTTTTATACTCCCATCCTTTATATCGGATTTTCCCTTGTAAACTTTTTATTTTTTTGGCTTTGCTTCCTGGAATCGACCGCTCCAATTGTACTTCTTTTTTTTTTCCTTTTAATCTTCTCTTTTACAATTGTGTTGCCAAAAATTTTTGCGCTTCTTATCTTCCTTTTCTTTTGCTGAAATTCTTATTAATGACTTGTGCCGGTTCCGTTGACGTTCTGCGTGGTATAATTGATCTTCATTGCTTTTCGGATATATTCTGCAATGACAAATTTAACCCTGAATTAGATTTGTTTCCAGTCTCTTACATATTTTTACCGAGCCTCTTAATTTAACGATGATATTGAAAATATCAGTGTGGGTCCAGAAAATTGTATAGTGCTCTTAGTGCATCGATTAATTGAAATGAGCATGAAGATTAATGGTTTTAATGTACGGAACTGCATTTTGTTTGAAATATTTAATTACTGTTATTTTAATTTTCTCTAGGGTGCATTAGAGTAAGCAACTTAAGTATATGAACTTTATGAAGAAAAAAAATTATACAGATATACATATTTTTTCAATTTACGGAATGGATTTTTTTTTCTCTAAATACGGCACACATAATTAAAATTTAAGAGGTGTTCTGTTAGAGCAGCCGATTAATATATATATATATATATATATACAGGGTCATTCATAATTCCCTCCGGGGTTTCGAAACGTTATAGTAAAAAAACGAAGACGAATATGAAAAAAAGAAACATATGAAATTATTCCGAAACTATTCAAGTTTTACTTACATACATTACAGGTGTTCTATGTGTGAACCCTTGGTCACACGGCATACATCCATGCGATAGTCCAGTTCCTGCCATACTCCGTTTCTTTAAATTTCCGGTACCACACATGAATTGTTTTGTCAGTTGGTCCCTGTTTTCGATATTTATTACGAAAGGCCCGTTGAACTGACACCACTGATTCAGATTTAAAGAAACTGAGTATGGCAGGAACTGGACTATCGCATGGATGTATGCCGTGTGACCAAGGGTTCACACATAGAACACCTGTAATGTATGTAAGTAAAACTTGAATAGTTTCGGAATAATTTCATATGTTTCTTTTTTTCATATTCGTCTTCGTTTTTTTACTATAACGTTTCAAAACCCCGGAGGGAATTATGAATGACCCTGTATATATATATATATGTATGTATGTCTTAAATGTACAGTAATGTTTGTTATATTTGAACGTTAAATATTTAACACTTTCTAATGTTATTTTAAAAAAAAATGGTTTACCCGCCTGTCTGTCTATTACAGGGAAAAAAAAATTAATTAATAAACTCTTTAAGAGATTTAATTGCAAGACTAGAAAGGGCCATACAAAAGAATTCGGATATATAACGGTGTATGAGCGGTAATTATCTCTATACATATAAAACGCTAAGGTATGTGGCGAAGAAAAAACAGTTATTTCTCTTTTGCCGATGGCAACGAGTGGTTTGTTTTCACTAATTTGCGAAAAAGTATTTGAGGTATCGACTTAAAACTCGCACATATGTAGAAAAAATTTCTGTTCTGCATCCGAAAATCCAATTTTTGTAAAAATCGGTCGGTAATTTTTCTTAATTTTTGCAAAAAACTGACACAGGCGTCTGAAAAGTAAAGAAAATAAAGTGCAAAGTCCCTCCTCCTCCCCCCGGAAAAAAAAAATAAAAAATAAATAAAACGTCATTTTGTTTCTGTAACAAATCCGCCATTTTGTTTCTGCATCAAAAATTACCGATATTTGTTAATGTTAAAGGCCATTGGTTAAATTTTAAGATTTGGGGAGGGGGGGGGGGATTTCGATCGCAATTTAAACATCGCATTAATGTTAAAGATATATAGATCTGTGGAACTAATGTATTTTTGCCGCGCGTGCATAGCATGTCTGCTATTCAGTACCTTACGCAGTGGAGCCCCATGCCGGAGGTTCGTTTAGAATAGAATGTACCCCCTGGCGGTGGAACTAAATGATTTTGTGGCGCGTGTGCAAAACGCCTGCTATGTATGTTTCTGGCAGTAGATGATTTTATTATTATTATTAAATACATATTATATAAAAAGAAATTGCGGTATTTCTTATTATGTGTGATGAAACGTTAAATATTTAATACTTTTCAACATGCTTTAAAAAGTATTTGACTGGTTCATCTCTTTGTTCGTATTACGTAAAAATGTTTGGATAGTTGTGAAACTGATATGTTATTAAGGCAACGTTAAATGCCTAACATTTTCCAACAAATTTTAAAAGATATTTGACATTGGTTCATTTCATGGTTACTGCTTGTTTATCATTCGTCCACCTTACTTAAAAATACTGAGATAGTCATAAATTTTATATGCTGTTCAGTTGTACTGAAGCGTGTTCGCAATTGAAAATACGAGAATATTTACAGTTCTCTGTTGCCACGCAAAGGAATAATTATACAGGGTGATTAGAAAATGAGTATACATTTGAAAAATTAATAATTCACGGAATAATGTAGGTAGAGAGGTAAAAATTGACACGCATGCTTGGAATGACATGGGGTTTTATTGTAACCAGACAAAAAAAAAGGTTAAAAAAAAGGCCGACAGATGGCACTGAACAGCAAAACGTCAGTGACTCTGCCTGAGAATCGTGTATAAAAGAACCTGTAACGAGTGAGAGAATCAGATGCACCAGCAATCGCAGCATGTTGACGTTACCAGAAAAGGCAATGTTAGTGAAGCTCTACTGTCAAAATGGGGAATCTGCCGCGATCAACCGACATCGATAGGCATGCTAAAAGACAACATCCAACGCCAACTTCTCACCATAACTACAGATATGCTGCACAGTGCTGTGCACAACATTGTCCCTCGGCTACAGCTATTGTTGCGGGATGACGGTGGACATGTTGAGCATTCGTTCTCAAGAACTGAAATAATTTGTTATGCTAATTATTGCTTTTCTTATCACACGAAGCGCCATCTGTCGGCCATTTTATGAACTTTTTTGTGGATACAATAAAACCCCATGTCATTCCAAGCATGTGTGTCAATTTTTACCTCTTTACCTTCATTATTCCGTGAATTATTAATTTTCAAATGTATACTCATTTTCTGATCATCCTGTATATACATTACGTATATGAGGCAATTGTTCGAAGTTGATCAAATATTAGAGACTTCTGCCGGTTCCGCTGTATATGATTGATATTGTTTGCTTTTTCGTTACATTCTTTAGTGACAAATTTAACTCTGAATTAGATTTGTTTTCCTTATCTTCCATATTTTTACCGAGCGTCTTAATTTAACGATAATATTAAAAATATCAATGCGGGTCGAGAAAGTTGTATAGTACTATTAGAGCATCGATTAATTGGAATGAGCCAGAGGAATGATTAAAGTTGATTAATGATTTTTCGCATGGAAATGCATTTTACTCGAGATATTTAATTACTGTTATTTTATTTTTCTGTAGGGTATATTAGAATAGCAAATTAAGTATTTGAACTTTATAAATGAAAGAATGTTTTCATTTTTCTCTTTCTAAATTTACCGAATGATTATTATTATTGTTTATGTGACGTACATATTAAATGTTTGGAGTTTTTCTAACAATAGCTCATTAATTTTTAATTAAATAAAGGTGATAAAAAATAGCAGCAATATTTATTAAATATGGTGAAACGTTAAATATTTAAGGTGGTTCTCAAATGACCTGCTCAACAACGTCAAACTTTCTGACACATTTTTTGACTCATTTTTAAACACAAAGACATAAAATTGGAAGGTCTGACTATTCAAACGATTGGAATCGAAATGAGTTTTCCATTTTTGGATAAATAAATTAATTATCGAGTTATAAGCGATTCGTGTCCCGTGACACCTCGTTTTTCTCGTTCAAAAGCTTGACTTTTACAGTATTTCCTGAAAGCTCTTCTACCTTTACCAAAAAATGGGAAACGCCTTTCGATTACAAAGTTTCTTAATACGAACACCTGCCAATTTCATGCGTTTCCGAACAAAAATGAATTAAAAAATATGTCATAAAGTAGCTAGTTTGGATTTGAGCCTTAAGGATTTGAGCCTAACATACTTTAAAAAGTATTTGACTTTCGCTTATCTATTTCTTTCTGTTACGTAAAAATGCTTAGGCAGTTGCGAAATTCATATGTTATTGAGATGCACTTACTTCACCAGCGTTAAATGTATAACATTTTCAACAAACTTTGAAAAGGTATTTATTTGACTTAGTATCATTTCTTGATACCGTTTTCTTACCTATTCGTCCAACTTCCTTTAAAATGTTGAGATATATGGTGGAGTTCGTACTCGTAATCATAAGTTCTCGTAGATCTTCAAAGTATTTCGGAATCAATATGATACTATAAGCTGTAAAGATTAGAAATAAGCAGCCGAGACATCATGAAGGAAGAATAAGTATCGAGTATACGAAAAACACTGACATCATAAGATTTTTATATGTTATTGAATTGTATTGAAGCATATTCGCTATTGAAAATACGAGAAGATTTATAGTTTTCTGTTGCTACAAAAAAAAAAAAAAAACATATGAGCGGTAATTGTTAGAAGTTAATCAAATATTGATGACCTGTTCCGCTGACGTTCTGCGTGGTATAATGGATCTTTATTGCTTTTCGGATATATTCTGCAATGACAAATTTAACTCTGGATTGGACTTGTTTCCCGTCTCTACATACTTTTGCCGAGCCTCTTAATTTAACGATGATATTGAAAAGTATCAATGTTTGTCGAGAAAGTAATATGGTGCTCTTAAGAGCATCGATTAATTGAAATGAGCCAGAAGGATGATTAAGTTGATTAATGAATTTCCGCATGGAACTGCATTTTACTCGAAATACTTAGTTACAGTTATTTTAATTCTTCATAGGATGTTTTAGAGTAGCAGGGTATATAGAGTTAAGTATGTGAACTTTATGAAAGAAAGGAAACTCGCTTCTTTATTTCTAAACTTACCAAATATATTTTTTTTAATGTGACGTAGATGTGGGCCGTTGATTTCTGGCCGTAGGGCAAGTCCAGTTTTGTTTTTATTACACTAGTGTGCAAAACTTAAGCAACAAACATAAAATGCTAATTTCTGAACACGTGAGTACTCAAAAGGAAATTCTATAAACAGCAAGTGTAGAAAATAGGCACTACCCTAACAGCACAGACAATCGATGTGAAGTCTTCTTGACATCACAAATGGTCACAATTGTCACAGTCACTACAATGAACAGAAATGTGATATCTTTCATTCGTCTCATTTTTACTCTCATTTGGTCACCCTACTGAACAGTCACCATGACTGCTGCTTTTTGACGAGTCACCAGATGACTTTACAATGAAGTCATCTCGTGACTCTCATGTGACTGTCATTTTGACACTCCATTGTAAAGTCATCATGATAGCTGTTCTGTGACGAGTTCCCAAGTGACAGAAAATGAAATCTGGTGACTTTTCACAAAGGAGTGCAATTATGACTTCACAATAGTGTCGATCACCGGAAAGTCACCATGCGACTTCATTGTGACATCATTTGGCGACTCATCACAATGCAATGCTCACAATGACTTCAAAGTTCAGTCTCCAACTGACAGTGACTTGAGAAACACAAGGTGACTTCATTGTAATGTCACCTGGTGACCCATCACAAAGTGACAGTCACAATAACTTTTCAGTGTTAACAATCATTTGAGAGTAATAATGAGACATTGAAATATCCCATATTTTGAATCCCCGTAGCGATTGTGACACTTCATTCTAACCATGTGTGACGTCAAGGGGACTTCACATCGACTGGGCGTGCTGTTAGGGTAGTATCTCTTTTCTACACTTGCTCTTTATAGAATTTCCTTTTGAGTACTCACGTATTCAGAAATTAGCATTTTGTGTTTGTTGCTTAAGTTTTGCACACCAGTGTATTATGCTAATGCAAAAGTTCTGTCTTATTTTAATATCTCTAATACCGGTAAAATTTTAATTATTTGATAATTTTACCTATCAGTCCAAAGCAAGCAGATATAATAAAATTATCATGTATTAAAATGCGACAGAACTTTTGCATCAACCTAAAAGATATTGAATAGTTTGCATTTGAATGGGCTTGAAATATTTAAAAAACCCATATCAGACATTTTATATTTCTTGTGGTCTTATTATATGTAAATTTAATATGCAATAATGGCTATCCGGTTTAGGGGGAAAAAATCATGGTTTTTGTATGCGCCAATCGACTTGCCGCACTTTTAAAAGCAATGATTTGTTGAAAATGTTGGTTTTCTTTTAGTGGAATATAATTATAATAACAAAAAAATTAATATTATATTTTTACTTTTTTTTTTTTCATATTTTATTCTCTTTTGGAAAAGTTACAATAAAACAAAAAAAAAATAATTTTACGGGAAAAAACATTTAGTAATAGGTTTTGTGCATATAATTATAAATTATGATAAAACAATGTTTTACCAATGTTGCCAATTCACCACAATTGCAGTAGAACTGGCAAATTCTTATTGTTCTTTTGTTAATAAAAAAAAAAAAAAAAAAAATTATTTTCAAATGTGAAATTTCCCCACTTTCAAAATCAATGCATTTGCAATATCGTAGACCAGATAAATTACTAGTAACAAATTTATAATGATATTAAAAGATATTTGTTGTGAATTGATTAAAAATATAAATTTTATGTCAATTTGCAATATCGTTGACCAGATAAATTACTAGTAACAAATTTATAATGATATTAAAAGATATTTGTTGTGAATTGATTAAAAATATAAATTTTATGTTAATTTGCAATATCGTTGGCCAGATAAATTACTATAGTAACAAATTTATAATGATATTAAATGATATTTGTTGTGAATTGATTAAAAATATAAATTTTATGTTAATTTGTTAACGAAAGATTCGGATTTAATTAATTCTTTTTCACAAAATGACCTTGCCCCGCTTTAAAAAAAATTTAAGTTTTTTTTTTAACCAAATAAAAACAGAAAAAAAAAACCAATAATATTTATTATATTTGATGCAACATTAAATGTTTAACGTATTTTAAAAAGTATTTGTTTGGTTCATCTCTTTGGTCGTATTACATAATTATGCTTTTAAACAGTCGTAAAATCGATATGTTAATGCATTTCAGCAACGTTAAATTTAAAAATCTTTTCAACAAACTTTAAAAAGGTATTCAACTTTGGTCCATTTCTTGCTACCGTCAGTTTATCCAATCGCAAATCTCCCGTAAAAATACCGAGACAGTCCTATTTTCTTAGATATTAGTGAGTTGTACCGAAGGATATTTGTTTTAGAAAATGCGAAAAGGTTTACAGTTCTTTGTTGCCACAAAAAAAAAATAATAATTCGATACATTACATAACTGAATGGCAATTGTTCGAGGAATATCCAACATTAATGTCTTGTGCCGGTTCCATTGACGTTCTGCGTGGTATAATTGATCTTTATTGTTTTCGAATTTATTCTGAAATGAAAATTTTAACCCTGAATTGGTTGGCAGTTGTGAAATTCATGTTATTGATGTGCACTCTAGCAAAGTTAAATGTTTAACATTTTCCAACAAACTTTAAAAAGGTATTTAACTTTGGTTCATTTGGCATTACGTATATGAGCTGTAATTGTTAGAAGTATATTAAATATTGTGTTAGTTCCGCTGACGTTCTGCGGTGTACAATTGATCTTTATTGCATTTCGGATATATTCTGCTATGAAAAATTTAATCTTGAATTGGTTGGCAGTTGTGAAATACATGTTATTTATTGAGGTTAGCACAGTTAACAATGTTAAACGTTTAGCATTTTCAAACAAACTTGAAAAAGGTACTTAACTTTGGTTCATTTGGCATTACATATGAGCTGTAATTGTTAGAAGTACGTATATTAAATATTGTGATGGTTCCACCCTTTTCGGATATATTCTGCAATGATATATTTTGGAACGTTAAATGTTTAACGTTTTCAAATGCAATCCTTTCAGGGATACGTAATTGCGTTTCTGTAGTGTTAAATTTACACCAGAATTTTCGAAAAATAAAAAAATTCAACGTTACAGCTTTTTTTTTTTTTTTTTTCCTCCCCTTCTTTCCACCAAATCTTTAAAAGTAAAATTTTGTTCAAAAATTTCTGATACAAATCTTGATTAAAATTAAGTCTTATAAGAATCTTTCCCATCTGCTATATATATTTACGGAGTCGCTTAATTTAACGATACTATCGAAAATATCAATGTGGGTCCAGAAAGTTGTATAGTACTCTTAGAGCATTGATTAACTGAAATGAACCAGAAGAATGATTAAGTTGATTAATGATTTTCCACATGGAACTGCATTTTACTTGAAATATTTAATTACTGTTCTTTTCATTTTCTCTAGGGTATATTAGAGTAGTAGTAACTTAAGTTTGTGAATTTTAAGAAAGAGAAAAAAACTCATTTAAATTTCGAATGCAGTTAAAAGAAAACGAAAGAGAGAAAACAAAAACTACTGATTTAAGAGCATGATAATTGTTCTGTTAAAGAACATTCGATTTCTTTTTCTTTTCTTTTTTCTTCTTGTATTCATAAATAAATTTTTAAAAAAGTACCTGTATTTTTTTTTTTATATTTTGGAACTTTAAATGTTTAACGTTTTCTAATGCAATTAACCCTTTCAGGGATTCGTAATTGCGTTTCTGTAGTGTTGAAATCGCACCAGAATTTTCGAAAAATAAGGAAATGCAACGTTTCAGCTTTTTTCCCCAAATTTTTAAAAGTAAAATTTTGTTCAAAAATTTCTGATACAAATCTTGATTAAAATTAAGTGATATAAGAAAATATCCTACCGCACTTGAAGGGGTTACAAAAAGTATTTGATTTTTGGTTTATTTGTATGTCCATTCGCACTCTCTTTACATACAAATAAAGAAAGATCAAATAGCCGTGAAATTCAGATATGTTAATGAAATATACTACAAATAATATAATACAATCACTTATTAACTTTAAATTAAAGTCCAATAATGCTTAAAGTGATAAAAAACATAACACGGATATACTTAAAATACCTTTTTAATGTAGATAACACATGTTTCGTTCACAACTATCGGTGACATCTTCGGATCTTAATGATAAATACAATATTCTCGCATATTTTTTAAAATAGTAAACATTACTTAGTACGCATAGTAAACAGTATGTTTACTATTTTCAAAAATATGTGAGAATATTGTATTTATCATTAAGATCCGAATATGTTACCGATAGTTGTGAACGAAACATATGTTATCTACATTAAAAAGGTATTTTAAATATATCCGTGTTATGTTTTTTATCACTTTAAGCATTATTGGACTTTAATTGAAATATACTACATCACATATTCTATATTGGAAATGCGTAAAAAACTTGTAGTTAAAAAAATATATATATATATTTTTTCAGATTCCTTCGTAACCAAAAAAAAAAAAAAAAGTTTTTATAATTCAGTAGTATTTTTAGTATTTACTGGAACTTATCGTGTATTTTATTCGTTGCAAACAAAATTAATGATAAAAAAAAATGATGGGGGCTGCAATTTTTGTCATATAATGTCATGCTTTTTTTTAATATGCCAACATTCTTGACTGCTGCGTATTTAGTTTGTTTGAAGAATAATGATGTTATATTAATGACTTCTGCCAATTTTGTTGACATTCTGCGGGGTGTAAAAAATTCTCATTGCTTTTCGGATATATTCTTCGCTGACAAATTTAATGCAGAGTTGTATTTGTTTCCCGCGTCTTACATATTTCTACTGAGACTGTTAATTTAACGATGATACTTAAAATAATATCAGCGCGGATCTTCAAATTAATACTTTTGCTAGAGCTATTGATTAACTGAAATGAACAAGAAGAGTAATTAAGCTGATTAATGATTTTTGTATGACAGTTTATTTCACTCGACGTACTTCATTAACTTTATTCTAATATTCCTTAGGATGTACTATAAAATAATAATTTTAAAATAAAGTACTTGAACTATGAAGGGTAAAAACAAGACATTTTTTAAGATATGCAGGCTCAAAAATCTAAAAATTAACTTTTCTTTCTCATTGGTTTAAAATTTTGAAAGTGCAAAGGAGAAAACGCTGATAGTCCTATGTATTATCGATGATATGAATGATTATTATAGATGATATATGATATCGATGATATGATCTATAGGTTTAGGAGGGGGGGGGGGGGGACTTGCGTGTAAACTACAACAACAGAAAATGTTTTACTTCAATATTATTTTTAATATTTACTGGAACTTTTATTGTATTATATTCGTTGGAAACAAAATTAATGATAAAAAAATAACCGGGGCTGCATTTTAATTTTTTTGTCTTACAATGCCATGCTTGTATATGCCAACATTCTTGATTACTGCGTTTGTTTGAAGAGTATCCCATGATATTACATTTATGACTTTTGCATATTTTGTTGACATTCTGCGGTGCGTAATAGATTCTCATTGCTTTCCGGATATATTCTTAGGTGACAAATTTATTGCAGAATTGTATTTGTTTCCCATTTCTTACATATTTCTACCGAGACTGTTGATTTAACGATGATAGTTAAAATAATATCAGCGCGGATCTTCAAATTAATACTTTCGCTAGAGCTATTGATTAACTGAAATGAACAAGAAGAGTAATTAAGCTGATTAATGATTTTTGTATGACATTTTGTTTCACTCGACGTATTTCATGGATGTACTAATAAAATAATAATTTAAATGAAGTATGTGAACTATAAGGGGTAAAAACAAGACATTTTTTCAAGATATGCAGGCTCAAAAATCTAAAAATTAACTTTTCTTTCTCATTGGTTTAAAATTTTGAAAGTGCAAAGGAGACAACACTAATAGTCCATTTATATGATCTATAGAATTAAAAAAAAAAAAGAAAAAAGAAAAGAAATATCTAAAAAGAAATTTGTTTCGTAAACAACAACAAAAGTTTTCTATAATTCAATAGTATTTTAAATATTTACTAGAAATAGAACTTTTAGTGTGTTTTATTTGTTGCAAACAAAATTAATCATAAAAAATATATTTTTATTTTATTTTATTGTGGGTGTGGGGGGAGGGGTCATATAATAGTAGGCGTTTTTTGTATATGCCAACAATCTTGATTACTGCGTATTTAGTTTGTTTTAAAAATGTCTAATGATGATATATTAATGATTTGTGCATATTTGATTAATGAATTTTGTATGACAGTTTGCATCACTCGACGTACTTCATTAACTTTATTCTAATTTACTGTAGGATATACTAATAAAATAATTTAAATAAAGTATGTCAACTATGAGGCAAACTATGAGGGGTAAAAACAATGCATTATTTAAGATATGCAGGCTCAAAAATCTAAAAATTAACTTTTCTTTCTGATTGGTTTAAAATTTTGAAAGTGCAAAGGAGAAAACGCTGATAGTCCATTTATATGATCTATAGATTTAGGAGGGGGTGGGGAATCTTGCGTGTAAACTACAACAACAACAGAAAATGTTTTAATTAAATATTATTTTTAATATTTACTGGAACTTTTATTGTATTTTACTCGCTGCAAACAAAATTAATGATAAAAAAATAATCAGGGCTGCATTTAATTTTTTTTTGTCTTATAATGTCATGCTTGTATATGCCAACATTCTTGATTACTGCGTTTGTTTGAAGAGTATCCCATGATGTTATATTAATGACTTCTGCATATTTTGTTGACATTCTGCGGTACGTAATAGATTCTCATTGCTTTTCGGATATATTCTTCGCTGACAAATTTAATGCAGATTTGCATTTGTTTCCCTCTTCTTACATATTTCTGCCGAGACTGTTAATTTAACGATGATACTTAAAATAATATCGGCGCGGATCTTCAAATTAATACTTTCGCTAGAGCTATTGATTAACTGAAATGAACAAGAAGAGTAATTAAGCTGATTAATGATTTTTGTATGACAGTTTGTTTCACTCGACGTATTTCATTAATTTTATTCTCATTTTCCTTAGGATATACTGTAAAATAATAATTTAAATAAAGTATTTGAACTATGAGGGGTAAAAACAAGACATTTTTTAAAAAGATATGCAGGCTCAAAAATCTAAAAATTAACTTTTCTTTCTGATTGGTTTAAAATTTTGAAAGTGCAAAGGGGAAAACACTAATAGTCCATTTATATGGTCTATAGAATTTTAAAAAAAAAAAAAAAAAAAAAAAAAAAAAAAAAATTCTAAACAGAAATTTGTTTCGTAAAAAAAAAAAAAAAAAAAAAAAAAAAGTTTGCTATAATTTAATAGTCTTTTAAATATTTACTAGAATTGGAACTTTTAGTGTGTTTTATTTGTTGCAAACAAAATTAATCATAAAAAATACATTTTATTTTATTGGGGGGGGGGGGGGGGTCATATAATAGTAGGCTTTTTTTATATGTGCCAACAATCTTGATTACTGTGTATTTAGTTTGTTTGAAAAATGTCTAATGATGTTACATTAATGATTTGTGCATATTTTTTTGACATTCTGCTGGACGTAATAGATTCTCATTGCTTTCCGGATATATTCTTAGATGATAAATTTAATCCAGAATTGTATTTGTTTCCCATTTCTTATATATTTCTACCGAGACATAAGATTTTAATGGGACTGAGATTTTAATGATAATACTTAAAATAATATCAGCGCGGATCTTCAAATTAATACTTTCTCTAGAGCTATTGATTAATTGAAATGGACAAGAAGAGTTATTAAACAGATTAATGATTTTTGTACGACAGTTTGTTTCCCTCGATGTACGTCATTAATTTTATTCTAATTTTCCGTAGGGTATACCAATAAAATAATAAATAAAGTATGTGAACTATGAGGGGTAAAAACAAGGCTTTTTTTTTTTTAATATATGCAGGCTTATAAATCTAATTATTTACTTTTTTTTCTGATTGGTGTAAAATTTTGAAGGTCCAATGGGAGGGAACGTTATTAGTTATTTGTATGATCTATAGAATTTATACATATCAAGTAATATGCAAAAAATTAGTTAAATTTAAAAAACTCATGACATAACTGAAAATTCCATTTCCAGAATTATCACTCATAGACAGTGCTGTAACAGAATTATTTTGTGTAAATATGCTTTGTATCTGTAACTGAACAATAAATGCTTATTCTACAGTAAGCATCTGGTAGTATTCCTCAGTGATATACATCAATTTCAATATATGTGTTTGAAGTAGGGTAACATCATTAAAATACATTGCAAACGATTTTTCCCATAGACCATAATGTAACGGAATTCCTGTGACTGTCCCGTTAAACGAACTGTAAATGCTACAAACTTTATTTTCAATACCAATCGCGCCCCAGTAAATCTCATTAACATATGTAAATTACATAGCAGTTAGAGTATATTTACGCGAGTTAGAGCACGGCCAGACTAACAGAATTCATAAACATTTTTAGATGCGTTCGTAATTATATAAATGCGTAGCACCTATATTTGTCATCTGGTCTGTCCGTCCGTACGCACATAAAAGCGCAAAAACTACCCAACCGAATGTTTTTTTGAAATTTAATATATATAATCGTTGCAGAATTTTTTCGACTAATTTCAAATTTTATGAAAATCAAATCAAAACTTAAAAAGATATTAATAAAAGTTTTCTTCATTCAATTAAATCTATCATACGTAATCTGTATAATAAAAGCGCAATTCATGTGACTGAGGAAAGAAAATAAAGGATAACCACTTCTTTTTTCATATGCGAAGCGACCATTTTTATTCAAAATTATTTTTTCGAATAAAATTTCATAAAATTTACATTTTTAGAAAGATTGTTCAAAAAAATTGTTTGCTTGAGAGATGATAGTTATATTAAAAAATGTATAAATTCTGAGATAACTCCAATGGAAATTAGGTTAACAGCCATATATCACAATCTGTTAAAGTAAATAAACACAAGAGATTCGTTCATCCCGAGTCATAAAAATATTAAACCATGGAGGTAATCATTCGCAAAGCAAGATCTCCATGGTGAATTTTGCAGCACTGTCTGGTGTCGAAAAAAATTTCGCATCCATTTTTTTACATTGTAAAACTAGTTATAGTACGAACGGTATATATGTATACAACAATATGTATGGTAACAATATGTATAATATATATTTGTATTTATATTAAAACAAAAAAAAAAAAATGTTAGTTTTAAGGAAGCACGGTTATCGCATTATAATGTATTTATTATTTTGTTTCTTTTCAGTACAACTTGACATTGGTAGCATCGGATACATTGTTCGAGAACTTCACCACTGTCTTCATTAAAGTAAAGGATATCAATGATTTGCCCCCCAAATTTAGTCAGTCTTTGTACCAGACACATATCCTAGAGGAGGACTCGGATGGTTTGCCTAAAAGAATTCTCACGGTAAGCAATCTTTCGTTGTTCAAATTGATGCATCGAGAGCCACGTGTTTAATTTTTTTTTCTGCTTTTAGGTAGATTTCGTAAGAAATACTACCAATTACATTCTTTCCTAAGTTGGAATTTTTGAAAATTTTTTGCAGATCTACGCCGATCATGACTCCCAGAACCCAAAACCACCCTCAGTTCAAAACTTTATCTATCTATCTATCTATGTCACTTTTTTATGAACACGATAACTCGAATAATTCTTCACAAATCTCTTCCAAACTGATACATAAAATCAAGGGGCATAAAATCTCGGTCAAGTTCGTTAATGGGCAAAATCGAGCCAAGGGGGGGAAATGGGGGGGGGTCTTTTTGTGAAAACAGAAAAAAAACCATAACGTCTTAATTATAATACGTATCGAATCCGTTTAAAGTTATTATTACTTCTGGGAAAAGGGCCGAAAATTTATGTATAACAAATTTTTGATATCGTTAAAAATGGCCCCAAGGGGGGGAAAAGGGGGGGGGTTTAGAAGAAAAAATTCACAACTTCGTCAATTTACAAGATATCAAATCCGCTTAAATTTATTATAAATCCTCTTGGTATTATCTAAAACTTTTATATTGATAAGTTTTTTATAGGACCAACTCTTATAGCAAAAAAAAAAAAAAAAAAAAAAAAAATTCAAAAAAAAAAAAATCCCTGCCCGCTCCGCTTGCGAACAAGTTAGATTTTGAAGTGGGCGGTCCCTTATGGAACCCAACTACGGCATCATGGCAAAAAGGTCATTTCTTCCGCAATTCCCCAAAAACAGGCGCCCCAGGGTCTGCGTCTTCAAAATCTACCTGTGCCTGTAGGCCGAGCCGTCAGGGATTTTTCATTATTCGTATTAAAGTTTTTCTAAAATTTTTCAAGTTTCAATATATGTAACTATTAGATATGAGTTCACGCAGCATATACAAACACTAAACGCTGCAACATACTTGGCGACAAACTATACAGAAAAACGATTTGGTGAGGGAAACTGTTGTAAAAGATTGATGATCTTGCATGAAACTTTATACTGTGTGGCTCCCATAAGAAAAACCATGTGCAGGGATTCTGTTTACGAAGGTTGCAAAATTTGTAAGCAACGATCGACTCGGAAGTTAGAATACAAAATTGGTTTCGGTGGACTGCGGTGATTAACCGATTGATAAAGTAATAAAATTGGTGAGGAAAAAAAAATGCCGGACTACCCTAAAGTCTAAAATGACCGGGACTGACAAATTACCCTGTCAACAGGACCGGGCCGAGTCCGGTTTCTGATGAGATGCTTACAGTAATTAAAATAAGCTTCTTAAAAGTCTTTAAAAATTACTTCATATAAATGTAAAATATTAATATTGGATATTTAAGCTACCGAAATTAAATGAAAAATTTCGATTAAAAAAAAAAGTAAGTTAATTTTACTTAGGTTAAAAATGATACATTTAAATCATAGCAAACACAGTTCTGTCTTTGTCTGGGCAAAATAAAAACCTTTCATAAGCATATTGAAATACTGCGTTTCTCATTTTTCTAGTTTAATTCTCCCTTATGAAAATTATTTTATTTAAAATATAGGCTTATTTAGATTTTCCATGAGTGATAAATATTTAAATTAGTCATAAATTTAGCATTATGCGTCAGACTTGTTTAAAATATACATTTAATATGCAATCTGTATAACCCATTCATTTTAATGCCTTGCTACAACTTTCCCTTTTTCAATGGCCGCCGATTTAATTTGCTGTCACTGCTGAATTAATTTCATGTCATTCTGCCTTTCCAGAATATTAAATTTTTCCGAATTTTTGTTCTTTATTATGCTTACAAATCGACTTTAATGTAACGAGTACTCCTTCTTTATAAGAGGATCATCAAACAGGATCTTTTTGAAGGAAGTGACGTTAATATCTTGTTGGTGTGAAGACATTAATCTTTGGAATCTCCTGTTACCACTATACGATATCTCAATTCAGAATTCAGTTTATTTTCCCTTGTGATACTTTTAAAAGCATTAAAATTTGTCTGTCTCTCTCCATTGTTATTTTCTCCAGTGTCATTTTCAATTGTCTTGATTTGAACGATGTTTTCCTTCCGAAGTTTGCTCCCCGTGATTTTAGAATTTTATGAAAAGGGAATGTCGTAGTGTAACCCAGATCGCTTCATACGCCATATTGTTGCTAAAGTTCGTTGGAATAGGTTTTTATTTGCTAGCATTTGTATAGGAAGCTAGTCTTTTTAGGAAAAATCTAAAACTTTCCACTTGAATGAAAATCTGATTTTTTTTTTACTATTTTTAAGCAAGAAAAACTTATCTCAGCTGAATACGTTGTAGCGGGAAGAGTTTACAATTGCAGGTAAATCTATATTAATAAAAGAAAAATGTTTGTTTGTGTATTATATGTGTATATGTCTGTTTGTTGGTGATGACTAGGGAAATGTATCGACGTAGAGGTCTGCAAATTTGGATAAGGATAGGTGAAAAAAAGGTCCGATGCATCTGAGACAGTTTTTTTATTTCATGATAATTAGCCAAAATATTAATTAAAAACCCTCATCGAACGCTAATGAACAAATTCCTATTGTTCTGGCGATCACTGTCCGGGGAATCCGAAGGCGTAGTAAACGTTTCGTTTTTTTATACATTTTGAAATAGAAATCGCCGGGTCCCCTATGGAATTCAAATAAATAATAAAATATATATATACGAACATTTTTTTTCGTTACCTTTCCGATTCTAACAGTATATTTTATTTAAATATTTTATTAATATTTACTATTTCATAAAACATTTTTTCTGAAGGTTCATTTCATGCTCATTTTACGTTTTCCCTGCAGTCGTTAACTGCTCTTTTTGTATAAGAAACCAGGATCACAATCCACTTACTCGATCAAAAATACAGGGTGACTCGCATCAAACCGAACCCGAACTTTAGTTCTTAACTAACAATACTGAAGATACGCTAGCGAAATCTTCAAAAGTAT
The DNA here is from genome assembly GCA_963931845.1 of Maratus michaelseni. Taxonomy (NCBI): domain Eukaryota; kingdom Metazoa; phylum Arthropoda; class Arachnida; order Araneae; family Salticidae; genus Maratus; species Maratus michaelseni. Next base: position 84,828,977 of record OZ007595.1, on the reverse strand, counting down.
TAAGTTTGCATTCTGTGAAATGTCATGATATCAAGGGAAGTGCTGTCACTGCACTTTAATTAGGTCGGTGAACTGCATCTCCTGCTGTCTGTCTACCTACCGAATTTTGAAGTGTTTTTTTACCCCAATGTTGTGAGTTCGTGGACGATTGCCTTTTGACAATTTCGCTAAAATAATCTTTATTATTGTTGCAGTTATTAACGAAAATCCGACTTAGTTCTCTGTGTGAGACAGCTTGTATTTTTGATTGAATAAGTGTATTACGACCCTTCTGTACAAAAAACTGTCTTTGGGTGGTGCATTACCGCTACAATTCTGACCAGATACACCTTGGATATACATTCGAATTCTGTACATGATTCGGATTCATTAAGTATTTCTAGGTTTAAATTTCTGAATATTGATTTGATTTGATAGGCATTCGAAGTTCCAAACATGATACACATTGTAAACGATTTTTGTGATTTTATTTCTGTTGCGATCTAGATCCCATGGACCCTCCCCATAGTCGCATGCAGTAGAATTTTTCTTCAATCCAACCTATTTGCTTAGTGTCTTCATTAAATGTATTATGTTTAATGGTTTCAGGCTTCTTAAATGACTGCTGGTGCCAAATTTTGAAAATAGCATACGAACTACATACTCCGAATTCAAAGGGATGTGGCATTTTTTTTTTTTTTTTTTTTTTTTTTTTTTAAATAACACTCCTTCCTTCTAAACTTAAAATACATTTCCGAAGGTTAAAATACTGAAATTATTATTATTAAATTGCATCACAAAATACATAAGAGTTCTCGGCATATAAATTGTTCCCTCAAAACCATCTACCGAAAGATTTAAAAGGCACATTCCCTCATTAACACTTCATATACTTTTTACTTCTGTTATTAGATTTAGTTCAGGCTTTTTATATACTACAGTTGTGTCCAGAATAAATTGCTATAAATAAGACCCTCGTAATGCCTACTTCGATATTATGAATACAGAAATTGGTAAATATTTGATACAATTGATAAAAGTAATTCAAAACATATGTGGTACCTTCATATACTTCACTACCGTCCTTTTGTGAATGGTACAGATAAAACATTAAACATTCTTTTTCGATTTTTAACAGAACAAAATATGTACGCTACTAGTAAAAAGCAATCTCTATTCCACAAGATGTCGACTACGCTAGTTCAGCTTTTGAATCATACATTATTTTTCTAACTGATGATTTGAGTCAATTTCAACAGCAAAGTTGCGAGATTTCGAGCGACGGTGCGTGATTTATTGTGCATTTTCGTGCTAGGGATCTTCCCCTTTTGTAAAGGAGCAGCACTTAATAAAAATATTTTTAAAAGCTCTCACAAATTCGGAGACCACTTTTATTTAAAAAGAATTACAAATCGGCGGGACATTTAAATTTTGAGTATACCTCTCTCTGGTTCTTTTCCCATGTGTTGTTTTAAGATAAATGATTTTTCTGTTTTAGAGCTTGCTTGGGGGAGAAGAATATTATACGGCCAAAATCTATATGCTGTGTTTATACTTTAAATTTATGTGTTTTATAAATCTTAATCTTCTATATCCCATGGTACCAGGTGATGTTGCCAAACTTTTAGAAATATTTTTAAGATAAAGAAAGTGATATTTTCTTGCCATTTTATCGTTTTATTGGTCTTTTTATCTCTTGTTTTTAGGGTTCTGTACTTAAAAAAGTAAAAACGGAACCATTATAAGATCTCTATGGTCTGTCTGTCTGTCTGTCCCTCCGTCTGTCTGTCAGAGCCCTTTTTCTCGTTAACTATGAAACGTAGAAAGTTCAAACTAGGGAAAGTTTATAGTCTTTTTACCCACATATTTTCAGATTATTGGCGATTCACAAATATGTTTAGAAAAAATTTAGGGGGCTAATTCAGTTACTTGAAAAAAAAAAGTTTTCTGTTTGTATATCATGTGAGGTATCGTAAGAAAGATATTTAAAAATATATTTGTTTCAATTTTACGTGTTATATTTTCAGAGATATCGTCGAAAATTCGCTGCAAAAATATGCCCCCCCCCCCCCTCTATTTCCGAATCTACTGAAGCTAAAATTGTGAAAAAATTAGGCGTAGTAGGAGTTCATTTAAACCTTGCAGGAAAACTATAACGATTTTCCTAGGTAACATAGTTTTTGAGAAAAACGCATTTTTCTCTTACACACAAACTTTACTTTTCCTGCGGTCAGCGGGGGAGGTGACGGAAGCTCGAAGTATCTATCGACGCAGAATCATCCAAGAATATTTGATGATGATTTTCGAAAAAAAAAAAAATAGATAATTAGCGGCGATATTAAGTTACTTAAAAGTACTTTCTTTTTATCTATCGTGTAGGGTATCGTTTGAAAGATCTTGTAACATCGAACTCAAAAAAAGATATTTTTTAATATTAGGCAGAGATATCGTCTAAAGTATACTGGGAAAATATGCCCCACCCCCCTTCCCTCCTCCTGTTTCGAATCTACTGAAACTAAAATTATGAAAAAAATAGGGGTGGTAGAAGTTTAAATGTATTAATTACTATTTATTAATTAATGATGTGCGGAACCCTTTGAGCGCGAGTTATACTCGTGCTTTACCGATTATTTTAATGAAAGATGGCAAAGCAATGTTTTGGGAAAAATGCTCAAACATATCACTCATTAAGTAGATCTTGCTCATAACTCAAAAATGATCAAATTTGAGTTATTACACGAAAAGTTAGTGAATTTGAAACAGCATCTGTAAGTTAAAACTCGCCAGCATAAGGACTGCATATCATTCTAGTCTCTGACGAATCAATTAGGCAGATTTCGTAAGAAATACTATACCTGTTACATTCTTCCGTAAGTTGGAATTTCTGAATTTTTTTTTTGCAGATCTACGCCGATCGTGACTCCCAGAACCACCCTGTTCAAATCTTTATCTATCTATGTGTCCTATCTATTTATCCATCTAATCTATCTGTCTGTCTGCCTGTCGATAACGTCAATGATTCTGCACAAATCTCTTCCAAACTGATACATAAAATCAAGGGGCATAAAATCTCGGTCAAGTTCGTTAATGTGCAAAATCGAACCAGGCGGGGGGGGGGGGGGGGGGGGGGAGGCTTTTTGTGAAAACAGAAAAAGAACCCATAAATTCTTAATTTTGTTACGTATCGAATCCGTTTAAAGTTATTATTACTTCTATGAAAAGCGCCAAAAATTTATGTATGACAGATTTTTGATTTCAGTAAAAATGCCCCCAAAGGGAGGTGGTGAAATAGGGGTTTCAGAAGAAAAAAATTCGAGATCACAAGATATCAAATCCAATCTTCTTAATATTATCTACAACTTTTATATTGACAAGTTTTTTATAGGACCAACTTTTACGGCAAAAAAAAAATAACAATAAAAAAAAAAAAAAACCTTGCTGGCTCCGCCTACAGGCAGAGGTAAATTTCGAAGTGGGCGGTCCCAGCTGCCGCTTCATGGCAAATAGGTCTTTTTTCTGCAATTCCCAATAAACAGGCGACCCACGGTCTGCGTCTTCGAAACCTACCTGTGCCTGTAGGCCGAGCCGTCAGGGATATTTTTTATTAATACCTTGGTAGACCTTTGCATGTTTGCAAATAAAATTTAAGAACTTTAGATATTATTGTTATTGATTAGTACTGTAAATGTTGTGGGTTTGGGGTTCTTTCTAGAATAATTTATTTAAATTTAAAAAGCACATTTATTATTCAATCTTCACTTGACAATTAAATATTTAAAAAAAAATAAGTATACCCTGATTAGCTCCACTGAAATCTGTTGCCATGGAAAAGGGAGCAAATTATATTAAACTAATCAAAATATCAAAACTTAAGAATCCGAATAGGTTAATACAACAATGATAATTTTGAACTCATCATTTTAAGACAATGTTAAATGTAGTAAGGGGCAACAGATTTCTAAATCAAGTAGCATACTGAATTGCATAACGAACACCCAACTCCACTCCAACCCGATCAAGCTCAAATCTCCATACACATTAAATTAACAAAAGTGTAATCATCATATAATTTGGAAAAATGCAGACAACCTGAAATTCCTCCAATATGAGGACCAAAAGGAGAAAGAGTTAAATCCGTTAATAGAGTAGGGATATGATGATGTACTAAATTTTAGAACAACTATGGAGATTGTGAACAAGATCAGATCGGTTAACCAAGGATCGTATAGTGGCTATAAAATAACTGAAAACTTTTTTTTTTTTTTTTTTTTTTTTTTACTTTGTTAAAAAACAACCATTTTGTTGTTTGTTTTGAATAATACTTCAAAGAAAGGATAATTAAAAATTAAATTAATCAATTAGACTTAATTTTACTTTAGCATCAATTCTCAGTATATCCATTACTGAGATAGGAACAATAATTACATCTAATAACCTTGCGTAAACCTCAATTAATTTTCAAATAAATTATTACCATGAATTAAAAATTTAAGAAATAAAAAAAAAATATTAATTTAGCAAAATTATAGCTTTCATATTTTTAATCACACTTACTGAGAGGTTAATTCCTTCTTATAGGTATGTTGTAATTATAGAAATATTAATTATTTAAAAATTGTATATAAAGAAAAACATACCATATTTGAGAATAAACAAAAACTTTCTTTATTTGAATAATTAAAAATTATAAAAGTAAGGTAGTTCTCAAACAAAATATAATAATAACATAATAACAAAGTTGATCAAAAAAAAAAAAATACCGAAATTGCTTATTACAACACTTTACATTAAGCAGCAAAGTCCCTAAAATTACCACAATACCATGATTTAAAGATGGATCAACTTTTCAAAATTTAGTTATTGATTAATTTTCAATTAAATATCATAAATCTTAAACTATTAACAAACCAACAATTCAAATGTCGTTCAATCATAAACAAAAAGGTTACATGTTAATCATCTTAAAATACCAATAATTATATTTTTTTGTTTCTCCAGGTATTTATAAATATCACAACAGTAGACAACATGTAATAAAGAAGAAATATGGGTTACTTACAATATACTTTGATATTTACTACCGTCAATGTGGGCACACTTCATTGCAGATATGTTGATCTGCCATAATCTCCTTTTTTTTTTTCAACCTATTCTTTTCAGCTGCCTCTACGAGTCAACACCGTTACTCCATACATCACTTGGAGATTTTGATTTTTTCCCGATTCAAAACGTCGTCACATCACCGATACCTTGTAAAGCGGGCAAGTCTACTCAGCTAGTCTCGCCAGCCTTCTTAGTCTAGGATTGATAATGCCCCATCTCCAGAAATGATGCTCGTCTAATCATTAATTCATTTTTCGTCAAGGTATCATTAACAACCGCCGCTTAAGAAGTCAACACAAGACAACACTTTTTCTAGGAACGCCGCTACTACATGATGGGTCAAACATATTTTCTTTTCATTCGCCCTCCATCAGATACAGATCCTTACTTCGAAAATGCCCTTATAGCCTCTTTTCATCATAACCTCATGATTTAGGATAATTAAAGTAGGCCATCAATGCCCCACTCTCAAAACAAAATCTTCCAGAAACCTGTCCGCCTTCAACAACTTCGCGATCCAGCCCACAGGCCAGTCTTCGAGCCCCGTAATAAGTCGAATTTTTTTTACGAGTCAAACGACAGGTCTCTTGGCCAAGCAACAAGTGTCGTAAACATTCATTCTCCCGCGCTGCTTGAAAAACGGGACCGAACCACTCTGCCAGAGGGGTACGGGAATGGAAACAAAAGGGAAAATGGACTCTCCTTGAAGGCACCAGCCTGTCGTTCCACCCTGCCAGCCGCTTCATGGGGGAAGGCAGCCATGTTTCACCCCCATGGCGTGTGCTGAAGGGGGTCCTGTGAGCCTCTGTTGACCTGGGCGCCAGCTATCCGCCTGATAGCAGAGCTCATTGAAGCCTGTCGTAAGCTTACAAAGCCTAATTGCGTATATAGTACACTCATAAGATAACGTAACTCCTATACAGGGCGGTCGGTCATTCTTATATCAAAGTCAGACTAGATGACTCCAAATTTTCCACCTGTGCGGTCTTTAACTGACAAAACATCCCTCCCTTGCTGTCTTATCTTTCGTATTTGAAAACAGGAAGCTATGCTAGACTAAAAACGTTGAATTTACTTTGCCAAAAGAAAGAAGAAAAAATAAAAACTGATTTTATTATTATTATTACAATTACTTTTATTTATTTAAATTTTTATTAGAAACAGAAAAAAAAAGAGTGCTTTTAAATAAATGTAGAGAAAGTGATTTAAATAATTAATGTAGATTAAAAAAAAATTGGTTGAAACCAACCGTAACATAAAAGTAATTTTTAAATATTTAGTTCCCAAACAAAAAAAATTAAAAATTTAAATTACATTCGATGGATATTTGGTAGATTTATTAAATATACAGAGTTTTTTTTTTTAAACTGACGCTATTCAGAGCCGCCTGTAGCTCGTTCTAATAACTGGATTGATACAAAATTTTGTGAATGGACTAAAAAAAAAAAAAAAAAAAAAAAAGTTCCAATTACCGCCGATAGGGGGAAATGTGGCGCTGTACATTGAAAAAAAACAACATCAGAAACAGACAAACTTAATAATTTGGATAAAATGTCATGTTTTATTCATCATTTACACTTTCCCTTTCGTTGATTGCAGTTGAAACATCCATTATTACTTTTTCTGCCACAGGTTTACGTCCTCTGCCTGATCGAACTGCTAGCGAGCCTGTTTCTTCGAATTTCAGAATCATTACTTTCAATACATTAACGGATAAAGGTCCTTTGCGCAGTGTTCTAAGTAAACGAAGAGCGGCTGGTGCATTGCACTGGTTACAATAATAGAACTTCACAAGTAACGCGCGCTGCGGTAACGTGAGATTCATTTTCAACCTGAGCTGAAATTGTTTCTCGGTGTTTTTCGCATGCATTTATAACTTAAACTATTGGCGCTACTGTCGCTTGCGTAAGTAAAAATTTGCATTTTCATTTATTGCCCGTATTTTATGCTAATTCTCAGTTGCATAAATTACCACAGCGCCACATTTCCCCCTATCGGTGGTGATTGGAACTAATTTTTTTTTTTGTTGGAATCTTTTTTCCCATGGTTTTCTTAGTCCATTCACAAAATTTTGTATCAATCCAGTTATTAGAACGAGCTACAGGCGGCTCTGAATAGTGTCATTTAAAAAAAAAACACCCTGCACTTATAAATATATCTATACTTATAAATATACTATAAATATATCTGATATTTCTTTACCAATGTCCTTACAATAGATAAATAATAAAGATGAAAATGTAAAACACTTTTTGAGACTTTTGAGGGAACAAAATGTATGCACTACTAGTAAAAAAATAATCTTATTTTCCTCAAGGTGTTGACACTGTCAGTTCAGCTTTGAATCATACATTATTTTTCTAACTGATGATTTGTTTCAATTTCGACTGCAAAGTTGCGAGATTTTTAGCAGCAGACAGTGCATGATATATTGCACATTTTTGTGCTAAGTATCTTCCCTTTTATAAATGGTCTGTACTTAATAAAAACATTTTCCAAAGCTGTCACAAATTCAAAGATAACTTTTATTTAAAAAGAATTGCGAATCAGCGGGACATTTAAATTTTGCGTGTACTTCTGTCTGGTTCATTTCTCATGAGTTGTTCAAGATTAATGAATTTTACTTTTCTAGAGTTTTGTTGGGGAGAAAATATCATACGGTTAGAATTTATGTGATGCATTATGCTTTAAATTTAACAGTGTTTTATAAATCTTAATCTTCTGTATCCCATGATACCAGATATGCTGCCAAATTTTTTGAAATAGTTTAAAGCAAAAGAAAAAGTTGTTTTCATATCACTTTATTGATACTTTTATGTACTTACATTTTTAAAATTCATGTGGTTAGAAATTTTTTTTCCTGTTTCATTAAAAACATAGAATACATAAATTTACTCGTTTTTTACGGAAAGTGAAAAAAATCGGAAATTTTTCTGTTTGTAACATTAGAGTTTCCCCATACTGAGATTTCTGCAATCTCTTTTTATCTGTTTGCAGTCTGTTACCTGCGTTTTCCTCTGTTTTTATTTATTAAAACCGCGTTGTCGTTATGTCAGTTTACTATAAAAGAGTTTATCATCAAATTCTTCACCATATTTCTTATATGAATGGTAAAGACGAAAATTCTTTTCAGAATTTTGAAGGAACAAAATATATACACTATGACTAAAACATCTATTTTTCACATGATGTCGACTACGTTAGTTCAGTTTTGAATTATGTATTATTTTTTTCTAACTGATGATATATTTCAATTTCAAAAGCAAAGTTCCGAGATTTAAAACAGAAGTGTGTGTGTGATTTATTGCGCATTTTTGTGTTAGAATTCTTCCCTTTTTTATAAATGATCAGCGCTGAATAAAAACATTTTTAAAGCTGTCACAAATTGAAAGATAGCTTTTATTTAAAAAGAATTGCGTATCAGCCGGACATTTAAGTTTTACGTGTACCTCTGTTTGATTCTTTTCCCACGAGTTTGTTCAAGATTAAGGAATTTTCTCTTCTAGAGTTTGCTTGTGAGAGAAGAATATTACACGGTCAGAATTTATGTGCTGGACTTTAAATTTAATGGTGTTTTATAAATCTTCATCTCCTGTATCCCACGATACCAGATATGCTGCCAAATTTTTTGAAATAGTTTAACCCCTTAATCGTCGCGCCCTTTAAGTGTAGGCTACTTTTTAAAAATTCAGATTGCTTGATTACCACCAATTTTTTTAAGTAGAAATGTTCGTCTTATTTAATAGACCGATAAAATAATGCAAGAATAAAGCCAATAATACTATTTAAAAAAAATTGGTGGGAATCAAACAATCTGAATAAAACAGGCGTAACCTACGCTGCCCGTGAATGTCTCGGGCACGACGATTAAGGGGTTAAAGTAAAAGAGAAAGCTGTTTTCTTATCATTTTATTGATACTTTTACCTACTGACATTTTTTTAATTCATCTGGTTAGAAATGTTTTTTCCTGTTTCATTAAAAATACAGAACACCCAAATTTACTCGTTTACAGAAAGCGAAAAAAATTCTGAAATTTTTTTGTTAGTTTGTAATATTAGAGTTTACCCATACTCATTACAACTGAGATTTCTGCAATCTATTTTTATCTGTTTGCAACCTGTACCAGCGTTTCCCTCTGTTTTTGTTTATTAAAACCGCGTTGTCGTTATATCAGTTTACTATAAAAGAGTTTATCATCAAATTCTGCACCATATTCTTTATATGAATGGTAAAGACGAAAATTCTTTTCAGAATTTTGAAGGAACAAAATATATACATGACTACTATGATACATGAATACTGTGACTAAAAAAACTATTTTTCACAAGATGTCGACTACGTCAGTTCAGCTTTGAATTATGCATTATTTTTTTTCTAACTGGTAATAAGTTTCAATTTCAAAAGCAAAGTTCTGAGATTCAGAACAGAAGTGTATGATTTATTGCTCATTTTTGTGTTAGAATTCTTCCCTTTTTTATAAATGATCAGCGCCGAATAAAAACATTTTTAAAGCTGTCACAATTTCAAAGATAGCTTTTATTTAAAAAGAATTACGTATCAGCCGGACATTTAAATTTTACGTGTACCTCTGCTTGATTCTTTTCCCACGAGTTTGTTCAAGATTAAGGAATTTTCTCTTCTAGAGTTTGCTTGTGCGAGAGAAGAATATTACACGGTCAGAATTTATGTGCTGTATTATACTTTAAATTTAATGGTGTTTTATAAATCTTCATCTCCTGTATCCCATGATACCAGATATGCTGCCAAATTTTTAGAAATAGTTTTAGAGAAAAACTAAAACGCCGTTTTGATGCCATTTTATCATTTTGTTGATCTTTTTATCTACTGGCATTTTTAAAGCTGTCTTTTTAGAGATATTCTGCCCTATTTCATTAAAAGTTAATCAAACAGATGAATTGCTTGTCTACAGAAAGCGAAGAAAATCGGAAATGTTTCTACATCTTTGCCAAATTTTAGCTCATTATATAAGACTATCCTGATTACAACAGGATTTTTTGCAATGTTTTTTTTTTATATTAACCAACAGTTTCCTTTTCTTTTGCTTTTTAAAGCGGTTCTGTTATCTCAGAGGTCGCTATAAGAACATTTCATTATACAACCATCTTCACCATTGTCCTTCTATGAATAGTTAAACATTCTTTTCAGACTTTTGAGGAAAAAAAAAATGTATATTACTAGTAAAAAGCAATTTTTTTTCTACAAGATGACCGCTTAATGTAGTACAGCTTTGAATCATACATTATTTTCTTAACTGATGATTTGTTTAAATTTCGACACCAAAGAAGCGAGATTCAGAGCGACAGTGCGTGATTTATTGCGCTTTTTTTTTTTTTTGTGCCAGGGATCTTTCCCTTTTTATAAATGAGCTGAGCAGCACTTAATAAAAACAGTTTGAAAGCTGTCACAAATTCAAAGATATCAGTGGGAATATACGAATCATTATCATATCATAACGAATCAGTGGGACATTTTAAATTTTGTGTATGCCTCTCTGTTTGACTCTTTTTCGACGAGTTTTTCAAGATTAGTTTAATTATACGATCATATTCTTCACCATTTTTCTTTTATGAATGGTTAAGACGAAAATTCTTTTCAGACTTTTGAGAGAACAAAATTATGTACAATACTAGTGAAAAGGCGATTTATTTTCTACATTATGTCTACTGCGTTAGTTCAGCTTTGAATTATATATTATTATTATTATTATTATTATTATTATTTGACTGATGACTTGTTTCAGTTTCTGCAGATGCGAGATTTCAGAGCGAAAGTGCGTCATTTATTACAAATTTTTGTGCCTGGATTCTGTACATCTTTATAAATGAGCAGCAGCACTTAATAAAAACATTTTGAAAGCTGTCACAAATTCAAAGATAACTGTTATTTAAAAAGAATTACGAATCAGCGGGACATTTAAATTTTGCGTGCACTTCTGTTTGATTCTTTTCCCATGAGTTTTTCAAGATTTATGATTTTTCTCTTCTAGAATTTGCTTTGGGAGAAGAATATTATGTGGTCAGAATTTATGTGCTCTGTTATATTTTAAATATGTTTTATAAATTTTCATTTTCTGAATTCTATGAAACCAGGTGTTTTGCCAAATTTTTAGAAATAGTTTAGAGAAAAAGAAAACACTGCTTTCATCATTTTATTGATCCTTTCATTTACGGACCTTTTTAGGGGTGTTCTTAGAAACGTTTTATCTTATTTCATGAAAAGCGTTGTAGATCACATATGATTTATTATATTTTGTTTACCGGAAGCTAAAAAAATCGAATATTTTCTATTTTTCAAAATTTTAGCTCGTTGTATCTGAATTTCCTAATTACAGCTATATTTTTTCATTTTGTTTTCATTTTAACCAATAATGTCTCTTTTTTTTTTTCTCTCTTTAAAGCAAAGTTGTGTATGTTTGAGTTCGCTATAAGGGAGTTACCAAAAAGAAAATTCCCTAGCTGTCCTTATACAAATTGTAAAGATAAAATTCTTTTCTGACTTTTGAGAGAATAAAATATACAGGGTGTCCCAAAAGTCCTTGACACAGTTTAAAATTCAATATAAGATCAAGCAATTGTCATACGATTGTGCGGTTTGTACGAAAATGCTTCTTACGATCTGAAATTTTGCTTAAGCAAATAAAAAAAAATAGTTCAAAAAATTTCTCATAGATGGCGCTGATTTTGGAAAGATATCGAATAGATAGAATGCTTTTATACGTAACAATTGCGAAAGTCGCACAATACGCATGCACAGTTTTTGTCCAAACTATGGCAACTCACAATCCAGAACTTAACAATTCTCGCCCGCTCCTGAGTTCGATTAGACGAGTGAGGATGGATAGACGAGTATTGTTAACTTCTGGAATGTGGGTTGCCATAGTTTGGACAAAAACTGTGTATACGCATTGTGCGTCTTTCGCTATTGTTATGTATAAAGGCATTCTACCTATTCGATAACTTTTCAGAAGCAGCGCCATCTATGAGAAATTTTTGAACTATTTTTTTTATTTGCTTAAATAAAATTTTCAGATCATAAGAAGTATTTTCGTCTAAACCGCACTCTCGTACGGCAATTGCTTGATCTTTTATTGAATTTAAAAATTGGTCAAGGACTTTTGGAACAGCCTGTTTTCTTGCATAGTATTACTTGGGACTATTTATTACTATTTTACCAACTTACCAAGCAATCATTATAAAAAAAATTACAGCTCTTCATTATAACACTACAAGTAAAAATCTATTTATATTCTACAAGATGTCGTTTATGTCTGTTCAGCTTTAAATTATACATTTTTCTAACTGATGAATTGTTTCAATTTTTACAGCAGAGTTGTGAAATGTTTAGTAGCAGTGATTAATTTATTGTGCATTTTGTTTCTTTTTCTAAGGATCTTTCATTTTTATAAATGATAAACTTTTTTAAAAGCTGTCACAATTTCAAAGATAACTTTAAAAGAGTTATGAATCAGTGACATTTAAATTTTGCGTGTGTCCCTCTATCTAGTTTTTTTCCCATGCAATTTTAAAGATTAAACATTTTTTTTCCTTCTAGAATTTGCTTAGGGAGGAGATTACTATGCGATCAGTACTTATGTGCTGTATTATACTTTAAATTTAATGGTGTTTTACAAATGTTAATTTTCTGTATCCCATGATGCCGTATCAGGGGATACAGAATACCAGGTACCCCAGGAATACCAGGTACCAGAATACCAGGTTGGTATCCCCAGGTACAGGGGATACCAAATTTTCAAGAATAGCTCAATAAAAAAAAAAGGCTGTTTACGTATCCTTTCATCAACTGACATTTTTAAAGCTGTTCTTAAAGATGTTTTGTCTATTTCATTAAAAATGTAGTGGAGCACATTTGATTAACACTTTTTTTTTTTTTTAACTGAAAGCTAATAAAATCTGAAAAACTTCCATTTGTTTACATAATATCAGATCATTATTTCCAAGTTTTCTAATTGCAACTAGATTTTTGTATTGAGTTCATCATATCCAACAGTTCCTTTTGTTGTTTATTAAAACGGAATTATCGATTGCCGTTTTATCCGAGCTTTGCTATAAACGAGATATATTATTATATATATACTATCCTACGAGGGTTGATCCGGAAATAAGGTTCCCATCAAATTTACAAATATACAACATTGTTTATTCTCATAGAAATTTACATCGTTGGAAAGAAGGAAGTTTGCTCTATTTCTCTACATAATCACCATCTTTTTCTACGCATTTTTGAAGACGGTGCTCCAATTTCTGTATCCCAATGTCGTGAAACTTCACCGCCAACCCGTTCAGAAAGAGTTTCACCTCTTCTTTGACGTCATCGTCGCTTCGGAAGTGTTGGCCACCCAAGTGTTCCTTTAACTTGAGGAACCAGTGATAATCACTAGGGGCGAGGTCCGGACTGTAAGGTGGGTGGCGCATGACAGCCCACCCAAATTATGTCAAAAGTTCCTGGGTTTGAAGGGGGACGTGAGGTCGGGCGTTGTGGTGAAGCAACGTTACACCGACTGTCGGTCGTCCTCGCCAGTGGTTCTTCCACGAGTGGAGTCCCTTTGGCGTGCAAAAAACGAATTACGGAACGAATCTCGCACTTGCCGGTATAGACAATGAGAATCTCAGATGGCTGCTGAGCCAAGAATTAGCGGAGCAGCGAAGCACGGCCGGGGGGGATCGCGAGTACGGGAACAGCCGCGCACAGCATTGTTACCGTATTTCGCCTTGCACCTTCCCGTGCGGCTGGAGCTCTTTGGGAACCTTATTTCTGGATCGACCCTCGTATTATTCATTAACGTCCTAATATGAATGCTAAAGATGAAGATTCTTTTTAGACTTTTTGGAGAACAAAATTATATACACTGTCTAGTAAAAAGCAATCTTATTTTCCACAAGATGTCCGCCCCATTAGTTCAGCTTTGAACTATACATTCTCATGATTAGTTGCAATTTCGATAGCAAAGATGCGAAATTTATAGCGACAGTGCATTATTTATTGGACGTTTTTCTGCTAGGGATTTTCTCCTTTTACAAATGAACAGCACTTAATAAAAACATTTTTGAAAGCTGTCACGAATTCAGAGATAACTTTTATTTAAAAAGAATTAGGAATGAGCGGGACATTTAAATTTTTAGTATACTTCTGTCTGGTTCTTTGTTCATTTTCCATGAGTTGTTTAAGATTAATGATTTTTCTAACTCATAATTAGTTGCAATTTCGATAGCAAAGATGCGAAATTTGGAGCGACAGTGCATTATTTATTGGGCTTTTTTTGTGCTAGGGATTTTCTCCTTTTATAAATGAACGGCACTTAATAAAAACATTTTTGAAAGCTGTCACGAATTCAGAGATAACTTTTATTTAAAAAGAATTACGAATGAGCGGAACATTTAAATTTTGAGTATACCTTTCTCTGGTTCTTTGTTCATTTCCCATGAGTTGTTTAAGATTAATGATTTTTCTGGTTTAGAGCTTGCTTGGGGGAGAAGAATATTTAATTAAAAATTTATGTGCTGTTTATACTTTAAATTTAATTGTGTTTTTATAAATATTAATTTTGGCATTCCATAGTAGCAGATTTGCTGTAGAAAAATAAAATTTAAAGAAAAAACACTTTCTTGCCTTTTATCACTTTATGTTCCTTTCATCTACTGACATTTTTAAGGCTGTTCTTAGAGATGTTTTGTTTTAGTTCCTTAAAAGTGTAGTACAATACAAGTGAATTAACACATTTTGTTTACAGAAAGCTAACAAAATCGGAAAAGTTTTTAATACTTTCCAAAAATTTAACTCGTGATATTAGACTCAGGGCAGTGCGAAGAAGGGGGCGTGGGGGGGGGGCATCGCGCCGGGCGCGGAAATTGAGGGGGCGCCAAATTTATACTACCAACCACGGTTTAATTTATTTATTTATTCATGTTTTGGTCATAGATCCTTTTCTGGGGAATTTATTTTTCTCTCTTCAACATTCTTTTTTTTTCTGTCTCAAAATATGATGTCTCCAACAAATAAGTGCAATTTTTTCTTACACTATTTAGTTGTTTGCAATTTCTGAATTAAAATTAAACCTTTTAAAGTTCCAACATAAATGCGAAAAGTTTGTTCAATAGAATTTATTTCTGTTTCTGTACTTTATCAGTTTTGTGTTACCTGTCACAAAAAAAGGGGGGGGGGGCGCCATATTGAAACTTTGCCCCGGGCGCAGTTTTCTCTTCGCACGGTCCTGATTAGACTGTCCTAATTACAACTAGTTTTTGCATCCCCCCCCCCTCCCTATGCTTTCGTATTAATCAACACTTTCTTTTGTTTTTAGTGTTTAAAGTGGGGTTCTGTACGTCCGATGATAACTCGCTATATAAGAGTTCAATTATACCATCATATTCTTCATAACCAGGGCTTTACAAATCTGATAAAATCTGGTAGCCAGAAGAAAATACTAGTTGCCAGTAAAAAATATTTACCTCCATCCTCTTCCCCGTCATTGGTTTAAGAAAAAAACCACGAGTTTTTTATGAATTAATTGAGAAAAAATAATAACAAGCATAGTTTAGAATTATTAGTTACATAGTTTAAAATAATACATAATTTAGAAAGATAATATAATTTATATTTTCTAATGATAAAACTTAGTTACTGATAATCACTTATATTAGGTTGACAACTTGTATAAACACAAAAATCAGATTTGAAACTTTAAAAAAAAAAAAAAAAAAACTTGAGCATTTTTTAAAGCATTGTATCCAATTTTAGATGCAACAGAGGCTGGTTTGACACTATTTCTTACTGTTTTAATTGAAATATTCTCTCTCCCCACATTATAATCCCGTGACATATACTAGCTAGCT
The DNA here is from genome assembly GCA_963931845.1 of Maratus michaelseni. Lineage (NCBI taxonomy): Eukaryota > Metazoa > Arthropoda > Arachnida > Araneae > Salticidae > Maratus > Maratus michaelseni. The sequence continues at coordinate 84,813,023 of OZ007595.1, read as the reverse complement.
ACAGCTGAAAAGAATAGTGTTTTCTGTGCATGAGTTGGAAAATGCCTTTTAAATTTAGATCTTTCATTAAAAGTACGAGAGAAGAGAAGAGAAAGATCACTGCTTGCTGCGCACGACTAGGGTGGGGGAGAGAAAAAATGCCATTTGTGCTCATTTTTTTATGTCATTTTTTTTTTGTTACAGAAATCATTTTAAAAGATTAAATAACTTGGTCGACAGATCAAAAAACTTGGTAGCCAGTGGCGACCTGGCGACCGCATTTGTCAAGCCCTGTTCATAACCATCGCTATATGAATAGTAATGATGGAACAAAAAAAATCGGATTTTTGTAAGAATAAAATATATACACTAACAGTAAAAATGCAATTTTTTTACACAATCTGTCGATTACGTTAGTTCAGATTTGAATTATACATTATTTCTCTAGCTAATGACTTGTGTCAATTTTGACAGCAAAGTTTCGATAAATAGAGCAACAGGGAATGATTTATTAGGCATTTTTGTGCTATGAATTTCACCGCTTTTAATAAATGATGAACAGCACTTAATAAAAACATTTTTTGAAAGCTGTCACAAATTCGATAGTAACATTTTTATAAAAAGAATTGCGAATCAACTGGACATTTGAATTTTGCGTGAACTTCTGTCTGGTTCTTTTCCCATGAATGTTTCAAGATTAATGAATTATCTTTTTTAGAATTTCCTTGATGTAGAATAATATTACACCGTCAGAATTTATGTGCTGTATTATACTTTAAGTTTAATAGCGTTTTATAAATCTTCTGTATCGTTCGTATGGTACCCAGGGCCGTAGCTAGGGGGGTGCCAGGGGGGGGGGGGCTCAGCAACCCTTGAAAATTTTTGAGCCCCCCCCCCCCCCTGGGAAAGTTGCCAAGGCCACCATATGAAATTCTGTTTAAAAAATCCAAATGAAACTCTGTTCAAAAATTGAACTTAGTTTTGGGGGCTTTTTACAGTTTTGTATAAATACTAAATTGTACTATTTGTTTAAAAACTGCAAATAAGTGTTTCAATAGGCGCACATATCTGCACATACTCAGAATTAGCAACCTTTTGCTGATGCAAACATTGACTTTTGCGTTAGTTATGTACTGAAATTTTTCATTTTGCAGAGTTTTCCATTATTAGCATAAAACAAACTTATTCTAATGAGTTATTGACAATTTAAATACAAGTGGTTTTAGCTAGACAGACACAAAAATAATTTTAAAATGCAAAATATACCCTTGATTTTTCTAATGTTTTTTATCATATAAAAACATAACTTTAGAATCCTTAAGGGCAGGGAATATTCAGGAAAAAAAAATAAAGGTTGCAACTCTTTTGAAACAGGTGAACTGTCGGCTTTTTATTTACTTATTGACATCATCACTTATTATTTCACTAGTATAATTATACACTGAAAATTTTCATTCAGCAGCCAATGATGTGGTAGTAAAAAACCCAGAGGGCATACGCTGTAGGCAGAGGGTATACCCTAAAAAGTATATGCTAATAGTGTTTTTGAGAAGAGGGTATACGGTATTCCTTAAAATAATCCAGAAGGTATGCGGCTTATCCACCGTATATCTTCCATTACATCCCTGTCTGCAGCCTTTACATTTCTTAGCATCCAATAAAGTTATTATAAACAATTTAATAAGAAACATTGTGCCTACAATATGAATATGCACAAATTTACCTTTCTATATAATACTTTGATCCTATATATCTGTGTTTGTGCGTGCATGTGTCAGAGAGAGAGAGAGAGAGAGAGAGAAATAGTATGAGCCCCCCTCCTCCCCCCCCCCTACATTTTCTTGAGCACCCCCTATTGTTTACTTCTAGCTACAGCTCTGATGGTACCAGATGAGCTGCCAGATTTTTTAAAAGTAGACATATCATTTTATTGACCCTTTCATCTTGTTTTATTTATAAGGCTATTCTTAAATCTTAATTAGTTACTATTTTACACTTACACGAACTCATTTTCTTTTGAAAATGCTTCAAATTTGGAAGCATTCTTATTCAGCTACTTCTAAATCGGTGTTTTTCGGGTACTTTTCCAGTATACGGACCTTGGCGTGTTTTTTTTTTTTTTTTTTTTTTTTTTTTAAACTTGGCGCAATCTGAGCGTTTGGAAAGTGAGATTGGTTGCCAAATGATATGAGCAGCTCTTGAAAACAAACCGGATGAACTTTTATGCTTCTTTATATATATAAACATTTTATATATTATTATTATGATTATGATTATATACAATTTACTTCTGTTTGTATATAAAGATAGATAATTGGCTTCTTTATATTAAATAAAATGTATAAACATTAACACTAGAACTACCATGAGCCATCATTTTGACGGTTACCAAATGAATATATTCCGATTCCAATAAGAAATTTCTTTTTAAAATAAATTAAATATAAAACTCTCAGAAATACGTTAAATGAGTAAGTTAAGTAGTTTTAAATAAAATTTCTGGTGTGAAATAGTTTTAAGAAAATTGAGTAAAATTTCCGGTAGTTCTAGTGTTAAATATATGAACAGTGAACAGGTTGCCAGAAAATATGCATGAAAACGACCCTTTCTCGCCAAGGTCCTTATACAGGAAAAGTACCGTTGTTCGTTTTCCTATGAAAGTAGTAATTTCAAAATATATCGTCAAATTCGGCATTTTAAATGGAGATTTTCGAGATATGGCCAATTGGCTATATTTCTGATGTATAAAATTTCTAGCACAATCAAAAATGTTATTCGATTTTTAGGTACTTTAACGATAATACCTAAATTTGTGAAGAAATAGGAGTGAAAATAAAGTTGTGAATGTGTGCCAGAAAGCAGTGAATAAAAATTTGAAAACGCTCTTGAGTTTTAAGTTAGGTAACAAAACAATGTTTTAATAAAAAAATGTGAGTATTCAAAAAATAACTCATAATTTTCAAGGGTAAATATTCCTTCCATTTGTTTTCGTATTTTATCGATATAGAGGATTAAATTATAATTTAAGTCGCAAGAAGTCGTGTTTTAATTTTCTAAAAAAAAATCGAAAATATATTTTCTCTTAAGTGTAGGAAAAGACAGCAGAGGGTTGAAATTACAAGTTACCATGAAAAAGGCGTAATACGGAGTTGATTCATATGTGAGTACTATTAGTTTGAGTTACGTGCGTTCCCTGGGGAGAAAATGTCTCTAATCCGACTTTATGAATGCGAGAAATCAAATAGATATCTGTAGTTTTATGAAAATATCTTTAAACGTCTGTAGTACCTTCATATACTTCTCATGACACTTCGACATATAAATGTCGAAGATGAAAGTGCAGCATAATATTAAAGTGCTTTTAAGCTTACAAAATGTATAGTCGCAGAATTTTTCCGACTATTATAAAGCTAATATTTCTATGCTCTTATTGTTTTCTTACAGGGACGCACAAAAGCCAAACACATGCAAAATTTGTCATCACGATAAAGTACAAAATACTGAACCAATTCCAATCTAATTGGGGCAGTGTATCAATCTTGCAAGTGTCTTAAATTAGTTCGTTAATAAAGAGTGTGGGTCTTACAGTTCGTTTACAGGGACACCCAAAGCAAATAAATCTGTCAAGTGCGAGTATAACTCGCGCTCAAAGGGTTCCGTACATTGAATTTATTAATTACTATTTATTAATTAATAAACTCCTAATACCCTTATTTTTTTCATAATTTAGTTTCAATAGATTCAGAAATAGGAGAGGGTCATATTTTTCCAGTACTTTCAACGATATCTCTGAAAATATAATAACTAAAATTAAAACATATATTTTTTAGTTCGATGTTACGAGATCTTTCGAACGATACACACGATACATAAAAAGAAATTTTATTTTTTAAAGTAATTTAATTAATAACTCGGCTAATTACCGACAATTTTTTTTGAAAATCATTATCAAATATCCTTCGATGATTCTACGGACATAGATACCCCGAGTGCCCGTCCACTCCCCCGCTGACTGTTCGAAAAGTAAAGTTTGTGTGTAACGGAAAAATACGTTTTTCTCAAAAATATTATCTAAGAAAATTTCTGTTTTCCAGCAAGGTTTGAATAAACTTCTACTACCCTTAATGTTTTCATATTTTTAGTTTCAGTAGATTCGGAAATACAAGAGGGGGGGGGGGACCCATATTTGCAGTACATTTTCGACGATATGTCTGAAAATATAATACCTAAAATTAAAAAAGAAAAATGTTTTTGAGTTCAGTATTACGAGATCTTTCACATGATACCCCACACGACATACAAAAAGTCTCTCTACCATATATAATATATTCAATAGACTCGGCATCATACGCAGGCTCTCGGGAAAGATCAAAATGTGTAAACACCCAACGTGTGCACTTACTCATTACTGCAGGCAATATAAATTCTCTTAAAAACGCATCTCTATATATACGCAATGTTATCTAACTGGACTCTGAAATCATATAATCACATTACACATGCCATCGGCACTTTTATTGAAACTCAGCGAAAGCCAATACATTACAAAAAGAAAACTTTTCTTTTTCAAGTAACTGAATTAGCCCCCTAATTTTTTCCTAAACATATTTGTGAATGGCTAATAATCTGAGACTATGTGGGTAAAAGGGCTTTATAACTTTTCCAAGTTTGAATTTTCTAACGTCCCATAGTTTACGAAAAAAAGGGCTCTAACAGACGCACAGACAGACACAGGAGTGATCTTATAAAGGTTCCGTTTTTACTTTTTAAGTACGGAACCCTAAAAATGTGCAAAATTTGTCATTGCGATAATATTCTAAATATCGAGCCAATTCAAACCTAATTGTGACAATGTATTGATCTTCTTAGTATCTTGTATAAATTCGTTAATCAAGTATGCTGCTCTTATAGTTCGTTTACAAGGACACCATAAAAAAGCTCTTTATGGCATTCATTGAATTGTTTGGGTTATATTACAGTCTACGAGTTTATTTAAAACTATGGTTTTCAACATTTTTTATATTGCTTCATATTTATTAAATTACATTTAGCAAGCCTAATTTAAATTTTCCCTGCAAATTACTTTTTTTGCAAAAATAGCGAACTTAGGAGTGAGACTAATTTATTTAATATATAATTTATTTAGTATATACGTACCTTTTTAAAAAATAAAAAGAAAGAAAGAAATCAACATACACTTTCGACTGAGCTCGACGGACTTGTTTAAAATTGTTATCTCTCACTTTTTTCTGCCCCCCCCCCCTCCCCCCAAAGTCTTGACTGTTATGGTAAATCGTTAAAATTTATCGATAGGGATAATTTCGAACTCGAGAACGACTCAATCTTTCTGTTTTAATGAGGCGAAAGTCTTAAATTCAGAGTTCGCACTGCCCGCAGGAATGAATTAAGTATCTTCGTACTGCATTGAAATCGGATTATCAAAAACCAATTTATACCTTCTCAAAGGATTTCATTAATAATTTCCTACGGTAAATTAGGTTTTAATTAGAAGAAATATATGTATGACTCGATCCTTTTGACTTGAAGAATTAATAGGGTTAATGGTATTCATAATACTTATAGATTGGATGGAGGAGGTAATGGGAAAGTATAAATAAAAACTAATAGAAAGTTTTGAAATAGCATTATTTTCCTTTGATCCTTTTTAAACTTTGAACGTAAAGCTTGAAAAGAAATTTCTGCGTATAATGTTTTGCTACATTTATCGGATATAATCATGATTATATCGAGTTCGCTTTGTGATATTATGATGATTGCTTTTTGTGTATATGATTGTAAAAACCAACGCAAAGAAATATAACGCGTGTTTTTATTACTGATTCTTATTCTTCCTTTCTTTTCTTTTTATTTCCTTGGGCTCTGTATTAGGTTTTCTTTTATGAAGTCTTAAAACAGCTGAGTATGGCAATTTGTATTAGAGTTAGTTACTTATTCATCATAACTCAAGTATTTTATCTTTACTCTTTTATGAAATTACTATTTGGGCAATTATTTTTTCATGTTGTTTACAATTTCCTTGTAGTAAAGTTTTTATTTAGCGATGAATGGAGTATTCCATGGAAGTCCAGATTCTTTAAATATATTTTGATACATAGTGCCATGAACAAATATCTATGAAATATATTAAAATCAAACTTTTTTTTATTTTTTAAGACATAAATGGATAAATACTTAATATTTAATACCAAATTTACCAGAGGGACCCAAACGAAACAAAATTAGGATCTTGGATCTTAATTAGATCTTAATTAGGCTTAAGTGACTTGGCGGTCAGTTTTCGCCTTTCATTAATTCATGGGAAAACCTGTAGCCTTTAAAATTCTTTATAATAAGGAGAGCTATCTGCATTAATTGGATATAAAAATAGATTTGCGACCATTGGAAGGTAATCGGAACAAGGCAACCAATCAAATTATTTAGATTAGTGTGGTGGCTGAGTAAGAGTTATGCATATGGATAGTAATTATCAACCCGTGAAATCCACTTCAGTGCGAATTCGTACCGACCAAAATTTCAAATGTCGGCGTTTTTTGTAAACATGCTTTCATTAATCTGCATTTTTTGTTAACAAAATTAATTTTTTGATAAAAATAAATATCGCAGTTCGACTCCTCATTGAATTTCGCATCGCTATGGTGTGTTATATTTCATTATCACTGTATTGCCAACCAGAGCTTTCGCTAAGTGGCTGGGGTCCCCCAAACGTTCGCGAATGCTGTTACGTTTGGCAAATTTACAAACTTAATTGGCAAATTTATTTAAAATTTTAACAAAAACTATGATACATTTTCTATTTCTCATAGACTTGGCAAAAGTTGCAAATGTAATTGGGAATATTATTATACTTTTTATAAATAAGAACTATATTACATTTTCTAATTGTATTAGCTTGCCAAAATTATATTTGCTTCTCAATCAGTTGGCCAGTACTAAAATTTGACTTGGCAATTTAAAGTCCTATCCCCCCCCCCCCAATATCTTATATCATATAATTAAACCCTAATAATTATAACCCCAATATCTTATAATTTGTTAAGTCTAAGCGATGCCCCTGTTGCCAACAAACTTAAAATCAGTTGAAGTTATGGGGCACGAATTAAAAATTGCCATGCTTATGAATTATTAACTATTAATTTTAGCCCACCTTACATGATTTAAAAAAAAATTAATCAGGGTAAAAGAATTTAAAATATATAATAGCTATATCATATATTCTTTCTATTGATTTTGTTTATTTATTTTGTATTCTAATAGGTCAGTGCAACCGATGGAGACCGTGATCGCAATTCTAAGATTCTGTACTTCCTCACTGGACAGGGTATTGAGGACAGAATCGAAAACAGTAAATTTGCCATTAATGACACCTCTGGCGAAATTTATGTGCTCAAACCACTGGACAGAGATCTGCCTCATGGTAGATCTCAGTGGCGTTTCACAGTATACGCCACTGATGAGGACGGTAAAGGCCTTGTGGGCTACGCAGACGTACTTGTCAACCTCAAGGATATCAATGACAATGCTCCTTTCTTCCCTCAGGCTATATATACAGGAAATGTCACAGAAAATGGCACTGCTGGTATATATCTTTGTTTATATAAATAATTTTCTCTGTAAAAAAATTGGGTATTAGATTTTTTTCCTTTTTTTTTGTGTATGTGTATTTAATTTGATATTTAACAAATGTATTACTTGATAATGCATGGCTTGTCTTTCTTCGTAGGCATGACAGTGATGACCATGACTGCCACCGATTATGACGACCCCAATGAAGGCACCAATGCTAAACTTAAATATACCATTGAACACAATCCAGTTAGCGTTAATCAAGAACTCATATTTGCAATCGATGAAGATACTGGTGTGATAACGACTGCCGTGTGCTGTCTGGATAGAGAAACAATTGCCGAATATACCATCAAAGTCGTTGCCAAAGATGGAGGAGGCTTACAAGGTAAATAGTGAATTCATTTCTGCTTAGGTTTCGTTCCGACGCTCGTTTAAATGAAAAGCCTTAATAAATGAGGTAGCAGATTTCATTATTAACCACTTCGCTCCCATATAGAATGACTCTATTGAGCATGTATCCACTATTGGATACACTGAGAGCGACAGGGTGAAGAGGACCTGATCATCGCATGCGCATTTGCGGCTTGTACTTTTGTGCTATAAATGAATGCAGTTAGTTTGGGAAGTTAACCTTGGCAATTAGTTTTGAGAAAAGAATTGTAATCCTTCGAATAATTCAGAACAGGAGTATACGTCAATTATTTGTAAAAGAAATAAAGTATGTCCGAAATGTTTTTCCCTGATTACAAAATTTATTCATATCCGCTATATATAAGATAGATATGCGAAACTGGTGCCAAAATGTAGGAAAACTAACCAAGTTTTTCAGTTGCACGTTTCCGTGACGTGGCTGTAGTGTAGCAGTTTCAATGTCCTGGAAACAGGAAATGTTAACATCAGGAAAAGCTCAGTGCATCCCCTGATATCACGACATCCTTTTGGCATCTGTGATTCATGTAAGACCGTACGCACTGATTTTTTGGAACTTCGCACAAAAGTCTGTTTCACTTCTTCCACCTTTTCAGCTGAGGTTGATGATTGGCCAGTTCTCGGTACGCAGTCCAGTTTTCTGGACGCTGAAATTTCTGCACTACAACCACGTTACGGAAACCTGCAACAAAAAAACTTGGTTAGTTTTCCAACAGTTTGATACCAGTTTCACATGTCATATCTTATATATACTGGGTATAAATAAATTTTGTAACCAGGGAAAGATTTTACGGGTACCCTGTATTTATAAATATTCTAAGTTGGATTAACTTTAAATACTCTAATTAAAGTAATACCTTCTACTCCAGAATAGTAAAAGATTTTAAAATATGCCGTGTTTGCGAGGTTTTCTTCCAACTTAGTAGTTATACTGTCTGTTAAAATGGTATTGTATTATTTTTTCCCCTTAATTTTCTGTTTAAAGCAGGATTTTGCTATAGACTAGTTCCGTTTATATAGTTCTTACTTAACTTGAGCGAATAGAATTAACGAATTAGAAACAAAATTCATAAGAATAATAAAAGGATATTTATCACGGAACCTTGTCTTTTTTTAATATTGTAGGAATATTACACATCTGATTATGTGCTAAAAATCCAAAACGTTTCTTTCTTCTTTTCAGGTACTGGTACTGCCACCATAAAAGTCAAGGATATCAACGACATGCCTCCTAAGTTCACAAAGGATAAATGGTTCGTTCAAGTAGATGAGACAGAAGGCGATGATATCCCCGAGCTTCCAATTCTCGTCGTATCTGTCAAGGATGAAGATTTGCTTGAAACCAACCGTTTCAGTTACAAAGTGATCAACACGACTTTTGGTGCTGATAAATTTACAATGGTTACTAATTCAGACGGAACCGGTTCTCTTAAAATAGCTAAGGTAGATTAAAATTTCACTATTTAATTATTATATAGAATTGCTTTATTTCTAAACTGCCAAAAAAAAAAAAAAAAAAAAAAAAAAAAATGTTGATTTTACGGTATAATACTGGCATTCCAGCTGCTAGTATTATACCGTAAAATTAGCAGTAATACGCTACCGCGCATGCGCGGCAGTGTCTAGTCGCCAGTAAAAAAAAAATTCCACTTCCCATCATTGATTTTCAAAAAGCAGAAAAGTTTTTTATGAATTAAGTGAGAAAAAATAATAAACGTAGTTTAGAATTATTAGTTACATAGTTTATAACAGTACCAGATTTTTTTAATTAGATTGCTTAATTTAAGTTTTTTTATGCGACATTACGTGTTTTTTTCCTATTCTGCGACGATTTTTTGACATTCTTTAAATGAATCCTGTTTAAATTTTTTAACCTAGCAAATTTTTTCTTTTGAAAGAGATTGTTTCGCGTATAGCTACGATTTTCCAACAGTGGTAAAAGGAATCCAGTTTGTCTTTTAGCCCAATATATCTAATTTCTTCCCCTGTGATTTTTGAATTTTTAGCTATTGCTTTATTTATTTATTTATTTTTTTGCGCGGCAGTTTTTTGACGTTCGCAAAAGGAATCGGGTTTAATTTTTTTAACCCAGTATAGGCTAATTCCACGCGTTAAGTCACATGGCCCCAAAAGTTTACCGTTCTTGGCCACCGGTATTTTTTTTTTTTTTTAATTCTTCGCTGTATTTAATTGTAGATATATGGGATTGAATAAATGAAAATTTTCTTTACTATTATACTGGTACTCAAACACCGCAGCCATTTATATTTTTGTGACTGACACTACATTCACGCATGGAATTAGCCTATAGTAAATGTTGTCCCCTGCGATTTTTTTGACATTTGTAAAATGTATCCTGTTTCTATCTTTTAGCCCAATAAAGAAATTTTGTTCTCTGTGATTTTTAAATTTTCCCTGACTTTTAGGATTTTTTTTTTTCGTTTTTCCCAGCGATTTTTGGACAATTTATTTCTGAAACAGAAATAACTCTCCAGTAACTATTCTAAATTCTGTTTGTGCTCCTGGTCAAATTTTGTTTAAAAAAAAAAAAAAAAGAAGAAGAAGAAGAAAGAAATGCCAGATTAAATAATTTGATCGACAGATAAAAAAATTTGGTCGCACCTGGCGACAGCATTTTTTAAGCCCTGTGTATGTTAATAGGCACCCCAAGAATAAAATATTCAATTTCACTGCCATTTATACGCTAATTTGGTGAGGAAGAAAAAACTTAACTACCATTTTAAGGCTCGAACAGTGCCTAGACTTACTCGCGGGTTCTCTTTTGCGGTTTTTCAAAATCTTTTAATGTTTTATTACTTTCTCAGGATTCTAAAGTTTAGAGGTGAAAGTGGAAGCAATTGACAGCTGTTGACACCGCCCCCTTTTAATAAATCTTCCCTTTCTTTTGTACCTGACCGCAAATTGATTCGAGAAGAATGAGAAGGGATTTTATTCATGCCCATCTCAGGCTGACTTGCAAGTTTACGCAGCCTTATTTGATAATTTTAATCTTACTCTAAAACTATCTAACCAGAATGCTTACGCAATTTTTTTAAGCTTCTCTAACAAAGTTATTACAAAGCAGAGGAGAGATTATTTTGTATCTATATTGTAATTTTGATGATTTTACTTTTCAGCCTTTGGATTACGAAGACGCTCAACAAAGGAAAGGCTTTAACATAACGATACAAGTGAGCGATCACGGAGGTGAAACCGCAAATGCATATCATATAGATTATTCAAAAGTTTTTATCACACTTATCGACATCAACGACAATCCACCTGAATTTGAACAGCCTTTACTGAAATCAAGCGTAGATGAGAATGTGACCGTCGGGCATGTTGTCCAAAAGTTTCATGCCCGTGATCCGGACCAAGCCGGAAAATCAATGGTCAGGTGAGTACACTTCTCTTTCTAATTGAGCTATATTTTTTGCAGCTTTTTGCTCAAATTGATATTTGCAGGGTTGATACGGACTCCTTAGATTACTTAGAAAAGTTTCCAAGGAGTACTTGGAACTCTTTCCATAAACAAAATACTCCTTAAAAACGCCTTAAATTATCGCGATGTATGATTTAGCAGTGAACAATGATTTAATTGAAGTATACAAGAATAGAAAATGGAAACATATGAGCAATACTGCTGAAGCATGTATGAAAAGCTGCGTGCATTGAGTGTAAGTCGAAGGACGTACGTCCAAAGCCATAAATTATATTGAGACGGATTGCTATATTGGCGACCAATCGCCGATGTAAGGACAGCAGTCTTTTCTTCTTTTTGTGATTTTATTTTCAAACTTTCTGTAGACACACAGTATACGAAATCATGTCGTCAACATCAGACAGCGAAGAGGAAACAATTATATTATACCTAGGATCCACACCCTATGTGTAGAACTGCAAAAATGCAATTTCAATAATATTCATAATGCATAAAATCCTTTGACGTAACTGAAAACCCAAGTAATCAAATTTAATTTTTAAACTGCACTTACCAGTATGTAATAACACCAACATTTTTTTCGTGTGGTTAATAAAATTTTCAATATTTTAATCAAATTATCAATTTTTTATAACTCTGCCTTGCATATTTTATAATCTGGCAACCAATTAAAAAAAACAGGAAGCAGAGAATATTGTTTTAGGGCATAGAGAAAAAAGGGTAGTTGGAGCTTATAAACAGAATTTTTTAGAAAAATGAAATTTGTTGAAAATTGTGGGAGGGGGGGGGGGGGGTATTTTCGGAATTTTATGGTAGTATCAGTAATTAAACCAATCTAAGTGGTGATAAAAAATTGAAAGTGCCTTGGGCATAGAAACTTGCTGGTCGAGGCTGATAATTCTCACAATTCTATATTCTGATTCTGAAACTATGTAATCGAAGGGTGTCCCCCCCCCCTCTCCCTCTGTCTTTTCTGTTGAAGGCAGAAGACATTTTAGAAAATTCTTTCAAAGTTGGCGTTTTGAACTGAGCTTCCGTATACGCGGCTGCGTGTTAAAGGAGAAAAACATGTCGTCACGTGACAACAATCGCTTATAACTCCATATGTAATTCATTTATCGAAAAAGAGAAAGCAACATTCGATTTCAAAACTCTTCCAAAAGCAATCCTGGAAGTGTCGTGCTTTTGCGTTTACACAAATGAGTTCGTAACTGTGTCAGAACTGTTGTTGTGTGGGGGAAAAAAATCTAATAATGTATAAAACAATCCAAACATTTATTCTATATTTAAAATTAAGGGACTGGACTGAAAACCTCTCTTTAAACTTTTTTGAAAATGACGGGTGAGGGGGGGGGGGGATTTATGTTTGACCCGGATGTAAAAAAAGCAAAGAAAAAAAAACATAATTTTGGCACTGGATATAAATAGAATCGAAATAATGATTAAAACATTTCATTTATTATTGTTTACTTTTTAAAATGACTGCTGAAAAAGAAAAAAAAAAAAAAAAAAAAAAAGAAAGAACGAAAAACTGCAAAATAACTCATAATAATTTTTTTTTTCATCATAATTTTTCTTTAAAAAGAAAAAAAAAACAATTTAAAAAACCATTTTTAAGGCTCTTCATCAGTGAGATTTCAAATTCCTCTCACTAATGTTAAACCAATGACTGTGTGATGCATTCGTATTTTTAAAATATCTCTTTAATTAATCAGCCATATTAACTTCTGTTTTCTGTGTACTGTTCTTAAAGGATGTCTCTTTCTTTCTTAGTTGTCAAATTATTTTTTAAATATATGCTTAATTTTGTACGAAGATTTGCCCAGTTTCGCGTTAAGATTTTAGCACATAAAATTAAAAATTAATTGTATATTTTAGAAATAGTTTGACAACTAAGAAAGAAATACACATTCTTTAAGAAAAATAAATTATATTCGCATAAAAACACACTATTAAAAAAATGAAGGATTAAAAATAACTTATTAAGAAATTTATCAAGTATACGTATAAAAAAATTAGAAATTCCTGTTATTGAGAAACTAGGCACTGGATATAATTAGAATCGAAATAATATGAAAAAAGCATATCATTTATTATAGGTTACTTTTTAAAATGACTACTTAAAAAGAAAAAAAAAAAGAACAAAAAACTGCAAAATAACTCATAATAAATTTTTTTATCATAATTTATCTCTTAAAAAATAAATAAAAAATTCAATAAATAAATAAATGTGATGCATTTGTATTTTTAAAATATATCTTTAATTAATCAATCATATTAACTTCTGTTAAAATAACTTATTAAGAAAGTTATCAAGTATACGTATAAAAAAAAAATTAGAAATTCCTGTTCTTATTGAGAAACTATGTAATCGAATGGTGTTTCTTTCTTTCTTTCTTTCTTTTTTGTCGAAAGTATAAATTCTTTTAGAATGTCTATACCTCGATAAGTAATTCATTTATCGAAAAAGAGAAAGCAACATTCGATTTCACTGGATATAATTAGAATCGAAATAATTAGTGAATGATTAGGATACAACATTTTTTCTTTTTTATTCTTTTTTTCACAAATGAAATCTTGAGTTCTAAGTATAGAAAGTGTAAAATACTCATATTAAATATAACTCATGATTTCCTTTGTCAAAAAATGAAAAAAAAAATCTACATTTCCTAATAATACGAAAAACTTTGGCGAAAATTTTAACTCAGAATTTCCCCTCATTAGGCAAAATCTCAGCCAAGCCTGAACAGTAACCTTTTTTTTTTTATTGCTTTGAGAGAGGCTGCACAAAGGAATTGTACTAGTTATCTCCCCTGGTTCCCGTAATAAAACTGTCAACAACCATCGGAGTACGTCCAAAGACGCTGACGGATGTGGTGACGGAGTCCGTCCAAAGCAATAAAAGATCAAAAATGCCGTCGTAATAATACAATAGGGTGGATGGGGAAGTACTCGCTCTGTTCGCAGCTTAAGCTTTAAAGAAAGTAAAATAAAAATATTCGCACGTTTATAAAGGTAAATTTCAAGCCACTTTTCCGTTTACAGGCGGAATTCCCTTTTTTTTTTTTTTTTAATAAATTTCGTGATTTCAGCTTTTTTAGCGTTTTTATATAAAATTTGCGATTTCCGCTTTTTTTTTTTTTTTTTAATGTCAAATCCGTTATTTCCGCGGATTCTCCTCCATAATTCCGCGATATTAGCTTTTCTTTCTATTATCCATAATTTAAAAGATATGCATGCACTAAACGATGAATTACTTGAGTTTCACCTCACTACCCTGTATGGTTTGCTATACAGCAGCGCATTTTCCCGGAGATGCGCGGGAGTCGCCAGAGACGAAGTTCTTCTCTCCATCCAGCATATTAAGAGGGATGCCGCTTTTCTTGTTTTTTTTTTTTTTTTTTTTTTTTTTAAATCGATTAGCGATTTCCGCGAAATTCTAAAATAACAATAATATAATAAAATAAAGGCAAGCGTTGATGTGCGCCGGTAAAAAAGCGGATAATTAAGTCAAATGATGCATTAATAAAATCCAAAATTTGGTCAATCACTCGAGGAAAAAATCGCGAATTTCATCAATCACGGGAAAAAATCTTAAATTTTGTCAGTCGGTCACGGAAAAAAAAGTCAAATAATTGCAGACATTAATTGCGAATTTTGTCAAACGATCGCGGAATAAAAATAGCTAATTTCGTCGAACAGTCGTGAAATAAAATAGCTAATTTTGTCAATCGCTCGAGAAAAAAAAAAAAAATCACGATTTTCTTCAATTGGTAGTGGAAAAAATCGCGAATTTCGTGATAGGTCGCAAAAAATAAATAAATTCTCGTATTTGTCAAAAATAAATAAATAAATAAATAAAAAATTGCAGAAAATAATCGCGAATATTGTCGAATGACCGTGAAATAAAATCTCAAAGTTTGACGAACGATCGCGGAAAAAATCGCGAATTTCGTCAACAGGTCGCGTAAAAAGAAATCACAATTTTCATAGTCTCTCATGGGAAAAAATTATAAATTTGATCCAAGTTATGGTTTTCTGTACATACAAAAATGATAGTTAACTATTTAATATTCACGTTATTTGCTCCTGATTAGAATACATGAAACCAAACTGAAAGAATGTTAATGTAGTGTAAAACTGTACATGTTGACAGGTAGTAGTTTTCTTCCACTCAACTATAAAAATGCAATATATTTATTACAGAAAATACTATAAAATA
Source organism: Maratus michaelseni (assembly GCA_963931845.1). Classification (NCBI taxonomy): domain Eukaryota; kingdom Metazoa; phylum Arthropoda; class Arachnida; order Araneae; family Salticidae; genus Maratus; species Maratus michaelseni. The sequence goes on along the minus strand of OZ007595.1, from coordinate 84,797,364 downwards.
TTTTAACATGAGAAATGTGTTAATATATTTATTTTATATTCAATACGATATAGTTCACAAAATTCACGCATAAATGTGAAAAAATGTTGTAAATTTTACTTTCACGCGTAATTTCCTCCCTTGTTATTTTCTGAGTGGCATCCCTGCGTTTCGTTCAACGAGTGACGTAACATCCAATGAGCAAAAAATACTATAAGGAATTGAAATATCACAAAATCGCTTTAGAGAAACAATTTACACACTTAAAGGATGCAAAAAGTGCAAAATTAAATCGAAAATTTTTACTTAAAGAAGTAGAATCCTGTCTGAAGGTGAGTGCGAGATCTTAAATTACTGAATATTTTATACTATGGTATTAAAAAATAAATTACGCAAAGTCATGAGATGCATAAGTGTTATTTAGAGTAAATCACCTGTCTCTGTTTATTATTGTAGTACTATACTTTCAAAGCTTGTTTGCGATGTCATTCTTAAGATGAAATAATATATATATCGTTTCTCCATTGTAGAAGTCCAGAAATAACAGTACAAATTAAACCTAGAAGGCTATTCAAAATAGCACGATAATTTTTTTCCCTTGTCATTTTCAACGAAAGAATATCTCGAATATGTTTCATATTTTATAGAAGGAAGTGCCTTGAATTTGAAAGTGGGAATGCATATAGTATAGATGGTGAATTAATAGCAATTTGGCTATAAATTCTTTGCGGATAGTCTTCTTTTCGTTGAAAAAGAAAAAGGTTACCATTTGTCCGGATCTAAATTGTTCTTTTAATAATATAGTACATGAATCAAATATTGAAACTGTTGTTAGAAATATTAAGTAAATTCTAATTTGTAGTTCTAAATTGTAATTTTAAATTTGTAATTCTAATGGTAATTCAAGTGCCTTACAAATCATCGTTCTCAACAAAATAAAAAAAAATTATTCTTTTCGATTTTCTCCTTTTGTAATGATTTTATTGATATTTTTGTTAGTTACTCAATCGATCGAGCTTCTGACAGAAAAAGGCAGTTTAAAATCAATCAATCTGGAGTCGTTACTGTTCAAAGACCTTTAGACAGAGAAACAACTAATAGACATGACATAAGAATTCTGGCAACGGACGATGGTAAGAATTAAATATAAAAGTCCAAGTGAATGTTATGAAATTACGTAATTTTTCAGTTTTTTTTAAATTATGTTAAATGCGTTTCCTATTATTTCTGTTCTTCCAGGTCGACCAGCACGAACTGCCACAGCCACATTGTTAGTCGATGTAAAAGATATCAATGATAATGCTCCCAGTTTCCGCGATTTTTACAGACCTGTAGTCATGGAAAATGTGGATCCTCCTATAAAAGTCATTGAATTGTTTGCAGAAGACCCTGATGTGCCACCTCCAACTAAACCCTGGTTTAAGTTTCAGCTGGATCCTAATGCACCATCAGTTATCAAGGAGTCATTCAGAGTTGTTTTTAATAGAGGTAAGATTTCTTATTCGTTATAGACGTTGCAAACACCGGCAAGGGGGAATGTCCTTCCCTAGATTTTGAAATTTAATAGACTAAATTTTCTAGTCTGGAATTATTTCGGAGAAGATTTTTATTTTTCTGTCCGAAGTGACTTAAAATCATGTCTGGCAGTGCCCCCTTAAACCCCCTGTAGAATTATAGTTTTTTAGTTCATTTGTTTAAAAATGATCTTAAACAGGTTCAATGGAGCAGCGCCTTCCTGGCATAAAATGGTAAATAATCAGGGGTCGATCCAGGCGAAATTTGGGGCCTATTTAGGTCCCCTTCACAAAAATCCATTTAATAAAACAGGGTCCCTTAAACTCCTTATAAAAGAGACCCTTTCAAAAAATTACTCCTTATTAAAGCAGCCCTTTCAAAAAATTCTTGCTTATAAAAGAGGATCCTTCACAAATTTCCTCTAAAATAAGGCCCACAAAATTACATTCCATAAAAACATACTCTTCATTAATTATTTTCATTTTGTTAGGTTTTAAAATGTGTACTTTTAAAACAAGTTCACCAGAAAAGAAAACTTTAACAGAAAGAATTAAAAAAAATTATTATTAATAAATACTTGGTTTGAATTTAAGTACCTGGACTTCATCTTCATTACTAAATGGACCCCAAGAAACAAAACTCTGCATCGACCTCTGATAAAAGCTTTAATATTTGTTAATTACTAAATTTCTCTATTGCTTTTTACGTTGAGATGTTTAATAATAGTTTTGCAAATGTATAAAAATGATTTTGAAAAAATCGCCAAACCTAGTTTGCGAACCACAGGCACGTATTTTTAAAAATCTGGCTCCTCTCTGAATTTCGTTCTGTCAGTGTCCATGATAGACGTCTCTCTATTATCAAATGTATATATGCCAAAAATGTACGTTGATGCGGTATTTTTAACTGAACATTTTCTCTTTCCTTTAACAGATGGTGATAATGGAAAGGGATCTGCTACAGTATATACTAAAGTAAAATTCGATCGTGAGCAACAGAAGGAATACCATGTCCCCATAGTAATTGCCGATACTGGACTACCATCCCAGTCGAGCACTAATACTCTCACCGTCATTATTGGAGATGAAAACGATAACAAAATGTTTCCAGGAGAAAAAGATATATTTGTATACAGTTATAAAAGTAAGTTAATTCAATTAATCTTTCAAAACAGCAACTGAATATTTTTGTCTTCTCCCTCGGCAAGGGAAAAAAAAAAGAATAATTAGAGAGAACATTACTTTGACAGGTTCAATTTTTATTTATTTATTTGATCTCTTAAAATATTCTTTAAAAGCACGTAAATCCTATTTTATTAGTTAGAACTTGATATCGAAAGTGAAAAGGCAATTTTGGAGCTATAGAAGTAGAGCGCGCCAGAGCAAGCAAACAGTAACAGAGATTTAAAGTTTTTTTTATTTTTTATTTATTTAGCACAGCATTTTCAAAATCGATAGACACTCTACCTCCACTAATTTTCAGTCAACCTTTTTGAAAATTAATAATCGTATATTTTTCTAGTGAAATACGTAGAATTTTTTCGAAATATTGATATCTCGCTTTCTGTGTAACTTAACAAAATTTTTAGTTGAGAATATACATTTTACTTTAAATTGATGCCATTTCACTAAAAATACATGATTTCTTTTTCTTTTTTTTTCCTTTAAAGCCACGTATTTCTCTAGCTTTTGAGCTAAAAAGACTAATTTTTGTGTGTTTCTTTGTTCTGGGTTATATCTACGACCAGTAATCGTATCCACCGTTTATTTTATATATAATTTAGTGTAAATGGAATTTTTTAATCGCATTTAAAACAAAACTGAAAAACTCTTAAATTTTGGTGTGTCAAAGTGGTGTTACCTCTTAAATTCTGTGCCTAAAATCATATCCAAATTCATATTTTTTTCACAGGTACAGCTAAACCAATCAGGCCTGTCAGAGTGCCTATAGGTCGTGTAAATGTTGAAGATCAAGATGATTGGGATCTTCCCGACAAAATTTTCCTGTGGCGAGACAACAAGCCGCATCCGAATTTCGAGTTGAATGAAGACACTGGTGAACTGTCCATGGTCGAAATCTTAAGTGGTGGTAAATACACTTTGTATTTCAAAGTTATGGACCAAAAGCGGGGAGAAGATGTTGAAGCTGTTGTCACCGTTACCGTGAAAGAGATTCCTGAAGAAGCAGTATACAGTTCTGGATCCATCAGAATATCTGGTAAGCACAAAACCTTTGCTTTTCTTTATGTTTATTGTTTCACATCTTTCAGCATGAGATTGATTTTGTCTTGGCCGTGTTTGGTGCTCGACGTAAAAAGTAGTCACTATGCTACATGGATGAAAGTATTGGGAAGAATGTCAGTATTTTAGGGGGAAAAAATTGAATAGAAATTGGCTTTTATCCATTTCCTGATCAGTGTATAATGGTTACAGTACTATAAGTTAGTGTATACACTATATTTCCAATGATGATTGGTCACTTGCGATTTTAGACGTTTTGTTAAATATCTGGAAAGATACATGAGGAATTATCCTGAAACTTCCGGAGTGTAAACAACATGATTGACGTCATATATTTCCACGAAGATTTTTTCCCGAAACCCCATAAGGGGCCGTCAACAAATTGAAGAAAAACGAATATATTTTGGATAACCCTGTAAAAACTAATATTGCAAAAAGCATTCAAACTGTAGATTATGATTAAGTGGCTTATTGTAATAATTTGGGTTCATTTTTATGAAGATAGCATGTATCCTCGAAGAGAAATTCACGTTTTTATAAAAACAGTCCCAAATTTTACCAAGTTTTTTGCTTATAATTTGCAGATTTTTTAATATAAAAACAAGTTATTTTCAGAAAATATGACAAACACAATTGTACACAATACCTTGCAATCAGAATTAAAAAATAATAAAAATTGTATGAAAAATGAGCAGATTTACTAAATATAGTTTCAATGCGCATGCGCGAATTTAATCAAAATATACTGTGCATAATATATTAGCTAAATGTATAGACCAACTTTTATGAAAGTCTCAAAAACATAGCTTGAAAATTCTGATAGTAATCGTCGATAGAATAAGCTCGAAATTCGCTGTTCCCAAAAGGAAGCAAAAAGATGAGGGGTTGTATCCAAATATACTAGCTTATGAAAGTTGACATAAGAAGAATGAAGTCTCTCTCATTCTATATTTGATACAACCCCTCATCTTTTTGCTTCCTTTTGGGAACAGCGAATTTCTAGCTTATTCTATCGACGATTACTATCAGAATTTTCAAGCTATGTTTTTGAGACTTTCATAAAATTTGATCTATATATTTAGCTAATATATTATGCACAGTATATTTTGATTGAATTCGCACATGCGCCGTGAAACAATATTTAGACCTGCTCATTTTTCATACAATTTTTATTATTTTTTAATTCTTTTTGCAGGGTGTTGTGTACAATTATGTTTGTCATATTTTCTAAAAATAACTTGTTTTTATATTAAAACCTCTGCAAATTATAAGCAAAAAACTTTATAAAATTTGGGACTCTTTTTATAAAAACCTGAATTTCTCTTCGAGTATACATGCTATCTTCATAAAAATGAACCCAAATTATTACAATAATCTACTTAATCATAATCTACAGTTTGAATGCTTTTGCAATATTAGTTTTTACAGGGTTATCCAAAAGATATTCGTTTTTCTTCAATTTGTTGACGGCCCCTTATGGGGTTTCGGGAAAAAATCTTCGCGGAAATATATGACGTCAATCATGTTGTTTACACTCCTGAAGTTTCAGGATAATTCCTTATGTATCTTTCCAGATATTTAACAAAACGTCTAAAATCGCAAGTGACCAATCATCATTGGAAATATAGTGTATATGTTCAATGTGTGTAGTTCGTTTCCCAACCTTTTTTTTTCTAATTTTTCTTTCATTGAGAGGTTTGCACGGCCTCAGCCCAATTTTATTTCATTGAACTCGGACCGTGCCTGGACTTCATTATGTCTGGGCCAGAACCCGAAAATTCTGTTAAATGTCGAGCTAACAGGTTATATATATAAATATAAAACTGGCGTAAAAATAGCCAGTTTTATATTTATGTAACAATTTACACTGTTAAAAATGTGCAACAAACTGTTCAGTCATTTGACCGTTTTTATAGAAAACTGTTAAATGACCGTAATGTAACTCTACTCTGACCATATTATGGCCCGTATTATGGTCAGAATAGAGCAAAATTACGGTTATTTAACCATTTTCTGTAAAAACGGTCAAATGACTGGACAGTTTGCTGCAAATTTTTAACAGTGTAGAGTCAGTTTCCCAGGTGCTTATGATTTAGTTTCAAAATTAAAATTTTTGTAGATACCAAAAGTCTTTAATGTTAAGCATAATCCATAACTTTATTCCTACTTTTGTATTCCTTAAAAATATTTCAAAAATGGTTATTGGAAAAAAAAAAGAGCTAAGTTCATGTAGTAATTATTAAATAATTTCTTATAAACCCTCGTTTTCCAGCTATATAGAAATTTTTATTAGGATGAAAGAAAGTTTAGAAGACAATCCTTATTACATTTTCTTTTTCTTTAATACAGGCGATTCCGACGAAGATTTCATTCGTGTCTGGGACTGGAAAAATAAAGTACAGGTGGAGAGTAAATATAACAAATTCAAAGACATCATGGCTAAGTTGCTGAAGGTGAAAAGTGACAATGTAGACATCTTCACAGTCCTCAGAAAAGGAGATTACCCACCTGTAACGGACATCCGGTTTTCTGCTCACGGATCACCGTATTACAAAGCCTCCAAACTGGATGGACTGATTGCTCTTCACAGAAATAGGGTACTGTACACTTTTTTTTATTGCATATCTCTTATGAAATATAAATTTGTATATTTGATAACACCTATTTTGTTATTTATCTCAATTATAAATTTAAATTCATCGATATTTATTTCTATTTATCTGATCTCCATTTAAGCACATTTTCCTCTATTTAACACGTTGACTGCGAAGTATTATTGCGGGCTAGTTTTCAAGTCAGAAAAAGTCCATATGACATGACTTTAAAAAGTTTGATTTCTATCACATAGATGGCACTTTAACTCATTTTTACGTATCTTAGTAGTACTACTTGGACGCGGATCCATGTCGTTAGCCATATAGTTGAAATTTTCATTTTCAGTACTAATAGACGCGGATCGAACATCCAAAAATGTCTTAAATAAACGATGCAGATTTGATTTGTTTTCATTCTTTTATTTAGCAAAACTAAAAATAGTTCGAACATCAATAGATCATAAAAATAACAAATAAAGCCAGCAAAAAGAAAAAACCTTTCTTCTCATTGGTTGTTTTTGGCGCGTTCTCTACCCGCATCGGGTATATAAGCCACCGTCCATCTGTCGTTTTACCCAGTCTTGCTTTTTCTAGCACGCTGTACTTTGCTCTTTGTCACACTGAAGAAGAATCAAGCTTGTAGATTCGAAATAGCTATTTGCTGTTTTTTTGTGTGTTATTTGTGTATTTATAACGTTGGTATTCTTCCTTTTAACATTAATAGATCGGATATATGCTTTGATCTATAAAAACCCAAAACGCATAAAGAACCAAAGGATTGGGAAAACCACTAGGCCCAGGATCGCACATTTTCGCATCACACGACGACAAACTCGGCAAGCGGAATGCTTTATTTATATGCTGACACAATTTCATACATTCAACGTGAACGCTGTAGCTAAACTAATCCATTGTATGCAAGTCTGGACAGGACTCTAATCTTCATCCGCTGCTACCCGCTAATGAACGAATAGACGCGGATCCACTCCTACGCAGCCAGTCTGTTAACTATAATTTTTTTTTCATGAATTTTGAACATTTTAACTGCTTTTTCCAAGAAGCAGAACCGTCAGTATCTTTCTTCTGTATTTTTTCATTTATGTAGCTAATGAGGAAAGGAGGGGAGGGGGGTGCACGCACGTAAAAGTCGTATGACATTGTCTAAATGCACGCTATTCTATGTTTACCGTTTCAAGAAGGGTTCAATTTCTTTTCAGATTGAAGAAATCGTCGGAGTTAACATCACTATGGTCGGTATCGATGAATGCTTCTACGAAGAGAAATGCGAGGGCAGTTGCACAAATTACTTGGATGTGTTCGGAGACAATCCAGCTACAGTAAACGCCAACAGGACATCATTGGTGGGTGTTCGTGCTGAAATACGAGCTGAATGTACGTGTGGAGCTCGAGATTTCTCGTCCATGGAAAGCTGCAAGACAAGACCCAAACCTTGCTATAATGATGGAATATGCTCCGACAAATTTGGTGTCATCAAGTAAGTGTAATTAAAGCAAAATGTATATAATATTTCAATGGCCGCAATCATACATTCAATTATTCTGATAGTCGCTTAAAAATTAAGTTTTTTTAATAGCAGAGTGCAATCTTTATTAACACAAGTTAGACAGCACTTCAGACGATACTATGCGATTAAAACTTGATTTTCTGTAATTTTTCTTAAAATAATAGTTAAAAAGATTATTCATAACGGAAATTAAATGTACTGATTCATTATTTATTAACTTTTAAGACATAATTTTGATTCACTTGTTCACAATTTCCCCTCTAGTTTTGGTTGTTTTGCCACATGCATAAACAAAGCCAAACTCAAAATCAGAAAAAATTATTCAACTTGACCCGCCTGTCGGGTCGATTTCGAGTAAAATTGGGATTCCCTGTCTCATACAGCACTCTAATTCAAAAGCACATGACCAAATAACTTTGTGTCGCATCATCAATTTTACTATTTATATAAGTAACGAATCCTTGCTTTGCTACTTAAACTGCGCCTGCTCTTTCCCACACATATATTTCCGAAGAGTAATTTTCGCCTTACTTAATCGTAAAAATTACTAGAAAACTACAACAAATATTACTATTTCACGCTTGATTGATAATAACACGCGCAGACAGAATTTTAGAAGACAAGGGGATTAAAACTTATAAATAACACTGAACAAAAAGCAATATTTCCTTAATATTTCCAATTGCATTGCAGCTGCACATGCCGTGAAGGATTTACTGGACCCCAGTGCCAAATGACAACACGTCATTTTGGCGGTGATGGATTTGCGTGGTTCGAGCCTCTACAGCAGTGTGAATCATCTCACTTCCAGATCGACTTTATGACCCTGAGTCCCAACGGCCTTATTTTGTACAACGGTCCGATATCGGAAGCTGATCCTGGCGAAATAATTGTGAAAGATTTTTTCTCTTTGGAACTCTATAATGGGAGACCTCGTCTTCTGATCGACTTTGGATCCGGCACTTCTGAAATCGTGATAAATGTGGTGACTCCCCTCAACGATGGTGGTTGGCATCATCTGGATGTATTGTGGGATAAAGAGGTAAGTTTTTACCAATTTAACCTGTATAATCAGTGCTGTGTTTTTCTGGAAGGATAGAATAGAAGTCGACATAATGACAACGCTTGCAGCCGTTCCTAACTCCTCTCCAACCCCCTTGCATGAGCAATATTTGCAGCATCTTGCTCTGGAGACTGTTGATTGCTATCGGTCAAAGTCTAATATGCCGGGCGCAGGAGAAGGGGAAAAAACTTGTTTGTTGGCTTCAAAACTTTCCACAGAAGTTTGATATGGTGACTCCTCCCTATTCTATCCTTCTAGTGTTCTCTATATTCAGTTATTAATATTTACTTTCTTTTAAAAAATCTACAAGCAAAATTAGTACAGAAAAAGAAAAAGAACTCAAAGTAACAACAAATTACGCAAAAATTAATGCCTAGACAAATCTACGAACGGACTCCCTGATTAAATAAGAGGACGGTAAACAGCTACCGTCGGAATTGTATCACAGAACACATTCTCGACAATCTTACTAAAGCTACTAAACCGTTAGTGACGAGCGTCATGTATACGTGTAGGGTGCTTATTTTGGAGTACCACTGTTTGCAAATAGTCATCTTTCCCTAATCTAAGCGCGGAATCGGCAATTCAATTGGCATTCAGTTGCTCAGTCAAAAATTCAGTTTTGTGTTACATTTAAGAGAGCATTATTGTATATTTTCTTTGAAAAACTAGTTCTTGGGCATTGAGTAATAATTGTATATAAATTTATTTGTTAAAGTGACAATTGAAACTAGCAGCTTGCAGAATCTAGTTTTTCATTAAATAATGCGTGTTTTCCTCCCATTTGTGCCTGTTCGCTATACTATAGCGAACTCTTTCAAGGTCATTAACCAACTTACCGTGGCCGGAGTATATTCTGTTTGTGGCATCTGCTAGTCTGTCTTCCTATTTCTCAACATAATTTCCAGCGGTCAGCGCGGAAGGATACAGTAACGATAATTTTAGTTCGCATTCATGGCAAAAAAAAATGCTGTTTCTCTAATCATGCAAAGGAATGCGATAATCATTCATTAATTAGATTAAGCACAAACATCAATTAGGATAATAGTAAGTGAGAAAACTATTATTTAACATTGACATCTCGGACTATTTTTTACCTGACCGCCGACTTAGCACTCCTGTTATATATGGAGCTCAGCGCTTTTAGTCAGCAAATAATTTTTCATGTTTCGATTGCAACGAAAAGTTTTTTTTTATATATATATGTAAAGCAAACATTTATCTCTTTTTCTAGAATGTGACTATGATAGTCGATTATTGCCAGACTGCTCGGAACCGAGAAATGGAACCACCCGTAACTGATCGTTCAATGTGCCAAGGGACTGCTTCCATAGAACCTTTCAATGAGTTTTTGAACGTTAATGGACCTTTACAGCTTGGAGGCGTGAAGCACAGCATATTGACAACATACGACTGGAAGTTCGCTCACACCAGGAAAGGATTTACTGGTTGCATCAAAAATGTTATTCACAATAGTCAGGTAAGCGATATTTAAACAAATATTGAAATACAGTAAAACCTGTGAAAACGGAATCGCTGGGGACCAGGGGAAAAAAATCACGTTTCACACAGGTTTTTTTTCTTTGGGAGGTATTTTTGTATGGTTTTCTTTCGGTCGCACAGTGTCAAAATTTCCAGAAAAGTTGGCCAAAACTCGAATACAGAAGTTGCCCACTTTCTACGCGCAACTTTGCATAATTGTATATCAGTATGATTAAAATGTGGTTAGCTCACTTTTTTTACATAATAAAGGTATTAAAGTTTATTTTAGATTACACTGACGTGACGTTGAATATTTTGATGATCTTCATCGTTCAAAACGATACATTAAAAATGAATCATTTTTAGCGAAAATTTTTAGTGTTTTATTATGGACTTATTTCAGGACATATCGTGTCAGGTAACTTGATTTTACCCGAATCTGACTCGATCCACGGTTTGGGTCGGGTCGGGTCCGGTTGACGCTTTATTTATTTATTTATTTATTATTATTATTTTTTCGCTGCGGCTCGATTCGAGTAAATGTTGACTGATTTTCTTACACTTCGGGTTTCGAGTTGACATTTTTTTTTCCGGGTCGGGTTTCGGGTTGACTTTAAGCAGAAATTTTTGGCTCGGGTCAGGTACAACCGTGCTGGATTCTAGGCCAGATGTATATATGTAGGTTTTGATCGTATTTGTGAATTTTTGAAAAATAAACGACTACAGAATGAGCAATTTCATGGTTTCCTTTTATGTACCTTTATCAAAATGTTTGATATTCAGTCGAATCAATAAATGAGAGAAAGAGTTTATAATCTTATCTTTACAACATGATTAATTTTAATTGCTACTTTTTGCTATTTTGAGAAAAAACTGTTTTATTTAATTTTTTCATTCAATAAATGCACGAAATGGATTGAATTTTGCACTGAGATTCATAGAATTACGCTTTAAGGTATTCTTAAACTGTACGTTTCATAAAATTTAACTACTCCGTTATTTAATAAAACAATTGTTAACTATTAGCTTGTTTTCGAAAAAGATTGAGGAAAACTGACAAAAATTCAGATATCTCGGAAATTGTGTGTCGTGACTAGAGTTCTGTATCTAGTCGAGTATCCCGATTTTACACAAACCCGACCAGACCGTGGTTCGAGTCTGGTCAAGTTGACATTGACGCGATTTTTTTCCGTTGCGAATGGGGTGGAATTTAAGTGTTTCGAGTTCGTTTCGGGTCAAGTTTTGTTTTTGTTTTTTTTTTTTTTGGGGGGGGGGGGCGTGTCCGGGTTGATCCATTTTTGTGTTTTTTACAGAAAGTCTCAATATTTTAAAAATGTAAATACCTATATTTGAGTATTAATGGATATATGCGTTCAATTTTATACAAAAAAGATAAAATTGTTATTAAAGATATAATTAGACTATTTTTCCATAATTGCATTAAAATATGGATTTTCATTTTGGGTTCAAATCGGGTTCGCGTTCAAATATTTCGGGTTCGGAGATAAGTATATCGGATCGAATTTCGGGTTGACAATTTTGTTGTTGTAGTTGGGTTCGTGTTGACTTTAAGCTGGAATTTCGGATTCGGGTCGGATTGTACTCTGCTTATGCATGCGGTTCTGTAGTCGGGACCTTAAAGCTTTTTAAGTCCAGATTATCTTATACACAGGTTCCGTTTTAACAGGTTTTGCTGATTTTTTTTTCTTTGTATTGAGGTAACTAACTAAAGTTTAGAAAAACCGTATATAGGTAAATAATAAACTTTTTTGTTGATCTTATATTGGATAAATTTTGCTTCCCTTGTTTCAGATGTATGACTTGGCAGGTACTGGAGACTCGCTTGATAGTTCTATTGGATGCCCTCCAGCTGAGCAACACTGTTTCCCCAATGAGTTAGATAGGTTCTGTGTACATGGTACCTGTGTTGGAAATTATACATCTGCTAAATGTGTTTGCTTCCCTGGTTATGAAGGAAGACGTTGTGAAACAAGTAAGTTCATTACAGTGATATGTTTGAATTTTTCCTAAATCTGAAAAGAAAACTATGTTATTAAATATTATTCAAGAATTAAGCTTTATTTATGTTTTTCCTTTGTTTTTATGTAATCTCTTCTAGGAACGAGAGAGAAGATGTTTGAACAGAACAGTTTTATCCGATATGCCTTAACATTTAACCCTGGTCAGTTCTCCAATGAAATTCAATTGAGCTTCAGGACTCGCAATAAACATGGAGAATTATTCAGAGCTATGAGTAAACAGGGAAGAGAATATCTTGTTTTAGAGGTATGCATGGCTTTTATTAATGTTTTCATATAGTATTTTTTTATACAAGAATACCTCGACTACCTCCGATATAGCTACTATGGAAAAATATTGCAATAATCGGGATAAATAATTCTTGTGAAGAAAGACGATCACTGCCAAGGATTTTTCAAATGTTAAATCTTATTGAGTTTGAGTGTCAAGTTATAAACCACGATTAATTGAGAATCGAGGAAGTCACGATAATATAGTCAATTTGCCGATTAAAAGCTTGCATAAGGCTCTGGCCGCGATACTTCACCTCTCTTTCTCTTCGTTCTCCGTTATCAAGATAGGCCTCTTTTCCATCAATTCAATTGACGAACTGCCTGAATGTTGTACTGTAGAAGTTACCTTAGAGTATACAATGATTAGAAGCAGCAAACAGTCATTTTTAAAGATAAGATATATAGCAGAGTTCGTGGTAGGAAAAACATAAGGTGGGATTTTCAGATAATAGCCAAAAATTTAAGTGGGTTGTTCGAAAAGTGGAGTTATTTTACGTGTTATTCTTAAAAATATTGAGCCATCTCATACTCTAGCACGAATCCTGTATAGTTTATACAGAAATGAGCACACACAAAAAGAAAATTAAGCATACTATAACTTTTGACATAGCGTAAACTCCCGACAAAAAAAAAATCATAATATAATGTTCTATGAATAAAGTAATTTGCATGAACAAGTTAAATTCATTATTAGAACAGCACATTTTTGCAAAAGATAGTATACTACAATAGACAGCTTAATTCTGCTGAAAACTGTTTTAAATACCCCGCTTTGGGGGAAAATAATAATTGTTTCATTCATGTAAAACGCAGCATTGCTGGCATCAGAATGACACCTTCGTATTCATACGGTGCCGAAAGATGTATGTGATGCAGCTTCTATATAGCTTTTTTCCCCGAACTTTTGTTACTTATGGTTACTTATATTTTCTTATTCACGAGGTGTTTGCGTTTTGTTTTTTAGATACGAAATAAGACTTTAAGATTCCGTTTCAACCTGAATCAACACAGATATGCCGAACAAGAGTTGTGGTTGCCCCACGTCATTGTAAGCGACGGCCAGTGGCACTCAGTCAGTGTCCAGCGTTACGGTAGCACTGCTAGCATATCGTTGGACGGCGGTGGAGGTCGTCGTTATAGTGAACTCTTGGATTATAATGGTCTTCATCAAGAGATAACCATCGCTACTAGAAACGTCATTGCAGGAGGTGATGTTCAGCAAGTTGCACCTGGTGTTACAGTTGTGGATAACGATTTCCGGGAAGGTAAATTATCTAACTTTTACTTCTTTATTTCTTTCTGTCTTTCTCTTTATACGCTTTTAACTTCCTTTGTTCTCTGCCTAGTCCAAATCTTGCAGTCGATTTCTGAGGAATTTCTGTCCAATCGATTTTTTTCAAAAATTGCGCAAAAGTTCATTGTGATGGTAGCATTCATGTAGTTTCAGGATTGTTATAATTTTTGATTGGAATCGCATATCTAACAAACCGATTTTGCTCGATTTTTGTACACCAGTACGCTGTTGATGACATTGCAATATTCAAGTATTTTCAGGGTAGAGTCTGGCAACCCCACCCGATTCCGGAAATTCTACTTAACTCGTTGGGGACGAGCGATACGTATACGTGACGCATAAGATGCTCAGAATCCTTCACTATTCCCACCAGTTAATTTTTATTGTAAGATTTGCCTTATTTAATCATAGCATTTCTGCGATTCAATTAGGCGCAAATTTCTGTTTTGAAAAACCGGTGGTAAAAGATTAAAAATTCTGTAAAGGACGCTTGTCGCGAAGGGGTTAACGTCAAATCGAAAATCGACCCGAACCCAACAAAAATTTTTTCGTTGACCCCCCGAAACTCGACCCGAATCCAACAATTTTTTTTTCATTGATACCGAAATCCTACTTGAACCCGACAAAAAATATTTTTTGTTCACCCAAAACTCAACCTGACTTGAAATTAAAAGAAATTTATCCGTAATTTAGTACAATTATGAAAACATATTCTGAAATCACATCTCTAACATAAATTTTATCTTTTATGAAGAAAACTTATATAGGTTCATTTATATTCAAGTATATAGTTTTTCATCAAAAACAATATTTCGGACTTTCTTTTGAAAAATTGGATTAACCCGATTCGCAATCAAAACTCAACCCGAAATAGTTATTCGACCTGAAACTTTTCGGTAAGAAAAAGTGCGGAAAATCGTAAAACATTTAGTAAGTTTGACAAACATTTTCTCGTTATATCTGTGTTTCCCTCGTTACAATCATGTATTTTGCTATGTATTTTTTATATTAAATTAGCCTTTCTCTTTCTTTTCGCTCTTTAAAACCAAGCTGTGATCACATCTGACCTCCCTATCAACAAGTTCGATTGTATTTGATTTTTTTTCTCCTATGTGTTTCTTTTAGGTTGTTTGAACGACATAAGATTGGACACTAAATATATGCCTATGGAAAATGGATCTCAGTATGCCATCGTTTATGAGTCCCAGAACGTTAAGTCTGGATGTCCATCCAACAACCCATGTGCTGGTGTGTTTTGTCCACCGCCTTTCATATGCGTTGATCTTTGGATGATGTATGAGTGCATGTAAGTAATATTCATCTGCAGTTTTTTCTTTTTAAGCTAAGGTGACCAAATATCGGGAAACTAAAACCGGGATAGAAAGTGGAAATCTTAGTACCTTCTTTTCATTGCCGCAGACATAGAATATTTTCAGAAAGCAGGAGCTGTTTTATCCCGCCAAATGCATAACACCAAAAAAGATACCTCTGGAGGTGCCTAGTCAAATGAAGGTCTCGTCACCTGATCAAGATTCAAAATTACGAGACGCCCCACCAGTGACTGATAGGTTCTACTCTCAAAAGCTGGTAGACGGGAGGTGCTGGGTTCAAACCCCTGTCGCGATCGTCGACCTAACCGTTTGGAGTTTTCCGTGGTTTTCTTTGAACCTTGCCGTAAATACGGGTTAGCATCTCTTAGAAAGACCTCCCACGGAGGGGACTCCCCCATAGGGCCTATATCCCTTGAATAGATAATTGGCCGTCATAAATCAACCAACCAACTTAAATTACGAGACCAATTCCTTTCTCTTTTTTAATTTTTGCATTTTTTTTTAATCTGCCAATTCAACAAAGTTAATTAGAAACCATGAACCGTCAAACAAAGAAACTGTAGCAAACTACTAGAGAACACTACAGCGTAGCCAATATGTAATACATAGTGGGAACACAAAGATTTAAACTGAATTATGTTAACTTGTCATAGTCTATATTAGCAACCCCGGAAGTAAACCTTTTTTTTTTCTTATTCAACAACGTACCCAGAAACCCATAATTAATAACAATGTTGAACCGTCCAACACAGTAACAAAGGTGACTCTCACCAAATAGCGTTGCAGTTAATGACACCCAAAGAGCTAGTCAGAGATAGGCGAGACCCAAAGAGATAGACGAATTTCGCCCCGCAGCCAAGTACACAAACTCGTTAAGCTAGGCATAATATACCCGACAGGTAGGGGTCTGGTCTGCGGTTTAATAATAAACACTAAAAAAGAAAGCAGCTTTTAGAAGCATTTTTTCCAAATGCTACACATTTGAAAATTATATTGATTATAAACATTTTCTCTAATTTTGGTGATAAAATTTTATAAAAAGACAAAGATTCAATATAAATTTTTTAAGATTTCAATTATTCATCTTTTTCTTGTCAAATGACGTTTTTTAAGTACAAGTTTTTAGCAGTCGATCAATAAAGAAGTGGGATTTGATGTATTTCTATGATTCCTTTCAAAAAATCGTAGTTCTTCCTTTCATTTTTAAGTTTAATTTAAAGAAAACTGGGAGAATTTAGGGACTCCGTTGGGCATTTAAGAGCCTACATCAGTCATGCGAAAAAACACTCAAGCTAATGTTAAGTCTATGGGAAGGTTCTAGCGTGATTTCTCGCTCGCATTTTAATATTTTTAAATGCTATTTTTTGCATAGGATAGCTGAGGTCAATCTCCAACGTTGTTAGTTTTTACTTTTTCGATTTTGATTCCAGTTATTTTACATAAGGGTACTTTTACTTTCAGAACCGGTTCCAACATTGAAAATGCCCGCGCTTATTTAAAAAAAAACAAAAGAAAAAAGAAAAAAAAACTGCAACAAAAATCGAAAAAGTAAAAACTAACAACGTTCGAGATCGACCTCAGCTATCCTATGCAAAAAGCATCATTTAAAAATATTAAAATGCGAGCGAGAAATCGCGCTAGAACCTTCCCATGGACTTAACATTAGCTTGAGCGTTTCTTCCTGTGACTAGTGTAGGCTCTTAAGAAAACTCTTGAGATGCCTGGACGTGTAAATCGGGATTGCCCCATGAAAAATAATGGAATATTTGGTCACCTTATTTTAAGCATTCATCTAACTCTGAATTCTTTTGTTATGTGTAATATTAGGTGTCCGAAAGGTTTCGTTGTAACAGCTGACGGAAAGGACTGCATCGATGAAGATGAATGTGTGACTCAGCAGCCCTGTCTGAATGGTGGATCTTGTATCAATTTGCCCAACGGTCAAGGTTACGAGTGCATTTGTCCTAGTGGGTACATCGGCATTCATTGCAATGCAGTCAGGGAGGAGAAGGTCATGCAGCTGAGTGTAGCAGCTTTAGCTCTCATCGTATTTTGCATCTTTGCAGTCTTGAGTAAGTAAATAATTTTATTAATTGCTGGAAAAAAAAAAAAAAATGTAAAGTACTGGACTGTAGGCATATGAAAAAAATCAAAATCCCGAAAAGTGGGTTAGAAGCATTTGAAAGTACTCCTATAGAGTAACTCCTCAACTCTATCTTTGGAGAGTTGAGGAAGTAGCAGTCGGACTAAATGTGGATAAATGTTCGATAAAATTTCTTATTAGGTCACCATTTTTGTAACTATTCTTCTTTTTACTTAAACTTGCAATCAGTGTTGAATTCAGACACTTTTCTCCGGGAGGGATTTCTGTAGCTCCGGGGGGGACATTATAGAGTTCCGGGGGAGAAATTCCCCTTTCTGACCACTGAAAGCGTAAAATCTGAAATACTCCGGGGGGGGACATTTCAATGCTCCGGAGGGGACATCCCCCCCGGGCCACCCCCTGGATTCAACACTGCTTGCAATCGCCATGTACAAAAGTACATCTGTCACTGGTTTGCTAGTGGTCATGAAAAACTTGCCATCCGTTCATAAAGTCACGAAAAAATTCTCAATTTTTTGTCCGTCGGTCACAAGTGACGAAAAAGTTGCAGATTTCGGGAACGAACTCAAGCGTCGCGCCTAAGCATATACTGCTCAATCCATTTACATCGACAACATGAATGTGATCCTTTAAGTGAAACTTATTTTATTGATTTATAAAACTTAAAAGGAAATAAAATTTAACCATATTCTTGCATATCTGTTTTATTTTTAAAGACGTCGTTTTCGCTGTGGTAAATCACTAATTAAATTCACTATTAAGCTTATTGAATCTGTGTGCTGTAGTTCCAGTCTTTTAAGTAATGCCTACTACAGCTTATAAAATTTGTTTCTAAAAATGGAGTTCAGTCCACTGGCTGCTTCCGAAATTTCCGAATTTTTACCTTAACAAGTGACCAATTAAAATTTAAAGTTTGGGAGCACTAAGCCTATTGTGCTTAATAAAAATTCGAGCTCTGTACAAAGGATGATGAACACGTGGCCTTTATAGCAGGCACGCAAACATAACAATGTAGGCGTTTCGTTCTAATATAATAAGTAAATAAGAGATTATTTCCCCCTTGATTAATGTAATTTTTCTTTCCTTTATTTTTTTCAGTTCTGGCTCTGGTCGTCATAGCTTACTCGCGCATCCGATCTCAGAAGCCTTACGACCAGAAGCACATAACAGATGACGTGCGAGAGAACATCATCGTCTACGACGACGAAGGTGGCGGGGAAGATGACATGAATGCTTACGACATCAAGACGTTGCAGATCCCCATTGACGGGTACGGTTCTCCTATGGGTCCCAAGTCTGGACCAGAGAAAGGGCCTATTAGAGACACGCCGCAATGGCAAGGTAAGTCACATTGCATTCACTTTTCTTCTCTTCAAGCAGTAGAAAAACAGTAAAAACTAGTATGTTATGGCCATCAGAAAATTTTATTTTATATAAATCGTCTGCTTTGTTCGTGAGATATAACTATTGAGTAAATCGTGTGAAAAATGCAACAGAGCAGCGCCACCAGTTAGACGATTTACACCAAAATCTAATCAGCCCAAATTTGTGTCAAGACTTTACAAAAAAATTAAGTTTTATGAAATTCCGAGCATTTGTTCTTGAGACATAGCTATCACGAAAATCGTGAAAAATGCAGTTTAGCAATGCCACCTATTGGGCGATTTTCACCAAAACCTAATTAGCACCAATTTTGTCAAAGTTCAATTGAAACTGAAGTTTGATTGAATTCTCGTGCATTAGTTCTTGAGATTGGGCACCCACAAAATGTGTGTCGCATACAGACACACATACAGACATTTTCTAGAAAAACAGCCAAATCGTGTTCAGGACCTCCTAAAACGTATAATTCCGTCAAAAACCGAAAATTGAAATTTTTCAGGAATCCCGTACTTTCTTCTTGTAAAGATATAAAAATATGGGAGGGGCTCAGGTAGAATTTTCGAATAAATTCAACAATTAGGGTCATCCATAATTTTTAAAATATTTATAAGAATAAATAGTCATTCAAACTAACTATCACAAAATCAACACTTGAGTTATTTTAGATAGAATATTTAACATACTCAAAACTGTGGAGACTTGAGATATAAAATTATGAGACAACAGAGGGTTGAGGGGGTGGGGGGTGGAGCTATTTGAAATCTTACTTGCAGCAATACTAATATGAAAAAAATGAAACTATGAGTTAAAAGTTTCAAAATATTAATGAAAATGAACTCAAAACAAAAATTAGACTTGCAGAGCTAACGTTGAGTCGTTTGATATGCAGATTTACTAGTTAGACGTGCAATCAATATTTATAGTACTTTATGGGCCGAGATTTTTTTTTCAGAGATAAATTTTCAGTTATTGAAGACTGATAATATTCTTTGGAACAATTCATTCTACTTTAACTGCTGTGACAAAAATTATCCATAGCCTAATCGTGAGCATAGTCTCTGAGACCCACTTGATCGGAAGATGAATAAAAGGCTGAAATTAACTCATAGAATACGGTTTTGGCACTAAACTTTATGTACAGGAGAATGAAAAAATTTCATAACTTCGTCAGTTCACAATATATCAAATCCGCTTAAATTTATTATAAATCTCCTTAATATTATCTACAACTTTTATTTTGACAAGTTTTTTATTGGACCAACTCTTACGGCCCCAAAAAAAAAAAAAAAAAAAAAAAAAAAAAAAAAAAAATCCTGCTGGTTTCGCCTACAGACAAAGGTATATTTCGAAGTGGGCGGTCCCAACTGCCGCATCATGGCAAATAAGTCTTTCTTCTGCAATTCCCAATAAACAGGCGCACCACGGTCTGCGTCTTCGAAATCTACCTGTGCCGCGAGCAGTCAGGGATTTTTTTTCATATGCGACCTGAGGCAAAATATTCAGAAAATTCAGATATTGAAAAGCATTACATTTCAACAATTTTTTCTTCAGATGAATTCACTGCTGGAATGCATCTGGACTGTATTTTGAGCTTTCTCGAGACAAGATTTAGGGGGGAAATTAAAATGTGTGTAGTTTGATTAAAAAAGAAAAAATATTTAAACTGAAGTAAAGAAACAATGAACACATTTCTTTGTATAAATGTCAGGTGTGAGAAATAACAACAAATTTTATCTTTCTGCCCCCCTTTTTTTTTTTTTTTTTTTAGTGATTAGTTTGAACATTTTTTTAGTAACATGAACATTAGAGAAATCTGTTATAAAACCTGATTATTATATACATGTTTAAACAAGTTGGAAATTGTACGTTAAACGTGAGAAATGAGGCGCGTTCTTATTATAACTAGTTTTAAAATGTAAAACAAAAAATCATCCTTATTATTTCAATGAAATGAATTATATCGTCTGTTATCTCCTAATCCTTGAAATTTCCGTTGGTGAATTTTATCAAAAGCTACATCATTATTTCCTTTCGTATCTATCTTCATTTTCATTCAGTAACTATCGCAATTCTATGTGAATGTACAGTGCTTAGTTGAAGTTTATAAATAATCGTCTGAGTGACTCATTTATAACTTGCTGCACTGTTTATAAATACTGTTACAAAGAAAATATAATAAGGCTGCTGTAAGATCTTTGACCTTTATCATCTTGTTTTGTAGTTAATGTTCTACTTTTTTTTTTTTTTTTTTTTTTTTTTAGGGCTCCGTACTTAAAAAGTAAAAACGGAACCATTATAAGATCACTCCTGTGTCTGTCTGTCGCAGCCCTTTTCTCGTAAACTATGGATCGTGGAAAATTCAAACTTTGGAAAGTTACAAAGCCTTTTTACCGACATATTTTCAGATCATTAGCGATTCACAAATATGTTTAGAAAAAATTAAGTGGCTTACTTGAAAAAAAAAAAGTTTTCATTTTGTATATCATGTGGGATATCGAAAGAAAGATCTCGTAATATCGAACTCAATAATATATTTGTTTTAATTTTAGGTATTATATTTTCAGAGATATCGTCGAAATTGCACTGAAAAAATATGCCCTCCCCCCCCCCCCGATATTTTCCAATCTACTGTAACTAAAATTATCAAAAAATTAGGGGTGGTAGTTTATTTAAACCTTGCAGGGGAAACTATAGCGATTTTTCTAGGTAAAATAGTTTTTGAGATAAACGCTTTTTTTTTTTTTACACACAGTTTTTACTTTTCGGGCGGTCAGCGGGGGAGTTGACGGGCGCTCGTGGTATGTATGGAATCGACGCAGAATCATCCAAGGATATTTAATAATGATTTTCGCAAAAGAAATGTCTAATTAGCCGATATATTAATTAAGTTAAAAATATATATATATCGTGTAGGGTATTATTCGAAAGATCTCGTAACATCGAACTCAAAAATACATTTATTTTAATTTTAGGTATTATATTTTCAGAGATATCGTCGAAAGTATACTGGGAAAAAAAATGTCGCTCCCCCCCCCCCCCCCCTTCCCCCGGTTCCTATTTCCTAATCTACTGAAACCAAAATTATGAAAAAAATTAGGGGTAGAAGTTTATTAATTAATACATTTACTGTACGGAACCCTTTCAGCGCGAGTTATACTCGTACTTGCCCAATTATCCCCCCCCCTCCATTTGATAGGTTTTAGTTGCCAACTTAATCCTTGTTACTTTCTTCTATCTTTACAAGAAGAAAGTATTGGATTCATGAAAATTTTCGACTTCCGGTTATTCACGGATTTATACGTTTTAGAAGGTCCTGAACACGAATTGACAGTTTTTAGAAAATGTCTGTCTGTGACTCTGTCTGTATGTGACAAAAATTTTGTGGGCGCTCTATCTCAAGAACTAATGCACGGAATTTAATAAAACTTTATATTCAGTTAGTCCCTAATATAAATTAGTGCTGATTGGTTTTTGGTGAAAATCGCCCGACAGGTGGCGCTGCTATGCTGAATTTTTTGCTATTTCCGCAGTAGCTCTATCTCAAGAACTAATGCAGTTATTTTGATCAAACTTCAGATTCAGTTAGACCTTGACATAAATAGACGCTGATTACATTTTGGTTTAGATATCCCAACAGGTGGCGCTGCTATACCACTTTTTTCATTATTTTTACGATGGCTATATCTGAAGAACGAATGCACGGAATTTCATCAAACTTCAGATTATGTTAGACCTTTACGTAAATAGATGCTGATTGCGTTTTGGTGTAAATAGCCCAACAGGTGGCGCTGCTATGCTACTTTTTTCATTATTATCACGATAACTATATCTCAAGAACTGATGCACGGATTTTCATCAAACTTCAGATTCAGTTAGATGTTGTCATAAGTTATTGTTGATTAGGTTTTGGTCTAAATCTCCCAACAGGTGGCGTAAATACGGGTTAGGATCCCTTAGAAAGACCCCCATGGAGGGCACTCCTCCCTTTGGGTCTATACCCCTCGTGTTGATAATTGGCCGTCATAAATCAACCCAACCCAACAGGTGGCGCTGCTATGCTGCATTTTGCAAGATTTACACTATTTTAGCAATAGTCTTATCTCAAGAACTAATGCACAGAATTTAATAAAGCTTTAGTTCAGTTAGACCTTGATATAAATTGGTGCTGATTCGTTTTTAGTGTATGCGAAACCTGTGTGAGATAGAAGAAAGTTATGGGATTGGCACAGTCGACTAGTTTTTTCTTCAAACAGTAATTAAAATGGATAATATGTAAAGTGTGGTATTTTAAGCAATGTAAAGTGGGTAATTCTTGACCAATCGTTAAAAAAATAAAACCTACTTAACAAAATGCTACATATTAAAAGTTTTCTATGGACCTGTTAAATATGGGTACATCGTTTTCATTTTTCCGATTTTTTTCACTGGGAAAAACTAGAATTTATTTTTCTAACGATTCGTTAAAAATTACCATTTTATATTGTTTAAAAATATTATAATTTTAAAAATAGACAAGCAGTTTTAAAAAGCATGTTCGTGAAGAATTTTATTTAATAATAATAATAAAAAAAATATATATAAAATTTTTGGATTTATTTTGTTTTTGCTAGAAATGGAATTTAGAAATGATTTAAAAAAAAAACTAAACTACAAATTATTAAAAAAAAAAGTTATTGATCATATTTTGATTAGGTTATTTGGCAAGATATATAAATAATCAATGTCAGCATTTTTTGCATTGGTATCAATGGTGAGTGTACGGATTTTGACTACCACTTTTTCTTAATAGTAATATTGCGATTAAATACGTTGAAGATTGACCCCCCCCCGGTATGAAAAAAAAAAGCTTTCCATGGGGCATTCAAATGGACAGAGTATCCCTGACAAAAAATCCTTTGTTCTCTTTTCTCTTAATGCTTAATTATTTTAAATCATCTGAGAAAGAATAAATTTTATTATTTTTTTTTAAATCATGAGATGAAGAAAATGTAGTTAAGTTTGAAAATCTGGGAAGTGCCGATTTTTCCTCCTTGCGTCTGCCCATGATTGTAATGTTGTTTTTAATGTTTTTTGTAAGTGATAACTCTTTTACCTTTCAGGTCATCCTGGAGCACAACCCGACGTTGGCGATTTTATTCGCGATCGCCAGGATAAAGCCGATAATGACCTCAACGTACCACCTTTTGACGACCTACGTAACTACGCTTATGAAGGTGGTGGCAGTTCTGCTGGTTCCCTCAGCTCTCTAGCTTCCTGTACAGATGATGATAACCATGACTTTGATTACCTGAACGGATGGGGACCACGCTTCCAGAAGCTTGCCGATATGTACGGCCAAGGAGAGAGTGAAGAGGAATGATAGAACTATTAAATAAATACTAATAAAAATAAATCAGTTGCCAATCATATATATCAAGCATGGACTTGATCCATATGGACTACTTGAGTTTGATCTCAATGGGGGATGCCTTCAACAGAACTGGATTCTAATTCTCGTATGAGAAATCAGCTTAGTTAGGACATGGAATTATCGAAGAAAAATTAATCTGGTTGTGTGTAAAAATTGGCAGCTTTATTATTTCTAAAAAGCCTCGAATTCACATCATTATTTTAAATTTTCATCTTTTATCTTTCAAGAATCAACATCCCTTTTTAAGGAAAAGCTAGAATTCAAGATAGTTTTACGTTTGTTCTGATGCTGGAATTATCAAAAGAAAAAAATCAGGCTGTGTAAAAAAAAAAAAAAAAAAAAATGGCAGCTTTTTTATTTTTATGAAGTCTTGAATTCCCATCATTATTTGAAATTTTAGCATTTATCTTTCAAGAACAAAGATTTTTTTTCAGGCAAAAGCTAAACTTAATGATAGTTTTATATTTATTCTAATGATTCTGCTGCTTATGTGATCTATAAAATTGATTCTGAAAAAGGCTATTTTTTGGGGACAACATTTCAAAATCTGTTTTTTTTTCCAGCAACCAAGTAAAAATTAGTGATACATTTTTATTGGATTTGTTCTGGATTTTAGCATATATTTTATATTTATTAAGTTTTCTGTTTTGGTATGCATAACCATTGTGTGCCAAAAGAATATGCCTAACAGCTGAATTCGATACTTTATCTCCTTCTGAGACAAATTCAGGATTGACAAACGGCAGCTGTTTACAGCCTTTGCTCTGTGATGCCTTATTCAATGTTCGAACTCTTTGAGCTGCAGAAAGTTTCTCAGTAATGGAAGTTTTCATCATTTGTATTCAAACATTTCATTAATGTCAGAAGATGCCATATTCGTCGTGGAAAATGCATATACTGCCAACATTCATTTTTTTTTTTGTATAGATGCATATGTGTTTTGTGTTGGACAATTACTTATATTTTTTTCTAGCTTTAGTCGATGTTTTTTGTGGCCAGCAACAGCTCATATTTTATTTTCCATGGGCGTATGCAGGGTTAGGTGGGGGGAGGACCACCCTGTCCAAAAATTTTGGAAATAGTAAGATTAATTTGAAGTACTACGAGACATGGGTGCCGGTAGAAAGAAATCTAGGAAGGGGCAAAATTTTTGAACAAATGTGCCTGTGATATACAGATTAATTTGTATTTACTAAGAATTTTTTGTCAGAACTCCCAGTGCAGGTCAGTTTTTAAACATATCGGCATAAAAAGCAATACAAAAATCTAAGAATTAAGAAATATTAAATATTAAAAAAAAAAAAAGTTTCTACCAACATTTTTAAAAATAGAGAATTAAAACCGTTGATTACTTTTTTTTTTATCAGGTGGAGGGCTCTAACCATCCTGAATGCCTTGTTTAAGATAAATTTGAAACATATGAATGTGTAAAAAGGAAAATATATTTAAAATTGGCTTCCATTGGGGGTTCAGGGAGGGCAGGCCCCCCTGACTGAAAAATTCTTAGTACTTCTTTGTATTTAATTATTCTAAGGCACTTGAGAAGAAAAAAAATAAATCATTTTTAAATGATCAGAGATAAAGAAAATTAAATTTAGCCTATTTTAAGTGAATGTACCAACTAGATATACCACTGCCCTCCCTTAATTAAATCCTGCATAAGCCCTTGTTAATTTCATTTGATTATTTTGTGTATACGATTTTAAAAGTTTTTAAAGTGCTATTGTGTGTCTCTTTATGTAAGTGAAATGTTCTTTTGATTTAGTACATTGTCCTTTTTTTAAAAAAAAAAATTGAATTTTAGAATTAAGTTTCAATTCTTATAGTTTGGATACTTTCCGGTTTGTGGAAAATGGTAAGCCCTTTTTTTATATCATTTTATTGTGGGACATAAACATATTTATGTGTCTGTAATAAATTAATTTTAAAAATTTACAAATGGAGTTCATTTTTACACCAGTCAAATAAAGGTGAAATATTTATTTTAATTACAACTTTTGTTTAAACAGGGTCGTTTGTGAAAGTGAAAAAAAAATATATATCAACACTTTTGCAAAATTAGATTGTATTATTTGAATAGTTTTTTTTAAAGATACAGATATGCTATTAATATTCATTTGTGTTTTTATGGCATAAAATGTTCTATTTCTTTTTTTTTTTTTCATGCAGTTTAATCGAAATAAGCAGTCACAATAACTTTATATTAAATATTCCTTTGAATCAATATTTTTTTTTTTTTTTTTTTTTTTTTTATTATTATTATTATTTACTTTGATAGCTTTTGAGCATGTGTCATGTAAAAACCAATGTATAAAGAAAACACAACTAAACCATTTAACCCATTTGAGATTAGCGTTCCATATACACTTTTTTTATTTTTGAGTACCCTTTTTCTGAATAATTATATTATGAAATACGAAGGATGTGAATTATCACTTTACTAAACAGCGTACAACCATTAGAGTGAAAAAATGTCCATACCTTGGTTCGATCCCGGATCCCTTGGTATAGCGCACCAAGTGCTTTACCAATTAAGCTATCCAGACAACATTCAGTCTAGCATTCTCTCACTGGGTCTCTAGACTGGATGGCTTAATTGGTAAAGCACTTGGTTCGCTATACCAAAGGATCCGGGATCGAACCCCGGTCTGGAAATTTTTTCACTCTAATGGTTGTACGCTGTTTAGTAAAGTGATAATTCACATCCTTCGTATTTCATTAATTTACAGCATAATTTCAGCTCTGCAGAAAAATTAATTAGTGTATAATATTATTATACTGAATCTGATTGCAGAAATTCTGAGATTAAATTAAAGATTACTATTTGTAAATAACAGTACTGAAAATGCATATATTTGATGGTGACACTGATGAAGTTAAGATGCATGTGTTTCAAGTTCACCATAAAAGAATCCAGAAATATCTACAATTTAATATTTTCTGTTACTTTATGTTGGTTTTTATGTGTCACATGTGGAGTGTAGCACACAGTTTTGTATTTAGGTTTTGAACATTCTACTCTTGAACATGCATCCGTCCATACCTTGCACTCCAATTACTTCTTAAAGCTTGTAAATGATTAGATAAATAAATACATAAATAAAAAATTAAAGAACAAATTTTGAAAATTTTATTTATAATGAGATGATGGGAAAAGTCTGTCTCTGTGTGTATATATTTTGTGGTAGCTATTTCTAATTTTAATTCTTTTGACATTCCTTAATTTAACTTTATTAAAATTATATTTTTCATCCAGTGCTTTTTAGAGGTGATTAAATTTATAGGTGCCAAAGATTCTATTTAAAATTTAATTATTTGATATGTATATTCTTGAAATAACTTTCTTTTATTTTATTTTAAAATAAAAGGAAGTATATGATATTAAACATGTATATATTCTTTAGGATTAAAGTTTGAGGTAGCATTCAGAACAATTTTATCTCTCTTTGTCCATTACATATGGATGAGGGGATTACAATGGGGAACTTCAGCAATAATCATAGATTGTAAAATACCATGGTGAAAATTTAATCATTGCCTAATACATATATCAAAATTCTGTTTTCACCTTCAAAAAGTTGATGTCTGATATCAACATACTAAGTTTTTGAAAATTGTCATCTTAAATTTTGAGTATTTTCGAAAAGACAAAATGTTGCCTAAGTAAAAATTTTAAACCTTGTCTTTTTAAAAATATTTAAAGTTTATGAAAGTAATTTTTGAGAACTTATTTTGCCAATATTGAATGTCAACTTTCCGATGGTGAAAACCAAATTTTGAGAAATGTATTAAGTAATGAGTAATCATTGTTTAAATATTCTCATAAGTTAACATGGAATTTTGTGATAGAACTTTCTCTACTAGATTACTAGAACATCCTCCTTAAAATCTTCAGACTTCTGATATAGAAATTACGGTGTAACTAAGGAGTTTAAAGTTATTGCATGAATATGAAATTTAACGTTAACCTAATATTTAAATTATTCTTTCATTTAAAATTAAAAAAATTCACAACTATTTTTATTCTGAACTGAAATTTTTATCAGCTCATTTTTTGGATTATAATTGAACTACATTATACATTGATGATTATAATTTTTTAATATTTTTGAATATTTTTTTTTTTTTTAATGTAGCAAGAGGATGCAATAACTATTAAAAGTGTAAATTAATTGATTATAGACAACTTGTCACATACTTGTCACATGATTATAGACAACATACACATTGGTACACGTCTATAATTTAATAATATGAGAAACAATTAAATAACATAATTTCTTAAATGGCATATACTTATTTATTTTGATATGCCTACTTACCAAATTCTTTTTTTTTTTTTTTCTGTATTTTCATGAAATGAACACTTCTTAAAGGCTTACATCTTGAAAATAGCATGATAAAATCTGAAAATGGCGGGGTGCTTCTGCACATGATAAAGACAAGAGTGCAGTCAACTATCTTGGTATCAGTTATCATTATCACAACAGCAGATCCAGATTATATTGCTAAAATGATTTTGAATTATTGTTTTTAATTAGTACTGGATGAAAAATTTTCTGTGGAATATTATAAAATTTTTTGTTTTACAAATTAATAGATGTGAATATTTTCATTCATTGCTTCAAGAAGGAATACGTAAAGTCATCTTTCTTTTATTTTTCTGGATAATGTTTTTGTACAGTATACATCTCTCTTCCAAATAATCATAAACTGTCTTCGTTAGCAAATGTTTAAAAGCAACTGGAGGTGCTATATCTGTGTTTCCTAAAAAAAAAAGTCAATTTAGAAATGGCACATGAAAGAAAAGAATATTTTTCATCTGTATAGAGTAGGGTTGCCACCTTTTGGTTGCATTAAAGTTTAACATATTTCTTGAATAACTTGTATGCTTTTATCAATATTAGTAAATTAAAAATGTCTATTTCATAGTTTGATTTGTATGGTTATACCTTGGAAAATGTGAAAAATATTACTTAATATGAAATAAGATGCAGCCTTGTCAGTGACTTTGACACAATCTTGTAGCCTTTCTTTATTAGTGTTAAACAATTCATATATATCTAATTTTATGATAGCATATAAATCGTGATTTCAGCACTACCAACATATCATTCAGTAGATATGATAAAAGTCATATAAACATATTTCATAGGACAAAAACAGATTTATTTAGTAATTTCTGTTTAATACAACATGGTGTACTCTCTCTCTATATTTTTTTTATTAATTCGAGATTTTCCTTAATTTTTACTTTGAAAAATTTCAAAAGTTTTTCGCAATAAGTTTCAGCCAGTCTAATTGTCCCACTTATATGCAATGTGCAATTTAAGACATTGAAAACTTTCTTGAAATTCACAGCTATTTTTACATGGTATACAATATGAATAGAATTTTACGCATTAGCACTCGCTAAGATTTATTTTAGCATTTTGTCTCAAGCAAAATAAGTTGGCCTGTCTTTATATAACACGAAACACTGTAAATTTTAGTAGAAGATTGTGACATTATACTTAATTGGGGACAGGTGGCAACCCTAATAATATAGTATTACCATTTAAAGTATGGGAAAAAAAGCACATTCATTCATTCTCATAATGGTAAAGATTGATGAATCATTGTAGTGCTTTTCTTTTTTTATATGCTCTTTGGTAAGCCAATTATAATGACCAAACTGTCATTTTATGTGTGGGAGAAAATATTTTGCTTTTTTATAATGTGTTTGTATAATCCTTAAATTAAATAAGATTCTGTTGAAAATACAGAATTTTTACAAAAAAAATGTGGATTGTGCTTTAGTTTAATGTGTTTTTTTATATTTAATTTGTAATGCGTTTCTTTCCAAAAGAGGGTTTATAGCTTTTACATTCCTCTGACTACGATAACAGAAGGTTCTTATTGTATTTATTTTATACATGTGTTTGCTTCAGAAAATTTTTTACTTAAACTTCAAAGGAATAAAAAAAATTAATTTAAATAATAAGAATTGGGAGAAATTTATCTAGAAATTATCTGAAAATTTAGTTTTATTATTCTGAATAGTGTTAAATGTTAACCCCTCTGTGAGGAGTGTCCCATATACTTCTTTTCATTTTTGGGCACCACTATTTCTGAATAGTAATTTTTGCCTTATTTGATTGCTGATATTTTGTGAATAGATAAGAAAAAAATTTCTGTTCAAAAATAGTGGTGCTCAAGTGCGAGATTTTTGCATACTCTATATATGTGTCACTCACTGTGAAGGAGTTAAATGTGGGATGCAATTTTCTGCTATTGTTTTTTTTTTTGGGGGGGGGGGGGGGGAGATTATGTAAAAAATTTGAGTTTTTGAGGTTTTTTGTTTAGGCAACTAATTTTTTGGAGTAATATAATAAGTTTTTTTAAAGTATTATTCAGCAGCTTTTTTTTGTATGATTTTTATATGTTGCACAATGCAAGTTTTGAAATAAATAAGGATTAAATGCTATGTCATTTTTAAAACAATTTATCTTATGAAATGTTTTGTAACTTGTATTTAATATTGTGTATAAAATATGTATCTTGTATGAAGAAGGAAAAATGGTGTTATAAAAAGAGTGTGTGAAATTTTATCACAAATTTATTCTTCATTGTTTCATAAGTTTTAAAGGTTCGTTTTCCTTTCATACTATGTATGAAAGATAATATAAATATAGTGTACCCAAAAAGGAACACCTAAGCTGTGAAATTAAATAATTTGTTAACTATAATAAATGTAAAGATTGAATAAGTGACATGTTTATGATGTAGCTCATAATGTTTCGATACAGTAATTTAAAAAAATAGTTCAAAGTTTAGTCAATAGGTGGCGTTGAAATAACTTGACTTATAACAGTACTAAAACTATCTTTTAAACACAAGGTTATTGCTGTTTTTGCATTTCAACAGCCAAATGGAAGGAAGAGAAAACACTGTTTCACCTAACTCCTCATGTTGAGAGCATATTGGAGCAGCGCCATCTGTTAATGAACTATTGAATTATTTTTTAAATTACTGTACATAAAACTTAAAAACTATTTTTTTTAAAAGTCGCTTTTTTATCTTCATGTTTATTATAGTTAATGAATTATTGAATTTTAAAAGTCATTATCCTTTTTAAGGGGAGCTGTATATGCACAATTCTAACATAATTTCATTAAAATAATTCTTTAATAGGTTTTATTTTTAAATGTCTGATCATCCAATGCGTAATACTTCTGTTTTAGAGTCAGTATGGTAAATCCTCTTGGATCATTCTGATCACCTTTTACAGATCTCTGTTATTTTTTTCTTACTGAATATTTTTCAAGAATTTTTATCTTGTGAAGAAATGCTGTGGAAAATCATCATCTGTATGTTTTTTAAGTAGTTTCGATCTTATGTAATTTTTTGATATTTTATGATTTAATAAAAACTGAATTGTACAATTTTTTCATTTTTTATTTTTATCATGTCTCTAAATTTCTTTCACACTATTCTAACTACATATGGAACCATTTATCCAGAATGGTTGGGGTTGCATGTATTCCGGATAACTGGTTGGGCATTAAAGCAATATCTATTTGTAGAATATGTGTGTCTGTGGCATTGTTTCTGATTTCAAAGTAATTATTAGATTACACAGATTAAGAATCGGGTCCAATAAAGATCAAAGATTTATTCAGTGCGTGAGGAAAGACAATTTATTGGAATACTTTGTTTCTGCATAACACTTTCCCAACAACATTTGAGCATAAAAATGAAAACTCCCAATATCTTGCTATATATTCTTCCATTTAAAATTCTAGATATTGGCATTAAATTATACCATGCATGTGAGTAATGTATGAAACAATGAACAGGTCAAACTAGCACTGTGGCACTTTTTTTTTTCTGGAGAAATTCTGAAATCAGTCAGTTGGAAATATCATTCTGGATAACTGGTTTTCTGGTTAACTGGATTTCGGATAAACGGTTCCATACTTACATGGTTCGTGCAGATGAACTGTATATCATAGCCCAGAGCTGGTGGTACAGTGGACTCCCTTAAATCCACATAGCTTAAAACCAGAGGTTGTGTGGATTTTAGATTTTTGTGGATTTCTGGTCACTGTTTTGTTTACATTTTTAAACAGTAATTTGAATTGAATAGTAAACTCGAAATTATAATGAAGATTATATATATATATATATATATATATTAAAAGTAAGGTACAAGTAAATAATTTATAATTCTTAATTAAATATGCATAATGATGAGAATTTTTTCTTTAATTATTCGGTGAAACTCTCCATATAAGTACGTATACACTAATAATTCACATCAAAATCTTAAAATAACAAACTTTTATTTCATGTTTAGCCATACTTAATAACCAAAAATCTTGATTAATACATAAATGTATTTGGTAAAAAGATCGTGATTCGCGATCACCACTGATATCAGCGCTACCTTGAAATTTTTCAGAAATAAATTTGCTTTCTTCATGAGAAAATATAAGTTCAATCATATTAATCAGAATTCCATATTAAAATGCGTACAGAATTAACAACAACAACAAAAAAATCACCTACATCTTAACTGTAACTTTCATTGTTTACATCTGAAACAATGTGCTGATTTTAGGAGTTTGCAAATTTGAGAGAGTCTACTAAAAAAAAAAGAAATACTGCCAGCAGACAAATTTTACCCTCGACCTAGGTTGCGTACGTAAAGTTAAACTGAAATTTTGTAAATTTTTCTTTGATACAGAACGACATTTTGAATTTATATTTATAATATACTAAGTATCTACTGCTACAACAATTAATTTGTGGTATTTTTAACTAATAAACATTAACAACACTATACTCCATCGAATGCTATGCTAATATTCAAATGTAAACACCACCAGCAGATGAATTTTACCCTCGACCAGGGCTTAATTTCTGACAAAAAAGTACCAGAGCTCTAATATTCAGCAGTAATAACAACCGTAGTATATCCCCCCGTCGCCTTCACCGGCATATTTATATTTCATACATTTAGTTAAAGCAATTTCGTGTTTAACGAAAGAAAAATTTTAATATATTTTGAGGATATCTATATGCATTTATATATAATAAAATCTAATAAATGAACGTAGCAAAAATATTAAAATCGGGAGTGAGGAATTTTCAGAAAATCCTACTTGCCAAGGATTTCTTTGTATCAGCTAGCAAAAAGCAACACACAGCGATGGTCCGGTGGGCTCCGTAGCGCAGTATTTTTGAGCTCCGGTGAATTCCGAACAATATTTAAATATCTACTAAAAGCAAAGAAGTACCGGAGCTTCAGTGCAAATTAAGCACTACCCTCAACCCCAAATCGCGTGCATAAAGTACATTGAACGGCAGTGAAAAACAATCTTTAGAACACATTATAATAACCACATTATTTACAGGGTATCTGAGTGTAGTCACACCATAAGACTTGCCAAGAATGTTGTAACTAGGGGGAAGTGAGTGGGGCAGGTGCTGGAGCATAATAGGACGTTAAAAAATATTTGGTTCGTTGTTCAGCACAGAAAACAAATAGCGAATTTCAGCCAAATAAGTCATACAATCGGACAACCCAAAGTAAAAATATATTATCCTGTTAATTTTATACTCTTTGCTTTGAACAAGGCTAATTTTACCATTATGTGATCGCCTAAAGGCATCACAAGAATGGGGCATTTGTACATCAGATGAAACTGCTATTTGCTGATAATTAATTGATGTTTAAAATACAAGTATTGTTTAGAGTTTCTTAGTGATTATGAGTTAATCTTACCTACATTAAATTTTATATTAGTTAAAACAAAATTATCTTAAAACAACATTAATCTTGCATATATCGAAAATCTTAATACTGTTTCATTTTTCATGTTAATAACAAAACAATATTGATAACCTGTAGTACTATAAATATTCTCCAAGGTTATCCAAAATTTTTTTATGGAAAAGAGATGTGTGTGTGTGTGTGGGGGGGGGGGGGGGGGGGGAGAGGAAAGTAATTAATTTTGCGACAAAACTTCTTATTACAAAATAAAAATTATCAAAGCCCTTTAAAAGGATTAAGTGAGGTACAGATTTTCTGCGAAAAGAAGCATTACAAAAGAGAAAGACACTTGTAGCGTACTAAAAGAATCAATGAAAGAAATCCCTGAGTAGATTTAATGAACCGAAATGCTTAAAAAAAAAAAAAAACTAATTTTGAAGCTGTCTTTAATTTGTGTTAAAGCATTTCTGTGCAAACAATATGAAAGATATTAAGGTTTTCCTTTAGTTCATATTATAAAACAATACAAAATGCATTAAGACAAGTCCATAATTTTCTCTTGCTATTTTCTCCTCGGACAAACAAAGGAATTCAAAACAAATCACTGCAGTTTTTTTAAAAATCTTTTGTAAAAATTAACTGGTTTCTAAAACCACTCACACAAATTATGTTTTCTGAAGCAGGTTTCATTTATAAAGACAATTTTTGAAATTTTATAAATGGCTTCATTATTTGATTCTGTGAATATCGAGGATTATTATCCTTTTTTTAAGGATGTTATGAAAAAGTTGATTTTTTTTATTTTTTTTATTACACAACCTTTATTACGTAGAAATATTAGCAGTTGTATTATATTAAACTGGGTAGCCGAAGATAAATTTTATTTTTAAAAAAAGATGTTTCATATATCTAGCTTATATTAATAATGATGAAAATAATTACGATTGCTGCTAATATTTATTTTAAAGTTGATCTTAAATAATTGAGATTATTGGTGATAAAAGAGAATTAAAATAATTAAGTTGATTAATAAAATTTTTCATATTTAAATATTTTGAAATAATAAATTTTTTTAGATCAAAATTATTTTTTCTATTTGAAGAGAAAATAATAGAATCAAATAGAATAGAAAGATAGAAAATCCTCTAAACTTTTAGAATATTAAGTACAAATATTTTAAGGTATTCTTCAGCACCAAAAACAAAAACCTGAATCTTGTTTAAGATATATTGGTGAAAAGAATTGGAAAAGTTTTTTTTTTTTTTTTTTTTTTTTTTTTTTTTTTTTTTTTTTTTTATTTAACACCTTTATTTATACTTGAATTACATAAACAATCATTGAACAAAATTATGGTCCCTGCTGGTTTTTAGCTTTAATTCAAAACAAATTTAAAATAACTTTTTTCTTTCAATTACAAAGACAAGAATTTTACTTACTTCTACACTTCTGTTTTTCCCACACACTTTGGAAGATTTACTAGAGCTACGTGAGTCGTTTATATTAATGTATGAATAAGAATTGAAAAGAAAATAACAAAATAAAACACTTTATTCAAATAATTATGCAAGATTCTATATGCGAGTTTTTATTTAAGTACAATTTTGTTGCATTAGAATTAATAACATGAAACAGAGTTATTTCAGAATATCTTTTATGCGCTATTTCAACTAAAATAAATCCTCTAAGCGAGAAAAAGGAAAAAAAAATTTTTAATTATTTTTGCGACAAAACTTCTTATTACAAAATAAAAATTACCAAAGCCCTTTAAAAGGATTAAGCGAGGTAGAGATTTTCTGCCAAAATAAGCATTACAAAAGAGAAAGACACCTGTAGCTTACTAAAAGAATCAATGAAAGAAATCTCTGAGTAGATTTAACGAACCGAAATGCTTAAAAAAATCTAATTTTGAAGCCGTCTCTATTTTGTGTTAAAGCATTTCTGTGCAAACCATAGAATAAACAATAAATTCTTGTTTATCCTATGGTGCAAACAATACGAAAGATATTAAGGTTTTCCTTTAGTTCATATTATAAAACAATACAAAATACATTAAGACATGTCCATAATTTTCTCTTACTGTTTTCTCCTTCGACAAACAAAGGGATTCAAAACAAATCACAGTAGTTTTTTAAAAAAAGTCTTTTGTTAAAATTAACTGGTTTCTAAAACCACTTACACAAATTATGTTTTCTTAAGCAGGTTTCATTTATAGAGAATTTTTGAAAATTTAAAATTTATTTTAAGGAGCAGAAGGAGATGAATAATACAGTGTGTTTCTAAATGAATATCGGGGGTTTAACGCTTTGTAGTATCTATTATATAAAACTTAAAATTATACTTAATACATAAAATGAAAGAGCAACTCAAAAAGTTTTACCTACAAGCTTACAAGTGTTCAATGTGAACACCTTTCGTCACACGGCACACATCAAGTCGATAGCTCAGTTTTTCCCAAACGCCACTCCACGCTCACCCGATCTGACGCCATGTGATTTCTACCTGTTGGGGTTCATAAAGGATCATGTGTATGTGCTTCCACTACCAGCTGACCTGCCCGACCTAAGAAACAGGATTGAGACAGCTGTTGAAACAATTACCCCACAAACACTAATTAACGTTTGGGAAGAACTGAGCTATCGATTTCATGTGTGCCGTGTGACGAAAGGTGTTCACATTGAACACTTGTAAGCTTGTAGGTAAAACTGTTTGAGTTGCTCTTTCATTTTATGTATTAATTATAATTTTAAGTTTTATGTAATAAATACTAGGAAGCGTTAAAACCCCGATATTCATTTAGAAACACCCTGTATAATTTGTTAAAACAAATTCTGATATTTGTAAAACAAAAAATATTTATAAATGGTTTCATTATTTGATTCTGTAAATATCGAGGATTATTATTATTGTTTTTTTAAGGATGTTATGGAAAAGTTGAATTATTTATTAGATAATATTCATTACGTAGAAGTATTAGCAGTTGTGTTATATTAAATTGGGTAGCCGAAGATAATTTTTATTATTTTTTAAAAGATATTTCATATATCTAGCTTATATTAACATTGATGAAAATAATTATGATTACTGCTAATATTTATTTTAAAGCTATTCTTAAATAATTGGGATTATTGGTGACAAAAAAGAATTCAAATAAATTAAGTTGATTACTCAAATTTTTCATATTTAAATATTTCCCAAATACTAAAAATTTATGTATATAAAACAATACAAAATGTATTAAGACAAGTCCATAATTTTCTCTTAGTATATTCTCTTAAAACAAATAGAAATATTCAAAACTAATCACTGCAGTTTTTTAAAAAAGTCTTTTGTAAAAATTAACTGGTTTCTAAAACCACTTACACAAATTATGTTTTCTTTAGCAGGTTTCATTTATTGAGACTATTTTATTTTAAGGAACTGCATGAATAATATAATTTGTTAAAACAAATTATGATATTCGTAAAACAAAAAAATATTTATAAATGGCTTCATTATTTGATTCTGTAAATATCGAGAACTATTATTATTATTATTATTATTTTTTTTCCAGGATGTGATGAAAAAGTTGAATTATTTATTAGATAACATTCATTACGCAGAAGTATTAGCAGTTGTGTTATATTAATTGGGTGGTCGAAGATAAATTTTATTTTTTTCAAAAAGATGTTTTATATATCTAGCTTATATTAATAATGATGAAAATAATTATGATCGCTGCTAATATTTATTTTAAAGTTACTCTTAAATAATTGAGATTACTGTTGATAAAAGAGAATTAAAATAAATTAAGTTAATTACTAAAATTTTTCATATTTAAATATTTCTGAACTAATACAAATTTTTAGATCAAAATTATTTTTTCTATTTGAATAGAAAATAATAGAATCATATGTTAATACTTTAGAATAATAAGTACAAATATTTTAAGATGTTCTTCAGCACCAAAAACAAAAACCTGAATCTTGTCTAAGATATATTGGTGATAAGAATTGGAAAAAGTTTTTAATTGCTTTATATATAGTTTATAAAAATTTCTAACATGGAAATATTTCAGTTACGTTTTCTTGACGCTATTTAATTTAGAACACTATTTATGCGTTAACTAAATTAAATTAAAACTTACAACCAAGAATAAACTAGTCGTTGCGGGCCACCATAATACTTACCCATCATGGATATGCATAATATAAAATATGAAAATAAAACATGTGTAAACTATTTATAAAATGCATTGCGATTCGAATAAAATCCTGGCTTGATGACGTCATAAACTTTAAATGCTATTACTGAATTGCGTAAAAGAAACATCCTTATAACTTCAAAATTGATAATCATATTAACTAACGGTTTACTGCGTCGGATTAAGCATCTCATTTCCAATTAAAATATATCTTTTAATTGAAATTTGAATGAAATACAGGGTCATGAAAAATCGAAGAGCGTGGAAAATATGATTATAAATATCTCGGCAACTCATAATCCGATCGACTTCATTCTTTATGCAAAATTTATGATTTTTTATCGTCTTTTATATTCACTCCTTATAATAAACAATTTCGAAAAATTTTATATAACATTTATCAGGTGTCGGAAAAACTACTTTTTTATTGTAGTGAACTACAACTACAACTACTTTATCGATAATGTTGTTAACTACAACTACTTGTTTTAAAAAGTAGCGACTAACTACTTTTTAAAAGTAGTCACTACGTCGCTACTTTCTGATTTTGTGAAAGGATCCAATTTATGCTCGAAATGGAAGACACGAATTAAAAAATAGTGACTCCCCGTTGTATCGCGTCTGCCCGGATACAATTAAATAAGTGCGACATAACCGAGGTCATTAAAAAAAATTAAGAACGATAACATTCAAGAAAATGTTTTGTGTGTCTCCAAAATGCTAGTTTATACACACATTATAAATTTCATAGCAAAATTAAAAGAGGTATTAAAGTCTAGAAAATTACAGAAAAACAACTCTAAATGTAAACAATAAATATATCTGTAAATAAAAAAATTCCGAATTAATAAGAAATTTAGCGTTAAAACATCCAGACATAATAACAAGTAAATAGACAAGTGTTGCCAGCAAGAAAATTAATACTTTTGGAGTGTTAGTACTTGTTTTTAGCAGTAAGTGTCAATGGGTAAAATTACTTCATGCGATGCGTTGCTATTCACTGCAGCTGAGATTCGTAAATTTTTTAACAGAACAAACTTTGTACAAAAGGAGAAAGTTTCGGCCACGTGATTTAAAGAATGGCACTTTTTTTTCTCCTGAAGTAGCAGTAAAAGTAGCGTCGGTTCTCGCTACAAACTACTGATTTTTTTGTATCGCGCTACTCGCTACACTAGATTGTTCAAAATGTAGCGCGCTACACTACAAATTACTGTAAAATGTAGCAACTACTGTAGTTTCGCTACTTGTAGCGCGCTACTTCCGACCCCTGCCTTTTATCAGAACGAATATTTGGAGATTCCGAAAAAAATAGTTCCGGATAATCGAGGTTGCTGAAATTTAATAAGCTTCTTCCCATTATTACATACTAAGTACATACCGAATTTCAAGCCTCTATCTCAGTTTGTTCGGGAGATAGAGCGTTTACAGGCACACAGACAGACGAACGGCATTCCCCCCCCCCCCTAAAAATATGTTTTTCGGAATCTCCAGTGTCTGAAACGTGTAAATCCGTCAATTTTTTTTTCGATTTTCAAAACGATTACAAGACTTACCGTATACTAAGTAGGATTGGTAAGTAAAAAATCCTCTTGAATAAATGTTGCGATCAAAGCTTTTCATTCATAAAATGAAAATCACTTTAAAAGATTGAGCGGCGTACAAATTTTCTACCCAAATAAATATTACTAAAGATAAACACTTATTGACTATTTAATATA
The DNA here is from genome assembly GCA_963931845.1 of Maratus michaelseni. Classification (NCBI taxonomy): domain Eukaryota; kingdom Metazoa; phylum Arthropoda; class Arachnida; order Araneae; family Salticidae; genus Maratus; species Maratus michaelseni. The sequence continues at coordinate 84,757,477 of OZ007595.1, read as the reverse complement.
TAAAATAAAAACCTGATAAAATTTAAAGAGCGAAAATGCTTGAAAAATTAAATTTTGAAACCGTCTCCATTTTTGTATTAAAGCTTTTACTGTACAAATAAGGTAAAGCCAGGAGAGATGGCGCAGTCGGAGAGATTGCGCACATAGAGATTAGGGTGGAAGGATTAGAGTGAGTGAGCAGCAACTCTAGGTAGTTGTACAACAGCAGTAGTGGAGTATCTACTTGAAAGTGCACGTTGATTGTTTTGAGCGTCTAAGAAAAGCATTGCTATTTTGTTTTGTTTTCCGAAATTAAGTGCTTGAATTTTCATAGCTATTCATCAGAATTTCTATACAATGACAGTAGTACAAAATATTTTAAACTTAATCGATTTCTCATAAGCTACTAATCTAGACTAACAATGTGAACATCAACGGTTCGTTTTAGTGGCGGCTATTTTAAATAAAAGGCCGCGCAATCTCTCCTACCGAAATTGGAGAGTTTGCGCATCTGCTACTTAGAAGAGATGGCGCATTATTCCTATTAGTTTTCATGCTAGGAGAGATTACGCAGCTTATTGGTAAATTTGCATAAAAAATGAAAAATGAAAATGGACTAATTTTAAGTTAAACGTGTTATCAAGTAACTTAATATTATTTTGTAATCTTATCTGGACTTGCTTTTTCTGATTTTTTAATTTCATTTCCTTTAATTAAAATTTTTTAATCGTTTTTAAAAATATTTCATTTTTCTGATTCTTTAATCATTAGATTGAAATATCGCCTAATACAATAATATTTGTTCACAAAAAACTTACAACAATGTCATTTAAGTGTAATTATTATTGTTAACAATTTAACTGTAGTTATTATTAGTAACAATCTCTCCTACCCATGTGCGCAATCACACCAACCCTGCAAGGACAGATTGCGCAAAATAACTTTCTTGGTTTTATTACAAATGTTCTATTAAATTGCAGCATAACGACAAAATAGCAATGGAAATGCATAAAAAACTAATGAAGTAAAAATTATTCATGGATAAGTTTATAAAAAAAATAATATTTAGATTTTTTATTGTTATTCTTTTGAATTGTGCACAGACTCTCCTAGCTTTACTTTAATGCAAAGCACACGAACACTTTTCTCTCTCATTTCACATTTTTCTCTTCCGACAAACAAATATATGCAAAACTAATTACTAAAAGTTTTTTAAAAGCTTTTATAATAACAGGCTGTTTGCTGAAACCACACGTTGCATTTCCTGTAACTGGTTTTATTTATAGAAACATTTTTATAAAAATGTATTTTAAAGAACAAGAAAATAAAATAATAAATTGATTTTTAAAAAATAATTGATATGCGTAAAAAAATATATTTATTAACTGTTTGTATATTTGTTTTTGAAAATCTCGAGAACAAATTTTTCTAGGATTTTCTAGGTTCTATTTACAGAAACATTTTATAAAAATGTATTTTAAAGAACAAGAAAATAAAATAATAAATCGATTAAAAAAATAATTGATATGCGTAAAAAAAGATATTTATTAATTGTCTGTATATTTGTTTTTGAAAATCTCGAGAACAAATTTTTCTAGGATTTTGTAGGTTTTATTTATGGAAACATTTTATAAAAATGTATTTTAAAGAACAAGAAAAGAAAATAATAAATTGATTAAAAAAATAATTGATATGCGTAAAAAAGGATATTTATTAATTGTTTGTATATTTGTTTTTGAAAATCTCAAGAACACAAATTTTTCTAGGATTTTCTAAGTTTTATTTATAGAAACATTTTATAAAAATGTATTTTAAATAACAAGAAAATAAAATAATAAATCGATTAAAAAAATAATTGATATGCGTAAAAAAAGATATTTATTAATTGTCTGTATATTTGTTTTTGAAAATCTCGAGAACAAATTTTTCTAGGATTTTGTAGGTTTTATTTATGGAAACATTTTATAAAAATGTATTTTAAAGAACAAGAAAAGAAAATAATAAATTGATTAAAAAAATAATTGATATGCGTAAAAAAGGATATTTATTAATTGTTTGTATATTTGTTTTTGAAAATCTCAAGAACACAAATTTTTCTAGGATTTTCTAAGTTTTATTTATAGAAACATTTTATAAAAATGTATTTTAAATAACAAGAAAATAAAATAATAAATCGATTAAAAAAATAATTGATATGCGTAAAAAAAGATATTTATTAATTGTCTGTATATTTGTTTTTGAAAATCTCGAGAACAAATTTTTCTAGGATTTTGTAGGTTTTATTTATGGAAACATTTTATAAAAATGTATTTTAAAGAACAAGAAAATAAAATAATAAATTGATTAAAAAAATAATTGATATGCGTAAAAAAGATATTTATTAATTATTTGTAATTTTTTTTTTTAAATCTCGAGAACAAATTTTTCTAGGATTTTCTAGGTTTTATTTATAGAAACATTTTATAAAAATGTATTTTAAAGAACAAGAAAAGAAAATAAGAAATTGATTTTAAAAATAATTGATATGCGTAAAAAAAGATATTTATTAATTGTTTGTATATATATTTTTTTGAAAATCTCGTGAACAATTTTTTCTAGGATATGTAATATTTGAATGCTGTATAACATATCTTTATTCATTCATTCAAAAAAAAAAGAGAAAAAAAAAGCTTGCGTCATGCCTAGATTATAGTACTACTTTCAAATGCATTTTAACTACTTATGCAATGCATTCCAAATTACTTTAGATACACTTAATTTGTCAAAAACAATTGAGGAGGTCGGGGCAAGGAAGTGTCAGGCCACAATTTTGGTGGAATAAATCTAACACTGTAATCTGTTGCTTAATATTTTAAATTATAATATCCTAGATATAATTTGTTTCTAATGTCACTTGGTGGCAGCATATGTGACAGGTTTCGTTTTTGCCTCAGATGTTTATGCCCCCAATGAAGATAGCTAATTTACAAAAAAACGTAATAGTAATATCATTAAACTAATGCCATATTGTTACTCAGAATATCTCAAATGTTACTATGACATTGGCGAAAAACTTTAGGTTATATATCTTGATTTGAATATTTGATTAAATTTTCAAATTGAAATATCTCAGAAGTTCAAAAATGTGGCTTGGCACTCTTTTGCCCCCACCCCCTCAATTAACCCAAATCATTACTGTACAAACAATATCAAACACATTAAGATTATTTGTTTAGTTCATATTTTTCTACTCGGACCAACAAAGATATTTACAACTAATTACTAAACATTTTGAAAGGCGTCTGTAAAAAAAAAAAAAAACTAGTCTCAAAAATTTAGTTTACTCGAGTAGAAATTATTCTTTTTCTTTTCACTTTTCGCCTTTTGCTTTTCTTTTTCCCTTTCTTTTTATTTATGGGATGAGGAGGAGATTTTTTTTTATTTATTTATTGATATATTTATGCAAGTTTTAATAAGTAATGAATTAAAAAAATATATTATTACTTAATTCATTTAATTACATTCATAAAATTCATATTACATAATTCATATAATTATTAATACGATAAAGTAATATTTCAGAACATTTATATGCTATATATAAAATACCCCCCCCCCCCCACCCTACTACAAAATCAACAATTCTATTGAATACATTTTAGGATAAACCTTCTGCTTTACAAAATGAAAATTATTAAAACTATTTGAAAGATTAAACAGAATACAGAATTTCTGCTAAAATAAATATTCTAAACGAGAAACACATTGGTAGACAATTTAGACAGTTAATAAGAGAAAAACCTGATAAAATTTAACGAACCGAAATTCTTCAAAATTGTAATTTCGAAACCGTCTGCACTTTTGAGTTAAAGCATTATTGTACAAACAATACAAATTACATTAAGACTATTTTCTTAGTTCATATTTTTCTACTCCGACAAACAAAGAGATTCAAAACTAATTACTACACTTTTTTTTAAAGGCTTTTGTAAAAATGAACTGTTTGTTAGAGCCACTTATACAAATTGAATTTTGTGGAGCTGGTTTTATTTATAGAGACACTTTTGAAATTTATTTAAAGGAGCAAGACGAGTTGAATAATAATTTGCAAAATAAAATTTGGTATACGTAAAAAAAGAAAAAGACAAAAGATTGTTATATCTGCTGTTTAACTTCATTATTTGATACTACTAGAAATATCGAGGATTAGTGTTTCACGATGCTATGTATTAGAACATGAAAAATATATTATATAACAATTTTATTTATTCAATAAAATTTATGTAAAATAATACTTGGAATAAAATTATGTTTTTCTTTAAATTATGTAAGTTTTAACTTTCTCAATTTACTATTTTTTACACTCTTTTATTTAACTTAACTTTGTTCATGTTTGTAATTTGTAAAGATGGAATTTTGTAATCAATTTTTAGAGTTTCGTACATAAAAAGTAAAAGCAGAACCATTATAAGATCACCCCAGTGTCTGTCTGTGCGTCTGTCAGAGCCCCTTTTCCTCTTAAACTATGGGATGTGGAAAGTTCAAGCTTGGAAAATTTATAAAGCCTTTTTACCCGCATATTTTTAGATTATTAACCCTTCACAAATATGTTTAGGAAAAATTTAGGGAATTAAGTTACTTATTTTTTTTTCTTTGTATATCGTGTGAAAGATCTTGTAATACCGAACTCAAAAATATATTTGTTTTAATTTTAGGTATCATATTTTCAGAGATATCGTCGAAAATGCACTGCAAAAGTACGCCCCCCCCCACTCTATTTCCGAATCTACTGAATGTAAAATTATGATAAAATTAAGGGTAGTAGGAGTTTATTTAAACCTTGCATGAAAACTATAGCCATTTTCCTAGGTAACATAGTTTGTGAGAAAAACGCATTTTTCCGTTTCACCCAAACTTAACTTTTTGGGCGGTGGGCGGGGGAGTTGACAGGCACTCAGGGATATTTGATAATGATTTTCGAAAAAAGAATTGTCGACAATTAGCCGAGATATTAATTAAGTTATTTACAAACAAAAAAAATCTTTTTATATATCGTGTAGGGTATCGTTCAAAAAATCTTGTAACATTGAACTCAAAAAATATATTTGTTTTAATTTTAGGTATTATAATTTCAGAGATATCGTTGAAAGTATACCGGAAAAATATGCCCCCCCCCTCCTATTTCCGAATCTACTGGAACTGAAATTATTAAAATATTAGGCGTAGTAGAAGTTTATTGATTAATAAATAGTAATTAATAAATTTAACGTACGGGACCCTTTGAGCGCGAGTTATACTCGCACTTGACCGATTTATTAACCCACTTCCTAATAATTCTAGAATTGTAAAAAATATGTACACAGGTGTATTTCCGATGACAATGCAACATTTTAATATTTTTAGCACTTAATTATAAATTAAAATTAATTTAAAAATAATTTTCCGTTATCCGGCTGCAGTTGATAAAGTGCCAACTGTCCTTTGTCGTTACAACTGTATACGAGTTACAACAACAGTGGATTTAATTATGCGCCAAACCACGCTTATTTTAATAGGTCAACTGGCTGTGAAAAGGCAAAAGTGAAATATTTTTAAACACTAAAAGTAGAAAATAAAGTATAAATAAAAAAATAAAGAGCGTAATATATATATTTTTAATGTACGCATTTATCAATTAATAATTTTATACTAATTAAATAATGATTATACTCTGAGAAAACAATTTAGAAATCTTGATTAGATAGTTTAAACCAGTTTTTTTCTCTTCCCTTTTGCCATATCTTAAAAAAAAAAGAGCAAACATTATAATTTCTGTAACCAATTCACTAATTCGCCCTTTCTACCAAACGTAAATCAAAGCAGCAAAATTTCCATAAGCTAGGCACACACCAAATTAACGTATTCTAACGAGAAACAACATGAATAGGCATTATTTTTAAGATAAATATTGAATGCGATTAGACTATATAAAAAAGACTGCTTTGAAAAAAAAATTGCTTTTGTACTTATTTTAAACTTAAAAAAAAAAAAAAAAAAATGCACGTCTGGATAGAATCAAATAATAAATAACTTTTCTTTTGCAATTTCAATACAAGAATTTTTTTGGTTGCATACTTTTCTTTTTTTTTCTCACATTTTACAACATTTAAAATGGACATGCGAGTCAAAAATTTTGAAAGTGAATTTTTATTTAACTGCGATATTAGCAAATAATACAAGATTTTTTTTTTTAGAACTCGACTAATGCAATATATATATGAAAGTAAATCCACCAAGCAAGAATAAAAAATAACGAATCTTGAATAAATTTTGCAACAAAATTTTTGATTTGCAAAATGGCAATTATTAAATCCCCTTAAAAGATTAAGCGGCATACACATTTTCTGTGCTGCTAAAATAAACATTACAAACGTCAAGATACACTTGTAGAATACTTAAAAAATCAATAAAAGCAAAAACTTGATAAAATATAACGAACTGATATGCTTCAAAAGTCTAATTTTTAAGCCGTTTCCATTTTGTGTTAAAGCATTACTGTACAGACAATGCATTAAGACTATTTTCTTAGTTCATATTTTTCTTCTCCGACAAAAAGATTCAAAACTAATTATTTCACTTTTTCATAAAATGCTTTTGTAATAAGAAATTGTTTTAATGAAACCGCTTACACAAATTGAGTTTTCTGAAGCTGGTTTTATACACAGACATAACTTTTAAAGAATTATTTAAATGAACAAGAAAAATTGAATAATAATTAGTTAAAATAAATTAAAAAAATTAATTAATAAAATTACAAATGACTTCATTATTTTATTCTGGAAATATCGAGGAATTATTATTATTTTTTTAATGTTATCGTACATCTGAATTGTACAATATATTGCATACCATATGTTACATTTGTATTAACAATTGTATTATGTTAAATTGGATAAACAAAGATAAATGTTATCTTTTAAAAAATATGTTTCATATTATTCCTTATGCCATCTATCTTCTATATTATAAAGGACAAACGTGTCCGTGCGTAACGCTGACGTCATTTTGCGAATGGCAACACTTGAATATGAAAGTTCGGGTTTGTGATTTTTGCTACAGCAGTTTTTTTAATTTCTAAACATCGCATATTTTAAATTTTTACACCGTTATATAGGGGGAAAAATCTACTTTCAAATGCAATTTGTTTGAAAAGTGTATCGCAATTTACTCATTTATTATAGCATTTAAATAAAATTTCAAGCATGATTTTTAAAAATTTATCTCTATCGCTTGCAGACGATTACAAAATATTAATCCATTTTCACTATAAACAATATAAAATGTTCAGCATCTGTTTACAGCTAATATTCAATAACGAAATTAAAATTTCATTAAGCAATTAATACATAGCATAAAAACACAACTTTAACAGACGTGTAATTGAAATAAGCGCTTAAAACCGCTCAAATTATCAGAATACAAAAATCTGCTGTAGATTACGAAATTTTTAGCGATTTCTTCGGCTATTAACTTCTGGCACGAGGCCAATACAAAATTGCCACTTTTAATAAATTTCAAAATTTTATTTGAATATATAGTTGACATGTTTCATATGAAAATGCTCTTTGATATTGTTTGGGGGAATCTAAAAAATATATAAAATGTAAAAAAAATCTATTAGAGTTTTCAATAAAAAATTGAATGGTTTTCACATATATTTTCTATTCCGGGAAGCCCGGGTTGGATGCACTAGTATTAATAAAGATGACAATTTTTATCCTTGCTATTAAAGGTGTTGGTCAGGGAGGTCTAAAATTCCCCTCGATAATATTAAAGCCATGGGTGTGGACTGTGTGGACTGTATTTTTATTTTTAAAATATCTCCTCAGGAAATTAATATTTTTAAATTATGTGTACTCATCTTGAAGGATTTCTCTTTCTTTTTTAGCTGTCAAAATATTTCTAAAATATGTAAAATAAAGCTAGGAGAGTCTGCGCACAATTGAACAAAATAGTAAAAAAATATCTAAATATTAATTTTTGGCTGAACTATCCATGAATAATTTTGACTTCATTTGTTTTTTATGAAATTCCATTGCTATTTTGCTGTTATTCGGTAATTTAATAGAACAGTTGTAATAAAACCGAGAAAGCTATTTCATGCAATCTGTCCTTACAGGGTTGGTGTGATTGCGCACATGGATAGGAGAGATTATTATTAATAATAAATACAATTAAATTGTTAACAATAATAATTACACTTAAATGACATTATTATAATGTTTTTGTGGCAATCAAGCAATCTGAATTTAAAAAAAAAAGTTGTCTACACTTATCGGGTGCGATGATTAAGGGGTTAAAATACTTAATTTTTTTGTATAATTTATAAGAAATAATAACAGAAAAATATTTAACATATATATATATGTATTAACACCTATTTTATGTGCACTATTTACGCGATAACTGCAGTAAAGTAAACCTTCCAAGCAAGAAAAAGAAAATTCCTCTTGAATAAATTTTGTGAGGAAACTTCTGATTCATAAAATGTAAATCACTTCAAAAGATTTAGAAGCATACAAATGGTCTTTTAAAATAAATAACGCGAAAGTGAAGCATATTGAATACTTAATGAATGAAAGAAAAACCAGATGAAATTTAACGAACCGAAATGTTTCAAAAATCTAATTTTGAAGCCGCCCTCCATTTTGTTTTAAAGCATTGCTGCACAAACAATACGAAACGCATTAAGACCATTCTCTTAGTTCATATTTTTCTCCTGCAGCAAACAAAAATTTTCAAAACTAATTAATTTACTTTTTCATAAAATACTTTTGTAATAAGAAACTGTTTGCTGAAACCACTTACACAAATTGAGTTTTTTTCATTCTTGTTTTATATACAGACATAATTTTTAAAGAATTATTGATAGGAACAAGGAAAATTGAATATTCATTTGTTAAAATAAATTAATAAAATAAGTTTAAAAAATACAAATGACTGCATTATTTTATTCTGGAAATATCGAGGATTAGTTAAAAAGAAAAGGTATGATAAACTTGAATTATATATTACATAGTATTTGCTACATTGCAGTATTAACATTTGTATTGCATTAAATTGGGTGAACAAAGATTAATGTTATGTTTTAAAAAACGATGTTTTGATATCATTCCTAAGTTAGATAATAAAGAGGAAAATTTTGATCTTTGTCGTTAATATTTATATAAATGCACTTGAGATTGTTGGTAATGAAATAGAATTAAAATTCATTAAATTCATTACTGAGTTTTCTGTATTTAAATATTTCTCAAATACTGCATCTGAATACCTAAAAATTAAATTTTCTATTTGAATAAAAAAATAAAATAATGGAATAATATATTTCTATTTAATAACCTGAATAAAATAATTTGAAAATGTTTATTAGTATAAAAAATAATTTGAAAACTGTCGAAGATTCCTTAGGGGGAAAAAATGCAAAAGATTATTTTTTAGATATTTAATTTTTTTATATAATTCATAGAAGATACCAACAGAAAAATATTTAAGGTATATCTTCTTAAACACTATTTATTTTTGTACACCATTCACGCGATAACTGCAGTAAAGTAAACCTTCCAAGCAAGGAAAAAAAAATTCTTCTTGAATAAATTTGGCGAGAAAACTTCTGATTCATAAAATGTAAATCACTTTTAAAGATTAAACGGCCCACAAATTTTCTGCCAAAATAAATATCACCAAAGTGAAGCATATTGAATACTTAATGAGTGAAAGAAAAACCGGATAAAATTTAACGAACCGAAAGGCTTCAAAAATCTAATTTTGAAGTCGCCCTCCATTTTGTGTTAAAGCATTGCTGCACAAACAATACAAAACACATTAAGACCATTCTCTTAGTTCATATTTTTCTCCTCCGACAAACAAAGATATTCAAAACTAATTAATTTACTTTTACATAAAATACTTTTGTAATAAGAAACTGTTTGCTGAAACCACTTACACAAATTGTGTTTTTTGATGTTGCTTTTATATACAGACATAATTTTTAAAGAATCGTTTATCGGATTTCAAATTTTAATTGCTTAACAGGCGTATAGCTAACATAGTGAAAAAGTATCCAAGCCACTTCTCGAACAGGTCATCAGTATAGCGCACTGACGTTCTACCAAATGAACCACTTGATGAACTCGAACCCGGGTCATCAATAATTAATTAATTTAATTTATTTAATTGAAATTCAATTAAATTTAATTAAAATTAAAATTAAAAATTGAAATATTATGAATGCAAGGCTTGAGAAATTTTCTATGGAAAAATTTTCAAGTATTAAAATAGATTTATTCAATCATCGATGCTGGATTCTCTTTAATTTCGTGTTTGCCCCAGGGTTGGTGGCTCATGGAAAAATATTCCATCTTGCGCTGCGATTGTAGCCTTGCCAACATGTGATAGTGAAAAGTGCCAGGCTGGGTATCGTTTCAAGTAAGACTCCTATAATAGGAGTTCTAGTTTCAAGTGGTTTAGTTTGTAGAACGTCAGTGCGCTATACTGATGATCTGGGATCAAGTACCGGCTTAGATACTTTTTCACTGTGTTGGGTATACGCTTTTTAACCCCTTGAGGGGCACCGGTATACGATATATACCACTTTTTAATATATAACTTTGCCACCAGTATTATTAAATAAAAATATTTAGTATTATTGTTTGCAGATTGAGAAGGTAAAAATTCATTATTAAAATTTTCTGGTGTCGAAACATCGCAAAATTTAGCATTTTTAGACCACGTGCTTGCCCTCCAAGGGGTTGCATTTAAAATTTGAAATATTATGAATGCAAGGCGTGAGAAATTTTCTATGGAAGAATTTACAAGTATTAAATAGATTTATTTGTAGGGACAAGGAAAATTGAATAATAATTTGATAAAATAAATTAATCAAATAATTAAACAAATTACAAATTACTTCATTATTTTATTCTGGAAATATCGAGGATTAATTAAAAAGGTATGATAAACTTGAATTATATATTACATAGCATTTGTTACATTGCAATATTAACATTTGTATTATGTTAAATTGGGTGAACGAAGATTGTCATGTTTTGAAAAAACGATGTTTTGATATCTTTCCTAGGTTAGATTGATAAAGAGGAAAATTTTTATCTTTTCCGTTAATATTTATCTAAATGTACTTGAGATTGTTGGTAGTGAAATAGAATTAACATTCATTAAGTTCATTATTGAGTTTTCCGTATTTAAATATTTCTCAAGTACTGAAAATGAATACCTAAAAATTAAATTTACTATTTGAATAAAAAAATTATGGAATAATATATTTCTATTTAATAACCCGAATAAAATAATTTTAAAATGTTCATTAGATAAAAAATAATTTCAAAACTCTCTAAGATTTCTTACGGCAAAAGAAAAAATTACAAAAGATTTTTTTAAAATATTTAATTTCTTTATATAATTCATAGGAGATACAAACAGAAAAATATTTAAGTTATATTTTCTTAACCACTATTTACTTTTGTACACTATTTACGCAATAACTGCAGTAAAGTAAACCTTCCAAGCAAGAAAAATAAAATTCCTCTTGAATAAATTTTGAGAAGAAACTTCTGATTTATAAATTGTAAATCACTTTAAAAGATTTAACGGAATACAAATTTGCTGTCAAAATAAATAACACGAAAGTGAAACATATTGAATACTTAGTTAATGAAACGAAAACCGAATAAAATTCAACCAACCGACATGCTTCAAAAATATAATTTTGAAGCCTTCTTCATTTTGTGTTAAAGTATTGCTGCACAAACAATACGAAACGCATTAAGATCATCCTTTTAGTTCTTTCTTTACTCCTCTAACAAAAACAGAGTATTAAAAACTAATTACTACACTTTTTTAAAGGATTTTGCAAAAGAAAACTGTTTGCTGAAACCACTTATTTCAATTGAGTTTTGTGAAGCTGTTTTATTTTCTTACAGACACATTTTAAATATTTATTTAAAAGAACAGGTGTCGAATAATAATTTATTAAAATAAATTTTGATATTCATAAGAGATATATATTTATTAGTGGCTTCATTATTTGATTATGGATAGAAGGAGAATCAAAAAATCTTTTGTGAAATTATAAACTACTTGAATGCTGTATTATATAAGTACATACTGAACAAAAAATAGAAAAAAAAAAATCATGTAATAGGCTTAAATTATTGCACACGTTTTATATGACACGCACGCATTTTAAGCTTAACATTTTTTTTTAATCAGCAAGGTTTAGTACACATCTATTCATTTTTTTCTTTTAATTTTATTTTGTGCAATTTAAATTCAGAACTTCTTACACATTTTTTTTCAGACACTTTATGAAATGTAGCATCTATACCAGAAAGAATCATTTTTACTCAAATAAATATGCATGTTTTTCATTCGTAATTTTTTATTTAAAATATTATAAATGCATTAAATAGGATTTCATTACATAATTTATAAAATTTCAAAGAATAGTAATAATAAACAAGAATTCAGCAGAGCTCCATTATATGATAAAGACAACTTACGTAAATTTTCCAAGTAAGGAAAACAACAAATCTTCATACGTGAACTTTTATTTAAATTCTATTTCGATATATAAATCGTAACAATAGAAACAAAGAAAAAAAATGATCTGTCACACCGTTAATGCGATAACTGCATTAAAGCAAAGTCTCCAAACAAGAAAAACCAAAATTCTTTACGGAATAAATTTTGCGACAAAACTTCTAATTTACAAAGTGAAAAATTATTAAATCTTTTTAATACATTAAGCAACATACACATTTTCTGTTCTAAATTTAACATTACACACAATTGTAAGACACAATTGTAGAATATTTAGAAAATCAATAAAAGCAAAAACCTGATAAAATATAACGAATTGAAGTGCTCCAAAAGTCTAATTTTGAAGTCTCCATTAAAGAAGAGGGGAAAAAAATGATCTGTCACACCGTTAATGCGATAACTGCATTAAAGCAAAGTCTCCAAACAAGAAAAACCAAAATTCTTTTCGGAATAAATTTTGCGACAAAACTTCTGATTTACAAAATGAAAAATTATTAAATCTTTTTAATAGATTAAGCGACCTACACATTTTCTGTTCTAAATTAAACATTACAAAAGTAAGACACAATTGTAGAATACTTAGAAAATCAATAAAAACAAAAACCTGATAAAATATAACGAATTGAAGTGCTCCAAAAGTCTAATTTTGAAGATTCCACAAAGAAAAAAAAATGATCTGTAACAGCGTTAATGCGATAACTGCATTAAAGCAAAGTTTCCAAACAAGAAAAACCAAAATTCTTTTCAGAATAAATTTTGAGAAAAAACTTCTGATTTACAAATTGAAAAATTATTAAATCTTTTTAATAGATTAAGCGACCTACACATTTTCTGTTCTAAATTAAACATTACAAAAGTAAGACCCACTTGTAGAATACTTAGAAAAATCAATAAAATAAAAAACCTGATAAAATATAACGAATTGAAGTGCTCCAAAACTCTAATTTTGAAGTCGTCTTCAATTTGTGTTAAAGCATTACTATACAAACAATGCATTAAGACTATTTTCTTAGTTCATATTTTTCTCCCCTGACACACAAAGGGATTCAAAACTAATCACTTTACTTAAAAAAAAAAAAAAAAAAAAAAAAAACTTTTGTAATAAGAAACTGTTTGCTGAAACCACTTACACAAATTGGGTTTTCTGAAGCTGGTTTTATTATTCAGGCATAATTTTTAAAGAATTATTTAAAGGAGTGTAGAGATATGAATAATAATTTGTTAAAATAAATTAAAAAAATAATAATAAATAAAAAATAAAAAAATTACAAATTACTCCATTCTTTTATTCTGGAAATATCGAGGATTTATTTTATTTTTAAAAAAAAGTTATGGTAAATTTGAATTATATATTACATAGCATTTGTTACTTTTGTATTAACAATTGTAACAAATATAAATGTCATCTTTTGAAAAATATGTCTTTATGTTATGCTAATAAAGGAAGAATTTTATTAATTATTTAAATGAACATAGAGAGTAGAGAGTTGAATAATAATTTGTTGAAATAAATTAAAGAAATAATTAAAAAATAAATACTTCATTCTTTTATTTTGGAAATATCTAGGATTTATTTATTTATATATTTTTAACTTATTCATGACTTCATTAGTTTATTTCGGAAATATCTAGGATTTATTTATTTATATATTTTTAACTTATTCATGACTTCATTCGTTTATTTTGGAAATATCTAGGATTTATTTATTTATATATTTTTATAGTTATGGTAAATTTGAATTATATATTACATAGCGTTTGTTACTTTTGTATTAACAGTTGTATTATGTTAAATTGGAAAATAGATAAATGTTATCTTTTGAAAAATATGTCGTTAGGTTATGATAATAAAGGAGGAATTTTATTAATTATTTAAAAGAACATGTAGAGAGTTGAGTAATAATTTGATGAAATAATTTTAAAAAAATAATTAGAAAAATTACAAATGACTTCAGTCCTTTATTCTTGACATATCGAGGATTTATTTATTTATTAAGTTATGATAAGTTTAAATTATATATTACACATCATTTGTTACATTTGTGTTAACAATTGTATTATGTTAAATTGGGAAAACAAAGGCAAATGTAAATGTTATCGTTTGAGAAATATGTCTTTAGGTCATATTAATAAAAAAAGCATTTTATTAATTATTTAAATTAACATGGAGAGTTTCATAATAATTTGTTAAAATAAATTAAAAAAATAAATTGCAAATGACTTCATTATTTTATTCTGGAAATATAAATTATTTATTTATTTATTATTATTTTTTTAAGATATGGTAAATTTGAATTATATATTACACAGCATTTGTTATATTCGTATTAACAATTGAATTACGTTAAATTGAGAAAACAAAGATAAATGTTATCTTTTGAAAAAGATGTCGCTAGGTTATGTTAATAAAGAAGGAATTTTATTAATTATTTAAAGGAACATAGAGAGTTGAGTAATAATTTGTTGAAATAATTAAAAAATAAAATAATTAGAAAAATTACAAATGTTTTCATTCTTTTATTCTTGACATATCATGGATTTATTTATTTATTAAGTTATGATAAGATTAAATTATATATTACACATCATTTGTTACATTTGTGTTAACAATTGTATTATGTTAAATTGGGAAAACAAAGGCAAATGTAAATGTTTTCTTTTGAGAAATATGTCTTTAGGTTATAGTAATAAAAAAAAAAAAGCATTTTATTAATTATTTAAATTAACATGGAGAGTTTCATAATAATTTGTTAAAATAAATTTAAAAATAATTAAAAAAAATTGCAAATGACTTCATTATTTTATTCCGGAAATATAAAGGATTTATTTATTTATTTATTATTATTTTTGTAAGATATGGTAAATTTGAATTATATATTAGACATCATTTGTTAGATTCGTATGAACAATTGAATTATGTTAAATTGAGAAAACAAAGATAAATGTTATCTTTTGAAAAAGATGCCTTTAGGTTATGTTAATTAAAGAAGGAATTTTCTATCTTTACCTTTAAGGGTGTCAGTAAGGTCTCAAATTCTCTTCACTAATGTTAAACCTATGGGCTTGGAACGTATTTTTATTTTGAAAATATATAATCAGGAAATTAATATTTTTAAATTCTTTTTTCTGCGTAAGTAGTAGGAAACAGCCGGTTTTGCCTCATGAGGCGGTGCTGCGGTGCTAAATGAGGCGGTGCTGCGGTCCGGCGGCGGTGCTAAATTGTTGTAAAAGACTACGATGATAAAATTCAAACTTAAAATCGAGGGTGGGGCGAAAGGGTGTGCTATAGGAGAGGGGGTTTTAGGAGGGGGCAGCATGTTATAGTAGGGGGGGTATTTTTTTTAAGGGGGGCTTAATTTTAAAAAAATTAAAATTGTCTTATATTACCAGGTATCGGCTATGGTAGAGTACGACTACTATCCCCTTGCCCCCCCCTACCCCATGCCCCCCCCCCAATTTTTTTTTTTTAAATTTTAGGAGAGATAAAGTTTAAAGTGGTGTCGCCCTCTATCGGTAAGTATGAAAATTATGGAATTTAAAATGACTGCTTCTGAATTTTAAGTTATAGCATAGTATAAAATAAAATATTCTAAAGTATCTCATAATACTGCTTACAATAGAAATTTAAGTTATAGCATGCTGTAAAATAAAGTAACTTACCACTGCCTACAATGGAAATATATAGTTATAGCATAGCACTTAATAAATAATTTTAAAGTGTCTTAGCAAATTGCTTACAATGGAAATTTAAGTTATAGCATGGTGTAAAATAAAGTAACTTACCACTGCTTACAATGGAAATATATAGTTATAGAATAGCACTTAATAAATAATTTTAAAATGTGTTACCATAGTGCTCGCAAAGGAATATGAAATAGAAATTTAAGTTCTAACATAACGCTAAATAAATAATTTTAAAGTTTCTTAGCAAACTGCTTACAATGAAAATATTTAGTTAAAGCATAGCACTTAATAAATAATTTTAAAGTGTCTTAGCAAACTGCTTACAATGAAAATATTTAGTTATAGCGTAGCACTTAACAAAAATTTTAAAGTGACACATGTAAATAATTATAGTTATAAACCGACATATAGGCAGATAGGCAGGCACACAGACAAGCAGGCAGGCAGGTAGGCAGACAGACAGACACACAGTGAACTATTTGTTACGTACACAAGCATGCATATACGAAGTGAACTAATTGTAATAAAATACAAGACGTGCATACGTTTTAAAACATTTTTTTTTCTTCACAGAAATTAAGAAAATATTAAATTTCGACTACAACTTTCACTTTGAAATAGCGTACTCCCTTGTTAAAAATTATTAGCTTTTAACAAACATGTAAATGAAGCGGGGTTCGAACCTCGAACTTGAAAAAATGATCTCATGATGTGTTGATTTGCAGTAGGTTTAAACGAACACACCATGAGACCATGTTTATTAGACGCGATTTAAGATATATAAGAAAAGGTGTCACGTGACTGAACATATTGGATTATTACTATACAGTACTAATGATATTATAAATTTTGTAAAATAATTTAAGCTTTACGATAAACTTTAATGTTTAAACTTACAAACACATTGGAATGTATTTATAACATATAAAATAACCTTATAAAAGGTTGGTTGGTTTGTTGGTTTTATAAACTTGCAAAGCAAAG
Organism: Maratus michaelseni; assembly: GCA_963931845.1. NCBI lineage: Eukaryota > Metazoa > Arthropoda > Arachnida > Araneae > Salticidae > Maratus > Maratus michaelseni. The sequence continues at coordinate 84,740,257 of OZ007595.1, read as the reverse complement.
CGTATCTTTCCAATTTGCATACAAGAGATTTTGTAACATAAATTATATAATATAATACAGCAAATTTTAACTTACCAAGTGGGGTTTAAGGATACTGTATTAAAATTTTTAATTATATACTTTAAAAAAGAAAGCTTAACTTACCATTATGTTTATGATGGGATTCGAACTGTTAACCTGTTGACTTGCTTCTCAATGCGCTGCCAGTTACGCTACGAAGGCTCCGTACAATTAATATAAATAATGTTACTTTTTTTTCCCTAAGATTTACAAGTTAATAAAACAGGATATGACGACATTTGTAGAATAACATCCTGTTTTACAACGATAAGAATAGCAATATAAGAAACTTGTACGCCATAATGAATTTACTGTTTAAAGTTCTGTATCCTAACTTATACGATTGTTCTTCTAATTACCTAAAACCTTGCTGTATATTTGCTTGATCACCTATCTGTTTACCCTGCTTTTCGGATACTTCTAAACCTGAAAATGACTACTTCGCTTAACACATCTTACTATGAAATTTCAGAAATCAGCGAATTTAGTAGAATATTTCAGTATTTTGATGTTTTTACCCCATACCATTGGGACTTAGGGGAGGATACGATTGTCGAAGTGCAAATGAATAAGGACTGTGAGTTAAACGTTCACATTCAAAAATATAAAGAATTTGAGGAAAGTGGTAAAATGTACCCTACAAATGAAGGAATTACAATATCGTGCGCAACCTTTGATAAATTTGAAACGAGAATGACAAAATTTAATTTTGACTCTGCAGAAAAAGAAACATTCGTATCTAACAACGACTTACTAACGATTTATGTGGATAAGGAATCATGCATACTGCAAAAACTATTGAAACCTGATTGTTTACTACTTACAAAAGAACAATTTCTCAAACTAGAGAAAAATTGTATTGAAATTAGCGAATGTCTTATTCAAACTTTTTTAACAAAACTTTTACCTGTTTATGTTTTAAAAAACGTAAAAATATGTAAATGTTCTCACTTTACAGAGGAAGAGGCGATGGACTATTTTTTAGAATGCTTCGATCATGAATTAGAGAGATCAGTATATCGCACGTTTGACTGTTATTTATGTTCAATCGGCCAACCAGTAGAAATGGATCATGAATGTATGAGATATAATTTAAGAAAACAGTTTAACTGGTGCGCAGACAGTGCTTTGTTAAATTTCAACATTAAGGAATTTGTGAAAAACCTGCTAGAGAAATGTACATGTAATTATACTTATTTATTTTTTGAATCTATGAATGTAGACTTTTATAATAAGCATTTGAGCAATGTATTTATAAATTAACGTAGAAATGTTTTATATTTAATAAACATTTGTTTAGTTTTTCATCATGTGTCTGTTTTTTATTTATGTATAAGGAATAAATAAGTTTAGTTTTCGGAAAGTTTTACAATTTTTATTCAGAAAATGTAGAAACTTGTTTTATTTTTCTACAAAAATTAAGGATTTTATACTATTTCATTAAACATGTGTACCATTATTATAATATAACTTACATATTGTATACAAAATACTACCCTTTACTTGATAAATTATTTAAGATTTTAAACCAAAACTGAGCGAATATTATAAAGATTATCGAGTTTGAAAATAGATCTGTTGTCTACCAGAGCAAAAACAGGAAACTACTTATTTGCAGATAACATCCCTGTTTTCTTACTGATAACGATACTTCTTGTATAGTTTAAGGTATAAAAATTATTTCATTTACTTAATTAGCAATACCATATAATGAACGAGTATTTTCACACATTTAAATTTGCATTTTAAGCCACGATGAATACATAATAAAACATTACTTGTATACTTTTACATAAAAATTGAAAATACATTTATACTTAACGAAATCACCCACTGTATAATAAAAGATACTTTGCTAAATTACTTATGTTTAACATACAAACTAATTTCTGTATACGATATATAACACGTGACGCTATTTTTAATTATTTTAAGCATGCGCGCCCTCTACAATTAAATAAATATTCATGAAAAGTTTTATTTGAAATAATATACATACTGTTTCTGTACCGTTAAGACGTTCTAATTTTTTCTCCGTTTAAGTGATCTGTGATTTTAATTGATTTAAATTAAATAAGTACAATGCAAGACATGGTGTTAGACGAACCAACCAAGATAAGAAAAGCCTTGACATCGGAGTTTCAGGAGCAAATCGACTCTACTGTTTTAATGAAACCTGTTTTGAATAAGGAACCGATGGCTTCTTCATCAGATCAAGTCGATCAAAAGTTTCCTTTTACATGTGATACGTGTAAAAAAGTATTTACTAAAAAATATATGTTATTAAGACATATGAACTTACATTTAGAAAAAAAACCCTCTAAGTGTGATAATCTGTTTACTACAAAGAGCGCTTTACAGGTTGATATGCTAATTAATCCCAAGACATCTGCCACATATAAATGTGAGAAATGCAGTAAGACTTTCTCACGAAAAAATGTGTTAGTTAGACACATGAAATTTCACTTAGAAAAGAAACCTTTTAATTGTAAAATGTGTTCGAAATCATTTGTGCAGAAAAGCGACTTACAAAAGCATAACTTAGTACATTCTAAACAAGGCGTTATGCATAAATGTAATGAATGTGATAAAAAGTTTTTACGGGAAAAAAATTTAATAAATCATACTATGATTCATAACACCCCTCAGCAAAAGCAAAGGAATATTGAACCGTTTACCAGACACTATAAATGTGTCGATTGTTCTGAAATATTTAATCACAGATTTGACTTAGTGAAGCATAGAAAAATTCATCTCTCGCCCAAAGAACATATATCTGAACAGCGTACTGAACTTTTAAACCATTTACAGAATTTATTACTACGTATAGACACTTTACAAAATGCTATAAAAAATGAAACTATTCCTTTTTGAAATATTGACTTTACCAATTTATTTGAACTATGCATATTCTTGTATATACTAATGTATGTGTTTAAATAATTAAATAAATAATAGATAAGTGAAAAAGCTTTTGTGTTTTATTTTTCAATATGATTATATTATATCACTATTATGTGAATGAATGGACTTGTAAATTTATACACTATGTATAAAAGTAAATTTCTTGGACTTTTACAAGAAGTAAAAATTTAATACAAATATATTTCAGATTTTTTAAATATATTATTGATTCACATATGATAGTTAAATTAATATGCTATTAAACATATAATTTTGTATAATCTATATTATTAATTTTCTTTAACACATATTACTTTTTTACAATAAATCGATTTAACTAATTATACATTTGTGTAATTAAACAAACTTATTTTACTAAATATACGTATCGATAATTAATTTATGTTATTTACATACACATGATTATAGTTTTTATCGTACGCGATTAACTATTTATACATTTAATAAGCGTTGCCATACCCGCTTTTATAAATAATTAGATATTATAAAGCATACGGATTTCACATAAACAAGCAATATTCATTAAATGAACAATTTGAATCTTTAAGCTATAACGTCATATTTACTTTTAAACTTGCTTTTAACTGTAACCATCACTCTTTTTTAACCTATGTTAGTAACTGTTTAGATATAATATAATCAGTTTACTGTTGACTTTTGTCGTGACTGAACCTTTTACTGTTTGTTATTTAAAAAATGGCTTGTGAATTAGATGGGATTAAACGGTCGTGTGAAGAAATGGCTTCTTCAACAAAGTTTCAACGTTTAGATAAACCTATGGAAAATTCTGATTTTTATAAAAATGAATTTTTACCCAAATCTAATATACAGAAGAACTATGAAACACTATCACCTACCATGGACTTGTATGCAGCAGAGCCTAAGATTACCAAGGATTCTACAACCCCAATATTTACTAACTGTGATAATGACGAAACGTCTTTCCCCGACACCTGTTGTGAGTCTACCTCTGCTAAAAGCTTTTTGGATACAATGTTTAAGGATCTAGATTTTAAAAATTTGGAAACATATCTTACCTCACAGCCTACAAGTGGTTTAATTTCTTCAAATGAACCATCAACTAGCATTACACATAGTAGTGAACAATTATATAACATATCCCCTCCCATCGCATGTGTGAATAACATTTCCAAAACCAAACATGGTAAATCTCGCATTTTTGTCATGTTTCGGATTAAACTTGCTGATTTTATATTTTTAACTTTAAAACGACATTATAAACAGTTTTATGTACATATTGAAGAGATCAAACACAATGTATTTACAAATGAAGAAATTTCATCAACAAATAGAATTTTCATGGATATTTCAACATGGTATGAATTCCAATATAAAATTTTTGGATTTAATTTAAAATATAAAAGTTCATCGTTTATTGCTAACAATACAGTATTAGTGTTAAATTATAATAATTCTATTATGCAAATAAAAAATTTAAAGAATTATACACATTGTGTTTTAAACGATTTTCAGTTAGAAAATTTAAAAGAAAAAGCTATTGATTTTAATAGCAATCTTATTAAACACTTGTATACAGTTCATCTACCGCAGTTAATTAAGCAAAAATGCACACTCGTTAATTTACCTTCTGAAATCGAGCGTGTTTTACTAACGAAACTTATCTCTTCTATTGAGGATAATGTACTGACAATATTAAACCAAATTTATGAATGTGTAGGATGTATATTTAGACACCAATCCCAAAGTCTACATACATGTTTCACCTTTAATAAACGTGAAAGATTTAATCACTTAGGGGATATGATTTTAATGCTTGTAAATTTTGATTATGTTATTTCAAGGTTTTTAAACGGAGTTGAATGTATCAGTGAAAACTTTTTACATAACATTAATGTGGAATTTATTCGAAATGTATTATTTAAGTCCTGAAAATAAAATATTTTGCTTTAAATCTGTGTGTTTATTTAAACAAAATGTGTGTGTGTTTATTAATATTGTTTAACTTGCAATTTAAGATTAATGATTTCTGTTATATGTTTATAACAGAAACATGATAACATAGTATGTATACTAAATGTTAGTAACATACTACACATGTTAGTAAATGTATTTTTGAACTATTATAAAAGTTTTTAAAATTTTACAAGATAACAAAATTATTTTTCAGTTAAAAAGTTTTATAAATTTACAATTTTAAATTTAAAACTTAATAAAAGTATTTCATACTTTATCAATGTTGATTCGTCTTGTATCTTTATATTATATAATGGTAACATACTACCCAACTAACACAGAACTTGCGGGCCACTGATGGCTACGTTAGCCTTGGCCCAAACTAGTAGATGAGGGGCCGCAATCGTTTGCCGTAACGGCAACTTAAAAAAACTGTCACGCCGGCCACAATGTGGCCGCAACAGAATTGGCCATAACTACATTAAGATGCCCATAATTGTGCCACAAGTGGTTAATCATAATTGACGGATAGCCTAAAACTGGCCACAGTTATACTTTAAGTGGCAATTATTAATGAAAACTAGCCACAGTTTGGCCATTAACGATCATCGTGAATAAAATCTAGCCAGAAGATCGCCACAGCCATGCCACCTGCGTTTGTTAAGAATAAAAGCTACCCCAAAGCTGGCCATAAATGTTAATTTATTGGTCATCATAAATGTAAACTAGCCTTAAGCCAGCCATCCACATACCATCAATGCTATTCATTAATGAATGCATGCCGAAAGCTAGCCACTTTGTTGCCATGAATGGGCATCATTAATGTATGCAAGCCGAAAGCTAGCCACTTCGTTGCCATCATTAATGAATGCAAGCCGAAAGCTAGCCACTTTGTTGCCATCAATGGTAACCATTAATGAATGCATGCCGAAAGCTAGCCACTTTGTTGCCATGAATGGGCATCATTAATGTATGCAAGCCGAAAGCTAGCCACTTTGTTGCCATCAATGGTAATCATTAATGAATGCATGCCGAAAGCTAGCCACTTTGTTGCCATGAATGGGCATCATTAATGTATGCAAGCCGAAAGCTAGCCACTTCGTTGCCATCATTAATGAATGCAAGCCGAAATCTAGCCACTTTGTTGCCATCAATGGTAATCATTAATGAATGCATGCCGAAAGCTAGCCACTTTGTCGCCATCAATGGGCATCATTAATGAATGATAGCCCAAAGCTAGCCATATTCATGCCACTATTAGATATCATGAATGGAAGCTGGCCAGAATTATACTTTTTATGGTCCTCAAAAAAGTAAAGTTGAGCAAATCTCCATTTTTACTCCTTTGGCAGGGACAATTTTTTTTCTTTTTTTAAGTTATTTTAAACTTTAGAATCTAAATTTACTGGTCCATAATTTTTGTCTGAAAACTCTAAATATTTTATTCAAAATTTGAAAAAAAAAAAAAAATAATAATCTATTGGAATATTTTTCTTAACAAGAGCTCATAACACCAACCTGACTTTTATGCAAACATGTTTCACTTTATTATAATATTTTTCAGTTAAAAACTGCAATGGTGTTATAAGCACCCCATATTAAAAAGGTCAAAATACAATAAAATCGAAAGTGCTTCATATCTTGTATAGAATACTTTCAATCTGGAAGCAATAATAATAATTTTTTTTAAAAAAAGTGTCCCAATGGAGGCAAAAATTGGCCGTATCCACTCATGTCATTAGATCGGAATAAAAGGCCATATGGTTATGATTTATTTTTTAATGTTATTCTGAAAAAGTTGCAAAAGCCATAATTGTAATTAATAAAAAAAAAGTTGTAAAATAAGGTGTAACACAAGGTGTAAAATATATATTGAGCGTTAAATTACCAATGATGGTGAGAATACGAAAAAAAAACTAATTTTCTTCAATTTTTAATTAAATTATAGGTTTAAACATTCTATTCAAAGGAGTAAATTTTTAAGTAGTTTCAATTTATGTTTCTTCAAGCTAATTCACCAGGTGGATTGTCCAGCCAGAATTTCCATTGAAAATTGTTATCTAATGATTATATTCAACATCCCTTTTTCGAAGCAAATAAAAAATGTATAATGTTAAATGAGATATCATATGAAAGGATTTTCAAGCGACTTCTGACATAGTACACTCACATTTCTTTAAAACATGTATTTTGGTTAAAATTGCAAGTAATAAATTAAATAGGCATTGTTTTCAGAAATAAAATGAAAGTTTTTCCTCAAATTACTGTTGCCACAAAAATTAAATAACACAACAATGATTATAAAAAAAATGTTCAATAAAGATAAAGTGGACATGGTTGCTGCATGGGTTTATTTTATATTTATGATAAAAAAGCAAAATTTAAATTCAAACGCTCAATTTTTTTTTTTTCAAAACATTATGTCACTCTCTAATGTAGTTAAAATACAATTTATATATATATATATAGCTCTTGATATTTTCAGTCAGTTTTTACTGTAAAGTATGAAAGAATAAATTGGATTATATTCTGGCTTTATTTTTTTTTAGAAGTTTAAACATGCATCTAAAAAATATTAGATATTGCTAAAAAATATTAGGCTGCAGTGTGAAATCTTCACACAGGCCCACTAGTATATATTATTTCTGTTATCAACATCCCCTTTTCTCAGAAAATATGAAATGCACAACAATGAACGAGATGCCATAAGAAAGGATTTTGAACCAGCTTCTGACATAGTGCACTCACATCTCGATAAAACATATTTTTTGATTAAAAATTGCTGTAAATTAAAAATTAAATCTGCATTGTCTTCATAAAAGAAATGAAAGGCTTTCCTCAAATTAGTGTAGCCACAAAAATAAAATACCACATTATATAATGCTTAAAATGATTATAAAAAATAAATACTACAAAAAAGATAAAGTGGGACATAGTTGCTGCACGGGTTTATTTTATATTTATGACTAAAAAGCAAAATTGAAATGCTCAATTTATTTTTCTTTGTCCCATGTTTTTTTCCGAAACAGATGATGTCATCTCTAAAGCAGTTAATTAACTATAGATATATATATTTTTTTGTCTTTGCTATGCTCGATCAGTTTTTACTGTAACTGTGATGGAATAAACGAGATGATATTCTGGCTCGACTAATGTTGTTTGAAGATAGTTTCAGTCCTTAATTTTCCTTTACAAGTTTAAACCTGCATCTAAAGAGTATTAGATATTGCTAAAAAGTATTAGACTGCAGTGTGAAATCTTCGCACGGGTCCACTGGTGCTTTTATAATACAATTTCTTACCTGGATGTTTCTTCCAATTATCCAGCTTCAAAATAAAACAAAAACGCAGGAACTCTATTTTATAAAATTGGTAAAATGTTGACATTACTGATCATTGAAATTTAAGAATTTTTTTTAATGATGTAACTATATATATATGTAAATTAGGTCCGTTCAAAAAATGTCATTTCACTATCTTCATCTCTTTGGCATATAATATCAGAAAAATGTAGCAGTATTCCTATAAAGTAATGTTTTAGTCTGTTAAGGACTCTTCCCCCCTTTATACACATCATAGAACAAAATTTCAATGTATATATATTTACAAAATATTACTAATTGACAGAAAGCCAATTGTCACTATTTTCCTTCTTATGTAATCTTAAAATTTCTCTTATTAAATAAGTTTAATATTTTTTCAAAATAGTAGTGGCAGTTGATCTTCTAGAACACAGCAAGTTCACCATTCATACACTAAATCTTTTTTTTTTTTTTTTTTTTAAATGGACTAAACATTACTCATAAATAATAATATATCATTGTTTTTACTTTTTAAAAATTAGCAAGTAATGAGTACTGAATATATATATATATTTTTTTAATATATTACCAATAAAGAAATTTTTAAAATATTTTTCCTTCCAGCAGGAGGTATGTGACTTTTTGACTAACAAAATTTCAAACTGATTCATACAATATTATGTACATTAAAATTTTAATCTCAACTTCTAATGAGATTATGATGAAATTTTTATTAAAATTTTCAAAAGTTTTTATACAGCAAATTATTTTTAATACCTGATCTCCAAGCAATGCTAATTTATAATCAACCAACAAAAACAGTTTATCAGTTTTTAAAATATAGCCTACATAAAACACTTTTATTCAATTATATCTTAACCTGTAAAAAGAAGGGGGAATGTTCTCAGAATGAGAAAGAAGGGGAAAATATATAGTACATCTTTTTTAACAACATCACTTGCATAAATAAATATATATATTTAAAAACACTAGAACTGAATGCTTTTTTTTTTCATATAAATTTTATTTTTCACAACAAATGTAAAACAAACCAACCAAAAAACATTTATTTATGTATTTACAAGATGCTCAAAATTTATCAGAAATATTTTACAAGAAAATTTAATCCTGTTACAATTAAATTTCTGATGTTTCTTAATTTAAGTTTATAAACAAGAGCTGAAAATCTACAGTCATCTTCACAGAGAACTTTTTTCTTTCCAGATTTTTATTCTTCTTCTGAAAAACAAAAAATAAATTTTACAAAACAAAATTAAAATGCCTTACTTTAAAAACACCACTTATTAATTAGCCATTTATAAATATAATCGGAACAGAAATTATACAGTAGATTTCCGTTACAACGAATGCCACGGGACCACTAAAATATTTCGTTGTAACGGAATTACTCCTATTTATCTAATGAATTACATGTACACGTAAATAAATTATGTAAGATGTATGTTAGAAAGTAATTATGTAAGAAAATGTACCTTTCATTATAGAGGATTTTAATGGAAGACTAGTTAAATTAACATAGAAAAAGTTAGTAAATTAAAATTCAATATTAAAATTACAAAATTACGGACTAACCTTTATTTAGTAATACATTATTGCAGAAAATCTGTAATTTTAATTTGTACAAAGGAATGTGTTAGTTTATTATAACAAAAACATGTGCAACGAATGAATGTGAGAAAATACCTCCTCTAGAACATTCTTTTGATGAGAAACAAAAGCACGTATTTTCTCCAAGCATGAGAAAGCTTCCGAAGAGGTAACTTTTGAATCGTTGGTGACACCAATATCGTCATCACTATTTTCGTCATTTTGTTGGTCTAATGTAGTTTTAATGATTAAAATGATATTTTCATCAGTCACTTCAGAGCATGTTTGAATATTGTCATCCACAGATAAGAAATCCTCCCAATCCACCTGATCAGAGATTGATGTTAATTTTCTGGTAGCCTTCCAAATTGTGTTTAACTCAGAAGTTTAACTCTGTGTTTAACTCATATCCAAATCTAAAACTTCTGATTAATTTTCTTCGGTGTCAGTTAATCGGGCATGTTTCCAACAGTTAGAAATTGTTTTCTGGCTAATTTCTTGCCACGAACCAGAGATCAATTCAATAGCTTCTTTGAGATTTATTTTTGGTCTTTTGCCATTCTCTAAGCCGCAAAGAATTTCTTTTAGCAAAAGAGCTCAGTTGCGAGATTTTACAGCACGGATGATGCCATGGTCTAGACGTCTAGAGGCTGAAGAATAGAAGTGCAATTTGGCGGGAAGTACTCAAATTGGATGCAGTCTAATTTGGAGGAATTATCATGAGGCATGCAGTTATCAATCAGGAGAAGAATTTTCTGTTTTTTAGCTTTCATTTCTCTGTCAAATCGCACTAGCCAATCACTAAAGATATCTTGTGTCATACATGCCTTCTTATTGAATTTATAATCACAAGGCGAATGACAGTTCTTAAAGCAACGGGGCTTGCCAGAGTGACCAACAATTAATATTTTTCTGTTCTCGGTTCCAGATTTGTTACAAAAAAAAGTGCTGTAATTCGTTTCTTTGAAGTTTTCCCTCCAATGCATTTGTCGTCATTAAATGTTAATGTTTTTCTCGGTTCAAGTTGATAAAATATTCCAGCGTCGTCAGCATTAAAAATATCATCGGAGCTGTATGTCTTTATAAGGGCAGTTGCTTTTCCAGCTCTCCATTCATTTACAGCCTTTGTAGGTACATCACTTGCGTCGCCTCAAATTGATTTTATTACAATTCCATGGTGAGTACGAAAGCGATTGGGCCATCCAACACTGACTTGGAAATTTTCGATATCAAGCATTATTCCGAACTCTTGAGCTTTTTGCCTTATCAGAGGATCACATTGCGTGAACGAACATCGGCACAATCACTTGAACACGGCTTTATCGACATCTTGAAATTGGGACTGTCGCATTCGTTTTCTATGGGAACAAATGCTTGCAATTTGGAATTGTCTGTCAATATTTTCCTTATCTTTTAGAAATGTCGATAAACTCGATGGTGTTATTCCATATTTTTTGGCCACATCAGCTTTCCGCAATCCTTTATCAATCTCAGAAATTATAGCTTTCTTTTCTTCCAACGAAAATTGTTTTCGTTTCACACAAGCCATATTTTATCAATGAACGAAGCAAGAAACACACTGCAACAGGTATTGGCGTCAAAGATATCCCAGAACAAGCACAAACACTTCTTTCACAGTGAAGTGCACCTGCTGTTTGTCACGTGATCATTTTGAAGCGTATGGGCTAATGAAAAAAAAAGGAATTCGGAAACAGAAGTAAACAAACGAAAAAATATGAAATAGCACCTATCCCCAAAACAATGTTATTTTTTAACTTCGACGTGCTATTCGAAGTATATTTCATTTCTGTTAAGCAATTGAGAAAAAAGAAAAAAAAGCTCGATGATTTTTCGTTGTAACGGAATTGCTAGTAAAATGCACTTCGTTAAATCGGAATTCTTAATACATTGGGGTTAATGAAATTTGAAAAGGGGATTTGTCAAATTTCGTAGTAACGGGATTTTTCGTTGTAACGGGAATCTACTGTAATTTAAAAAAACTATTTACAAAAAGCTTTGTAGTTCAAGTTATTTGTACAAAATGAAACTATTTTATTGCAGTATACCTATATTTGCTTTTAACAAAAACTCATGAAAGGGCAGCGTTGTCAAATGACACCTAATTCCTTTTTTTTTTCTAGGTGCGAAACTGCATTTCATGGTGGCAATTTTATGTTATATCATATTCTCTCATTTCTTTTTGCAACCATGTTAACAATAATATTGTTTCTATTTTTATGTGTTAAGAGCAGGGGGGGAGGGGGGGGGGCTGTATATATTAAATACTTTATCTCTGTGTTAATCACTAAAACAAAATAAAAACAGGCTTTCTATAAATTCTTTTGAATAACTTCAAATATATAAATTCATATTCTTTACATATGATGTATGGGTGCTCTTTCTGTTCATTTCATAAAAGTCGAATTGCTCACTTTGTAAATGTTTCTAGAATTTGTATTGCTAGAAACCAGCAGTTCTTTATTTTCTTCACTTTATTTTTTCACATAACATTTCCTTCAAAATGGCTTTGTAAAGTAGGAAAATACATTGTGTACCTTATTTTTTCACATAACATTTCCTTCAAAATGGCTTTGTAAAGTAGGACAATACATTGTGTACCTCCAAGCTATAAATCTGATATTATCACTCATAAAACGATAGCATTTCAATTCTCACCGTAATTTAGTTCAAAATAAGGAAAAGCAATTTTTCAACTTTTCCCCGTCAAAGTTAAAAAAGTAAAATTTAAATTAGGTGGGATATAATATATCCCACCACGCCTCAAAGGGTTAAAAGACAATAAAGAAAAAATGAAGTTACTTTGACACAGGGTTGGGTTTCTTCCGGAAGAAACTGGAAAAAATGGAAAAAACTGGAAGAAACCAACAGAAAACAAAACAGATGCTCAAAATTAAAATATATTAACTATATAAAAGAATTAAATTCAAAACCTAATTATATGAAATTTAAATTGGAAACTAATTAATATTAAAAATATTATTTATGGAAAAATAAGTTATTTTTTAATAACAAACTTCAGGTTCAGCAGGTATTTACAGGTTATGTTTTTTACAACTTTAGAGGTAGGGGATATTTTTTTATTGTTTATATAATTTCTGTAAAAAAAAAAAAAACCTACCAATTCCTTATTTATCATATAAAAATGCAATATTTTAAAAACTATTGTGCAAAACTTAAAACAAACAAATTTGTAATTATGTATACTAGCATGCTGATTTAAAAGATAAATGTTCTGAAAATAAACTCTACAGGGATAAGAAATTTTTTCATCTTTTGCATTCATCCATTCTAAGTTGAGAAATTGATTGCAGCATCTTAAAGCTAAATTACTTCTGTTTTGTTATACAATGTTGCACTGTAGTAAGGAAAATGGAGATTTTAATGAAATCCTTCAATACAGTAATTACTGTATATTAGTTTCCTTAATAAAATGGGCGTAAATTCAAAGCACTGTCTTTTATTTAAAAGAGTTTCATTCTACAATAGGTAAATGATCCACATACTATTTACTACTGGTTACAGAAGTTTAAATTATATATATTAAAAAAAATGTGCCTCTTTTGAATTGAATTACCTTTAATTGATTTTGTGTATTTTGGATAAATTTATTTGGTACATTTCCATTATACCAACACCATTGTCGTCACCAAGTGCAATAATTGGCACAAAATGAAATTCATGTGAAAGGATTCAATTGGAAAAAAAAAAAAAAAAATGTTGGCACAAAATTGAGCATTTAAAAATATAACATTTGAAAATTACAGACTTTCACGAACTATTTTATTAAATCGACACGAATATAGACTTAAAATAAAAGAACAAATAAATATTATATGATAAATTAATAAAATTAACTCAATTTAAACTACAGGCATAGCATTGTAAATGTCTCTTAGCATTGCAGTAAGCATTTCACTTTTTGAATGAAGACGTTCATACTTTTTTTTTGTATCCAAAGTCCTGAAACAATTTTATTGCAGCGTCCTCATCATCTGGTAAATGCCTAATGGTAAAATCCACATTAGTGTCAACAATAAATATAAGTTACTACTTAATATTAAATATATTCTATTTGAAAAATAGCAAATTAAGATGTTTTGCGAGGTTACAGAGTAAATTAAGTAATAATAATAATTAAAAAGTGTCATGTTCAATAAATAGCAAATCACAATGTTTGGCACGGTTTGCAATAAAAATATTTACACGTTCAGGGTTTAAATAAATAGCACATTAGCATACATTTTGGCATGGTGTTAGAAAAGTCCCATTTATTTTATTCAGGTACACAATGATTGGAAAGCTTTAGACAGGTGTGTGATCTTGGCTAAAAAACTGGTGTAATTATCAATTTATCATACATAATTAAATTTTTATAAGTCTAATTAAATTGATGTAAGGTTATCTATTAGAAAATACATTTATTTTTATTGTATTTTACAAAGTTGTAACTTATATGGTAAATTCTTAAAGAAAAACAGTTTCTTCCATTTTTTCCACTTGGAAGAAACCTATTTCTTCAGGCCGGTTTTTTCCACTTTGGAAGAAACTTGCCAACCCTGCTTTGACACATCATAGACAATCTCTGACAAACAGATTTTTCCATTTTAATTTTGTTTTTTTAACAGTTAAAACTGTTTTGGCCAATAATTCAAAAATTTTTAGTAGCATTTGGGGACTCCTGAAAATCGGGGACCCTGGGCCCGTGCCCCGAATGCCCTGCCCATGACAGATATATAAATTTCTCTATTTTTAGCCGCAATCGATTGACAAATTTAGCAATTTTTCTCATGCGATCTTGGAAGAATTTTGCTATTTTTTCCCATGACTGACTGAATAGTTTCGTGATTTTTCCCACAGCTGACTGATGAATTTCAGAATATTTTCCTGCTACCAATTGCCGAATTGTGCAGGGAGGGAGGTTTTGCGACAAATAAGCAAATTTCCCAATTTTTTTCCTACAACAAACTGCCGAATTTTGAGATTTTTGAATTTTGTAATTTTTCTTGCGACCAAGTGACAAATTTTGTGATATTTTACTGTGACCAATAGACAAATCTTGCGATATTTTCTCATGACCGATAGATGATTTTTGTGATATTTTCCCGCTAAATTTTGGTGAAATTCGCGAAAGCAAATTCTTGCGAATCCACAATAATCAGGGCACATTTCCAGCTATATAAAAACGGGCAGGGCGCATTTACAACTATAAAAAAATGGGCAGGGTGCTGCGCCCTCTCGAAAACGTCTAGGGGAAACACTAATTACTCCAATACAAATATTGCCACAGTTATTTTATTCTAAAAACTTGATATTTGAGTAATTTTAATTTATTTTCAGCAGTGAAATTAACTCGAAATTATTGAATAACAAACATGTGAATTTTTACATTGCTAACTAAGCGTAACCAAGCTTCCAGGCTCGAACATATTTCACACTGTCAGTTTTACGCTTAGTTAGCAATGAAAAAAAAATCACCATTTTTATTACTTGATATTTGATTTAAAGGAAAATTTAAAAACATGGATTTGAACCTTCAGCTCCTCTCCAGAATCTTACATTTGCAAAATATTTTGGGCAAAACATAAGAATGTTTTAAAAATACCTTGAATTTAAATATCATTTTTTAAAGTTTCTTAAGAAAAAAGGGTCAAAGAAAGTATTAAAGAAGGTCCCTTTCTCCAAAGAATCTGCTTTATTTTTAATTTGTTAAAAATTATACATTACATATAATCAAAATCCAAATTAATTTATATGACAACATATTAAAAAAAAATCCTTAATTTAGAGGTCAGAAGATTAAATAATTTTATCACCACCTCCCTTCCTCTTCTACATACATAGCATAAATTAAAAAAAATTATTTAGCATAAATCTGTGTAATCTTAAGTATTGTCAAAGTTCATGAAAGTCAAAAACCCTGTTAACAAAAATTATTTGACACATTTCTGCAAAACTTTAAAAAATACTCAATCTTTTTCTATTAAATTTTACATTTCAAAAATTTAAATTAATTTAATTTTTATTAAATGTAAGTCCAGATTAGATGCACTATATTTCCAGAGGTGTCACAATAATCACAAAACTGAATCATCACTCTTGAAACAAATATTAAAACATTTAAAGCAAACATTTTCTAAGCACATGAGCTGAAGCATCAAAATTTTGAGTAATTTGAAGGACCCATTGTACAAGATGTTTACATTTCATGAAACTCTGCTAAACTGTTTTAACAAACTGTAAAATAACAATTTTGAATAAAATAATTTTAATAAAAATGAACAATTCCTATGCAATATGTAATAGACGAAGATTTTTTTATGATAACTTTTTGAATACAGTTTTGGTAAAATATTACAATTTAACTAAATTTTAATATGAAAAAGTTTACAAAATGATTTTTTGGCCATTTAAAAGATATCGCCAAATTTATCAGCCAATCGTGGTAAAAAATCTTAAAATTAGTCAATGGATTGTTGGGGAAAAAAAAAAAAATTTCGGTTAATGTACGCGAAGCATACATACACAAGTTACTGACCGCGGCTGGAATGAATTTCGTGCATTCTACAGATTGCTGTACAGCGAGTTTCATGCGTCCAGTGATGTTTTTTTTCGGTTAATGTACGCGAAACGTACATATACAAGTTACTGACCGCGGCTTGAATGAATTTCGTGCATTCTACAGATTGCTGTACAGCGAGTTTCATGCGTCCAGTGATGTTTTTTTTTCAGTTAATGTACGCGAAGCGTACATACACAAGTTACTGACCGCGGCAGGAATGAATTTCGTGCATTCTACAGATTGCTGTACAGCGAGTTTCATGCGTCCAGTGATGTTTTTTTTTCGGTTAATGTACGGCAAGCGTACATACACAAGTTACTGACCGCGGCTTGAATGAATTTCGTGCATTCTAGAGAATGCTGTACAGTGAGTTTCATGCGTCCAGTGATGTTTTTTTTCGGTTAATGTATGCCAAGCGTACATACACAAGTTACTGACCGTGGCTTGAATGAATTTCGTGCATTCTACAGATTGCTGTACGGCGAGTTTCATGCGTCCAGTGATGTTTTTTTCGGTTAATGTATGCGAAGCGTACATACACAAGTTACTGACCGCGGCTTGAATGAATTTCGTGCATTCTAGAGATTGCTGTACGGCGAGTTTCATGCGTTCAGTGATGTTTTTTTTTGGTTAATGTACGTGAAGCGTACATACACAAGTTACTGACCTCGGCTTAAATGAATTTCGTGCATTCTAGAGAATGCTGTACAGCGAGTTTCATGCGTCCAGTGATGTTTTTTTTCAGTTAATGTACGCGAAGCATAGTCAACCGCGTCTTGCATGTATTAGAAAAATGAAGAATATCGAAATTTTCCTCAATTATAACGTGTGTGGTGTGATGCAGAGAATTGACTATTTATAGAGTTTTTATGAGAATTTCTTTCATGAAGTAAACGTTGATTTTATTCCGTTTTGTGACAATTTTCAATTTTAAGCCTTATTTTACTAGAAATTTTTTAATTGTTAAAGGTAATAAATTATTAAACTTGATAAATATTTCAAAAAAATTCATAGAAAAAAAAAGATAATTTGTAAAAATGGATACAGATGGAAGAAAAAAGCTATAAATATGTAAAAATAGAAAAAATTTGATAAAAGTATGTAAAAATGGAAATATCTGGAGGAAAAAAATAGCCGAAAATTTGTAAAAATGAAGTATCTGGAGGAAAAAATAGCTAAAAATTTGTAAATTGAAAAAGCTAGAGGGAATAGATAACTAAAAATTTTTTTAAATGAAGAAATCTGGAGGAAAAATAGTTAAAAATTCATTAAAAAAAAAGGAAAAATAGTTTAAAATGGAAAAATTGGAGGAAAACATAGCAAAAAAATTGGAAATTCGGAAAATATGGTGGCAAAAATAGCTAAAAATGTGGGAAAATATGGTGGCAAAAATAGCTAAAAATGTGTGAAAATTGTAAAATCTGGAGGAAAAGTAGCTAACAATTTGTAAAAATGGAAATATGATGAGGAAAGAATAGTTAAAAATTTATACAAATGAAAAATACAAAAGAAAGAAAATTAAAAATATGGAAAAATCTGGAGGAAAAAAATGGCTAAAAATTTGTAAAAATGGTAAAATCCGGAAGAAAAAATAGCTAAAAATTTGTAAAAATAAAAAATCCAAATGAAAAAAATAGATATTTTTTAAAAAAAAAAATTGAGAAATTTGGAGAAAAAATTGCTAAAAATTTTTTTTAATTGAAAAATCCGGAGGAAAAAGTAGCTAAATTTTTTTTTTAATTGAAAAATCCGGAGGAAAAAGTAGCTAAAAATTGTTTAAATTGAAAAATTCGGAGGAAAAAGTAGCTAAAAATTTTTAAAAATTGAAAAATTCGGTAGAAAAAGTAGCTAAAAAATTTTTTAAAGCGGAAAAATCCAGAGGAAAAAGTAGCTAAAAATTTTTAAAAACGGAAAAATCCGGAGGAAAAAATAGCTAAAAATTTTTAAAAACGGAAAAATCCGGAGGAAAAAATAGCTAAAAATTTCAAAAAATGCAAAAAAAACAAAGGAAAAACATAGCTAAAAATTTATAAAAATGAAAAAAAAAGTAAAAACATAGCTAAATATTTATAAAAATGAAAAAAAAAAGTAAAAACATAGCTAAATATTTATAAAAATGAAAACAAAAGAAATAAAATAAAAACGTAGCTAAAATTTGTAAAAATGTAGAGGAAAAAATAGCTAAAAATTTGTAAAAATGAAAAATAGATGAAAAATAGCTAAAAACTTGTAAAAACGAAAAATCCAAATGAAAAAAGTAGGTTAAAATTGAAAAATCCGGAGGAAAAAATAGGGTAGAACTTTTTTTTATGGAAAAATCCGGAGGAAAAAATTTGTAAGAATAAAAATATCCGGAGGAATAAATAGTTCAAAATTTGGATAGAAAAATTGCTAAAAATGAAACAATACGGAGTGAAAAATAGCTAAATAGTTTTTTAAACGGAAACATCCGGCAGGAAAAATAGCTAAAAATTTGTAAAAATGGAAAAAATCGGAACGAAAAAATCGATAAAAGTTTATAAAAATTGAAATATCTGAAGGAAAATATCGGTAAAAGTTTGTAAAAATTGAAATATCTGAAGGAAAATATTGGTAAAAGTATGTAAAAATCGAAAAATGTGGCGGTAAAATTTACTAAAACTTTGTAAATATTCTTAAAACGAAATAAAATCAATGCTACGTTCACGGTGTACTTTGTGAAAGAATTTGCTTGACGATGTGTGTAAGTAATAAGTCGTCTGCCGAAAAGCTCGTGTTCTGATTGGGTAGAATTCGGAGGTTGCCGATTTCTCGGTTGGCGCGCGTCGTTCCTTGGCGTGCGTCAAAAAAATCGCCAAATCGGGGACCCTCGCTTATTCGAGGATTCTGCCGAAAAATATTTTAATAGCTTTTTTTTTTCTATAACTTTTAAGAGTAAAAAATAAGTACATTCTAGCTGTAAAAAAAGGTTAAAAAGTGTAAATTTTACACTTAAAGTGCAAAGGTTGGAAAGCTTTGTAAAGAGCTTTAACGTTTACCAACTGTATGCAGCTAAAATACAAGAGTGCACTTCTATTTTATGAATGTGTGAAATTAAATTTACTAATGTAAATTGATCAATACAGACAAAATTTGGAGCCTATTTAGGGGACCATCCCAAAATTCTTCCTAGTAAAGCAGGTCCCTTCACAATATACCTTTTAATAAACAGGATCTCTTCCCATTTTTTTTTTTTTAAATAACACAGGCAACTTAAAAAAAATTGAGTTTTAAAAAGGAAGAAGTCTTTAAAGACAAATTTGTTTTTGCATGTGGGGTAGCAATACTTTTAAAATCTGGAATTTTCTGAATTGACTATTTTATAAACAATCCATAAAAACATACTCTTCATTGTTAATTTTTATTTTATGTTTCAAAATGTGTAATTTGCAAACAAATTGAAAGGAAAACTTTAACAGAAGGACTTAAAGAAGTTATCAATAAACGTTAGGTTCAAATTTGAGTAACTAAATTTCATATTCATTACAAAATGTTATCTTTCACAAAAAAAAAAAAGAATAAATTTCACACAAATAACTTTTACTTTTTTCAAAATGGGCCCTAAGATAAAAGCCCTGCGTTACAAACTGAGTAAATTGACAACTTACCTTTGCTTGAATGCCAAACGAGTTTATGCTGCACAGTCATCTCTGCTGCCATCTCTGAACTGCGCCACCACAGTTTCCTGAAAAATATGAAAATAAATTGTAATAGGTTGCAATATTAAGCATTTATCATATTCAACTAGAAAATTAAAAAGAAAAAGTACAACTGATTAATGTATATAACTGATGTCAGTGAATCATTTTCTTCTTCTTTTAAATCAAAACTTATTTCAACATGCATACACACATAATTTGCATTAAATAAAATGGCATCTTATCTAAATATTGCTATGGGGAGGAAAAGAAAAAAAAAATTACTGAATCAGCCACACCAGCAGAAGTGCTGTGCACTTAGACTGTTTTAAATTTTTACACGCATATGCACTATAGCGCTTTTTACTGAAATTATGGTACTGAAAAAGAAAAACACTGCAGAACATAATATAAAAGATGGAGATAAATTATAGTTCCAGGAAAGTAATTAAGGAAGATAATTGATACAATGTTTGGTACTTTTCGGTTAGCTGGACACCAGTAATATATATACATGTATGTACTTGTACACATCATTGGCACCTGGCTAACCGAAAAGTACCCAATGTTTTATTTAACATAAAATTAAAAGTGTAATATCAGACAGGCTCTCTCCTCTTAATATTTTGGATGGGTGTAAAAAAAAAAAAAAAAATGTAACAGTATAGTATAACAGTGTGCAACTATTTTGGATTCCAAGAAAGAAATTGCATGCTTTGAGAGTATGTTGTCACAAACACAGAAAGAAAATTTCAGACTCGGGGGAGATGAGGTTAAAAAAAGGCTTAAAACAAGTTTTAAAAAGGAAGACGTCCTTAAAGACAAATTTGTTTTTGCATGAGGGGTAAGGGACGATGCAATACTTTGAAACAAAAAAAGGTACATTTCGGTTAGCCGGGCGCCAGTGATATATATCAACATATATAAATACATAATGTATATACCTATATATGTATATACATACATATATGTATATAAATATATGTATGTATATATATGTATATGCAGACATATGTGTATATACATAGATATGTGTATATATAATACATGTATATATATCATTGGCGCCCGGCTAACCGAAATGTACCCAAACAAATTATGTGCTTTCATTAGGAAAAAAAAAAAACCATTAAAAATTAATCTGGTTTGTTATTAAAAAAATATTTACAACATGAAAATATATTAAAAGCAACTGTTTATAAAAAGTTTGGGTCCTTTTCTGCTATACCAACACCATTGTCGCTAAGCATAATAATCGGCACAAAAGGAAATTCACATGAAACGAATCATTTGAAAACAAAAATAACATTGTTGGCACGAATTTAAGCACTTAAAAATAAAACGTTTGAAAATTGCAATACAAAATATGCACTTAAAATAAAAGAACAAATAAATATTACATAAGGTAATAAAATAAAACTCTATTTAAACTACAGGCTTGAAATTGTAAATGTCTCTTAGGATTGCTGTAAACATTTCATTTTTTGAATGAAGATGTTTATGAGTTTTTTTGATAAAAACTTTTTTTTTTATGTATCTAAAGTCCTAAAACAATTTTATTGCCGCTTCTACATCATCAAGTAACAGCTTAATGGTAAAATTCATTTCAGTGTCAATAATAAATGCAAGTTATAATTTAATAAATATTTTCTATTTGAAAAGTAGCAAGTTAAGATGTTTTATGAGGTTACGATTAAATAATAATAATAAAAGATTCACGTTCAATAAATAGTCCAATCAGAATGTTTGGTACAGTTTGCAATAAAAAATTCTTTACACGGTTAGGGTAGAAATAAATGGCAGATTAGCGTATATTTTGGCATGTGTTGGTATAACAGAAAAGTACCAAGTTGTGTTCCTATTACACGACTCTGATAAGTGGAATTTAAAAATTAAATCAGATTACTTAGCTTTTCGGCTAAACCAAAACATTTTGGGCACTATTGCCATGACTAATTAAAAATCACATTAATGAATTAAAAAGAAATTACCTACTTTATTAAAATCTTAAAAATAAAGTGAAATTTTGCAAATGGTCATTAATTAGTACATAAAATTCGAAGTTTTCTATTACTATCAAAATAAAAATATGCCAGTATCATCAGAAAATACAGAATATATATATATTAGTTAATTAAAACCAGATCTTAACATATGAAGTATAATTTCACTGAAAGACACTGGAGCTGTAAAATATTACTTTCCGCTTCCTGACTGGTTTAAGATTGTCAGCAATAAAGCAAATTATAAAACAGGCAACGGAGAATTATGAAAAAAATAAAAGCTGAATTTTTATTGGTTAATTTTTTTATAAACCAAAAACTTCCGAGATTGTTCATTACGGACACATTTTACTCTGATATATATATATAATTACAATCAACTTATTAATAGCATATTCAGGGCAGATGTAAGATCAGTAAAGAACTTTTTTTTTTATTCACTTCTGTAGAATTAAGTCGCATAATAAGCAAAGCAATGCAGTTAATTTTACACAATTGCTGATGCTTTTTCTCAGCTTTCTTTATCTTGAACTTAAATCTGTCCCTGAGAATGATGAAAACTAATTTTTAACTAACTCTTGGAATAATATAGAAAAATAATCTTACCTAATTAGTAAATCTAAATATCCAAAAACCAGTGAATGACGAGACTTAGACATAGACGACGCCACGATGCAGGAAAGGGAAATGTAAACAACGCTGCGATGTGCGATGACGCTGCCAAAAAGACATAAAAATCCCTACGAGACCGCAGAAAAAAAGCTATATTTCAATAGATTTATTTTTTCAAGTTTTTTTTTTTTTATCTTCAAAATTTCTCATACAACATTAAATAATTTTAAAAGTGGAAATTTTTCAATGCTGATTATTACAAAGCGGAAAACATTTAAAAATATATTTACAAAAATCCCCACTGGGAAAAAAAATGTGTTGGAAAAGGGAAATCTTGTTTCATCTTTCCCTGCATTACTCCCGGCTTGCCGTGTGAAAGGAGTGGGAGGGGGGGATCGGTATTTGGTATTTAAGCTAGTTAAGATTTTTTTTTTTCTTTTAAATCTAAATTTTGGAGTGTTTCAAAAAATGAAAATAACTTATTTTTTGGAACTGATTTATAGATAATATACAGATAATATAAAATCACCGCCCCCCCCCCCCCTCCAAGAAAAAAAAGATTTTTTTTTTTTTTTTTTTTTTTTTTTTTTTTTTCGTTTAACAGTAACTGCTTTTTGGTAAAGTGGCATTTATTTCTTTTGACAAATATTTTTTCATTGAAATTGAAATTTAAATTCCCATTTATCATTAATTTTTTTAATATGTTTATATAATATGTATGTCTAAAGATTGCAATATTCATTTTCATTCTAGGTGCTCACAAAAAATATTCATTTAAAGATATTAATGCATACTTTAAAAGCAAAAACATTAACAGTTTTTATGATTTTTTTTTTCCATAAAAACTCTTTAAATTAAAGAAGGGTACTTTTTGTGTATTTTTTATTGCATAAAATATTTAAATGCAGCATATTTTATCGTTTCACATAAATCCAGGTTTAAAATAACGAAAATCATCTTATAAAATGTGAAGTAAAGATACTTTTTATTTCTTATAATAAAAATGTCGAGAAGATTATACTGGGCCACTGACTTTTAAACAATGATAGATTTGTATATCTTGGCCGCAAACGTACTTTCATTCGCTATTGGGCACTGAAATTGCATTAAGTTTCCCCGCCATTTGCCCGTTAACGATTTGGCGATAGACATCCGGTGTGCGGGCGCTTCAGTTAAAATACATTAATGGCTGGATACAAATTGCCGCAAACTTTTTTGGCCACAACGTTTACAACAGGTGGCCAAAAATCTCGTGTTTGCTGGGTATATAGTTGTTATGTTACTACATATACTTATAAAAATAATTTAAACATGTTATATTATTGTAAAAGTTTTTAAAAAATTTACAAAGTAACTTAATTAAATTATAAGTAAACAAAATAATTATTTTTTTAATTAAAATAAATTAACAAAAATGAAAAGTTATCAAAATTATTTTATAAATGTTTTAAAATACTTAATTTTAATAAATTGTGTCTATGTATACATATATATGTATGTACCTATATACATGTGGAACTTTAGTTAAGTAATCGAAATTCTCAAACTTTGTCATTAGAAACCCTATATTCTGATAATTAATAACAATTAGCTTTAAATTAAAGAAATAGATTAATTTGTACTTACAAATATAACCCACTTATAATAGCACGTCCATCTTACATAGTTACTTCAGACATTATGCTTGTTTCTATCCTAGCAACAGGATGTTTTTGTCTTATCACGTGATTTCCTTTAAAGTCACGTGATCATGAAGATAAGAATTAAACACAACGTGTTTGACATTTTCACTTCTGCTATAGAAGAGGCTTGTTTGGTAAGTTATAATGTCCTGTATTCTTTATTTTACACTTTATTTTACAATTTATTAAGAAGATCTAATTTAAATAACGTTTATATTGCAAACGTAAGGTAAAAGCACTAAATTATTGTTTTAAAAGCCTTTTATTTTGTAATTCTGTCGACAATAAGATGATGTAATACATTTAAAATCTTACTATTGGGTTTTATTTCAGCATAAACATTATTTATTCAACTGGCTTTTTAAGTTATATATAATATAACTTGTAAATACATAGTATATTTATATACCAAATCCATAAGTATACATATATACTTAAATAACATGTAAGTATACATATACTTATAGATACTTATAGTATAAAAATATACTATGTATTTACAAGTTATATTATATATAACTTAAAAATTTTGTAAACATGATATATTAATGAAGAAATATTATTTTCCGCTTGTGTAAGAAAATTAAGTTACTTCTAAAAGCAATAGCCAGTTGAATAAATAATGTTTATGCTGAAATAAAACCCAATAGTAAGATTTTAAATGTATTACATCATCTTATTGTCGACAGAATTACAAAATAAAAGGCTTTTAAAACAATAATTTAGTGCTTTTACCTGACGTTTGCAATATAAACGTTATTTAAATTAGATCTTCTTAATAAATTGTAAAATAAAGTGTAAAATAAAGAATACAGGACATTATAACTTACCAAACAAGCCTCTTCTATAGCAGAAGTGAAAATGTCAAACACGTTGTGTTTAATTCTTATCTTCATGATCACGTGACTTTAAAGGAAATCACGTGATACGACAAAAACATCCTGTTGCTAGGATAGAAACAAGCATAATGTCTGAAGTAACTATGTAAGATGGACGTGCTATTATAAGTGGGTTATATTTGTAAGTACAAATTAATCTATTTCTTTAATTTAAAGCTAATTGTTATTAATTATCAGAATATAGGGTTTCTAATGACAAAGTTTGAGAATTTCGATTACTTAACTAAAGTTCCACATGTATATAGGTACATACATATATATGTATACATAGACACAATTTATTAAAATTAAGTATTTTAAAACATTTATAAAATAATTTTGATAACTTTTCATTTTTGTTAATTTATTTTAATTAAAAAAAATAATTATTTTGTTTACTTATAATTTAATTAAGTTACTTTGTAAATTTTTTAAAAACTTTTACAATAATATAACATGTTTAAATTATTTTTATAAGTATATGTAGTAACATAACAACTATATAGTATGTTACCATTATATAATATAAAGATACAAGACGAATCAACATTGATAAAGTATGAAATACTTTTATTAAGTTTTAAATTTAAAATTGTAAATTTATAAAACTTTTTAACTGAAAAATAATTTTGTTATCTTGTAAAATTTTAAAAACTTTTATAATAGTTCAAAAATACATTTACTAACATGTGTAGTATGTTACTAACATTTAGTATACATACTATGTTATCATGTTTCTGTTATAAACATATAACAGAAATCATTAATCTTAAATTGCAAGTTAAACAATATTAATAAACACACACACATTTTGTTTAAATAAACACACAGATTTAAAGCAAAATATTTTATTTTCAGGACTTAAATAATACATTTCGAATAAATTCCACATTAATGTTATGTAAAAAGTTTTCACTGATACATTCAACTCCGTTTAAAAACCTTGAAATAACATAATCAAAATTTACAAGCATTAAAATCATATCCCCTAAGTGATTAAATCTTTCACGTTTATTAAAGGTGAAACATGTATGTAGACTTTGGGATTGGTGTCTAAATATACATCCTACACATTCATAAATTTGGTTTAATATTGTCAGTACATTATCCTCAATAGAAGAGATAAGTTTCGTTAGTAAAACACGCTCGATTTCAGAAGGTAAATTAACGAGTGTGCATTTTTGCTTAATTAACTGCGGTAGATGAACTGTATACAAGTGTTTAATAAGATTGCTATTAAAATCAATAGCTTTTTCTTTTAAATTTTCTAACTGAAAATCGTTTAAAACACAATGTGTATAATTCTTTAAATTTTTTATTTGCATAATAGAATTATTATAATTTAACACTAATACTGTATTGTTAGCAATAAACGATGAACTTTTATATTTTAAATTAAATCCAAAAATTTTATATTGGAATTCATACCATGTTGAAATATCCATGAAAATTCTATTTGTTGATGAAATTTCTTCATTTGTAAATACATTGTGTTTGATCTCTTCAATATGTACATAAAACTGTTTATAATGTCGTTTTAAAGTTAAAAATATAAAATCAGCAAGTTTAATCCGAAACATGACAAAAATGCGAGATTTACCATGTTTGGTTTTGGAAATGTTATTCACACATGCGATGGGAGGGGATATGTTATATAATTGTTCACTACTATGTGTAATGCTAGTTGATGGTTCATTTGAAGAAATTAAACCACTTGTAGGCTGTGAGGTAAGATATGTTTCCAAATTTTTAAAATCTAGATCCTTAAACATTGTATCCAAAAAGCTTTTAGCAGAGGTAGACTCACAACAGGTGTCGGGGAAAGACGTTTCGTCATTATCACAGTTAGTAAATATTGGGGTTGTAGAATCCTTGGTAATCTTAGGCTCTGCTGCATACAAGTCCATGGTAGGTGATAGTGTTTCATAGTTCTTCTGTATATTAGATTTGGGTAAAAATTCATTTTTATAAAAATCAGAATTTTCCATAGGTTTATCTAAACGTTGAAACTTTGTTGAAGAAGCCATTTCTTCACACGACCGTTTAATCCCATCTAATTCACAAGCCATTTTTTAAATAACAAACAGTAAAAGGTTCAGTCACGACAAAAGTCAACAGTAAACTGATTATATTATATCTAAACAGTTACTAACATAGGTTAAAAAAGAGTGATGGTTACAGTTAAAAGCAAGTTTAAAAGTAAATATGACGTTATAGCTTAAAGATTCAAATTGTTCATTTAATGAATATTGCTTGTTTATGTGAAATCCGTATGCTTTATAATATCTAATTATTTATAAAAGCGGGTATGGCAACGCTTATTAAATGTATAAATAGTTAATCGCGTACGATAAAAACTATAATCATGTGTATGTAAATAACATAAATTAATTATCGATACGTATATTTAGTAAAATAAGTTTGTTTAATTACACAAATGTATAATTAGTTAAATCGATTTATTGTAAAAAAGTAATATGTGTTAAAGAAAATTAATAATATAGATTATACAAAATTATATGTTTAATAGCATATTAATTTAACTATCATATGTGAATCAATAATATATTTAAAAAATCTGAAATATATTTGTATTAAATTTTTACTTCTTGTAAAAGTCCAAGAAATTTACTTTTATACATAGTGTATAAATTTACAAGTCCATTCATTCACATAATAGTGATATAATATAATCATATTGAAAAATAAAACACAAAAGCTTTTTCACTTATCTATTATTTATTTAATTATTTAAACACATACATTAGTATATACAAGAATATGCATAGTTCAAATAAATTGGTAAAGTCAATATTTCAAAAAGGAATAGTTTCATTTTTTATAGCATTTTGTAAAGTGTCTATACGTAGTAATAAATTCTGTAAATGGTTTAAAAGTTCAGTACGCTGTTCAGATATATGTTCTTTGGGCGAGAGATGAATTTTTCTATGCTTCACTAAGTCAAATCTGTGATTAAATATTTCAGAACAATCGACACATTTATAGTGTCTGGTAAACGGTTCAATATTCCTTTGCTTTTGCTGAGGGGTGTTATGAATCATAGTATGATTTATTAAATTTTTTTCCCGTAAAAACTTTTTATCACATTCATTACATTTATGCATAACGCCTTGTTTAGAATGTACTAAGTTATGCTTTTGTAAGTCGCTTTTCTGCACAAATGATTTCGAACACATTTTACAATTAAAAGGTTTCTTTTCTAAGTGAAATTTCATGTGTCTAACTAACACATTTTTTCGTGAGAAAGTCTTACTGCATTTCTCACATTTATATGTGGCAGATGTCTTGGGATTAATTAGCATATCAACCTGTAAAGCGCTCTTTGTAGTAAACAGATTATCACACTTAGAGGGTTTTTTTTCTAAATGTAAGTTCATATGTCTTAATAACATATATTTTTTAGTAAATACTTTTTTACACGTATCACATGTAAAAGGAAACTTTTGATCGACTTGATCTGATGAAGAAGCCATCGGTTCCTTATTCAAAACAGGTTTCATTAAAACAGTAGAGTCGATTTGCTCCTGAAACTCCGATGTCAAGGCTTTTCTTATCTTGGTTGGTTCGTCTAACACCATGTCTTGCATTGTACTTATTTAATTTAAATCAATTAAAATCACAGATCACTTAAACGGAGAAAAAATTAGAACGTCTTAACGGTACAGAAACAGTATGTATATTATTTCAAATAAAACTTTTCATGAATATTTATTTAATTGTAGAGGGCGCGCATGCTTAAAATAATTAAAAATAGCGTCACGTGTTATATATCGTATACAGAAATTAGTTTGTATGTTAAACATAAGTAATTTAGCAAAGTATCTTTTATTATACAGTGGGTGATTTCGTTAAGTATAAATGTATTTTCAATTTTTATGTAAAAGTATACAAGTAATGTTTTATTATGTATTCATCGTGGCTTAAAATGCAAATTTAAATGTGTGAAAATACTCGTTCATTATATGGTATTGCTAATTAAGTAAATGAAATAATTTTTATACCTTAAACTATACAAGAAGTATCGTTATCAGTAAGAAAACAGGGATGTTATCTGCAAATAAGTAGTTTCCTGTTTTTGCTCTGGTAGACAACAGATCTATTTTCAAACTCGATAATCTTTATAATATTCGCTCAGTTTTGGTTTAAAATCTTAAATAATTTATCAAGTAAAGGGTAGTATTTTGTATACAATATGTAAGTTATATTATAATAATGGTACACATGTTTAATGAAATAGTATAAAATCCTTAATTTTTGTAGAAAAATAAAACAAGTTTCTACATTTTCTGAATAAAAATTGTAAAACTTTCCGAAAACTAAACTTATTTATTCCTTATACATAAATAAAAAACAGACACATGATGAAAAACTAAACAAATGTTTATTAAATATAAAACATTTCTACGTTAATTTATAAATACATTGCTCAAATGCTTATTATAAAAGTCTACATTCATAGATTCAAAAAATAAATAAGTATAATTACATGTACATTTCTCTAGCAGGTTTTTCACAAATTCCTTAATGTTGAAATTTAACAAAGCACTGTCTGCGCACCAGTTAAACTGTTTTCTTAAATTATATCTCATACATTCATGATCCATTTCTACTGGTTGGCCGATTGAACATAAATAACAGTCAAACGTGCGATATACTGATCTCTCTAATTCATGATCGAAGCATTCTAAAAAATAGTCCATCGCCTCTTCCTCTGTAAAGTGAGAACATTTACATATTTTTACGTTTTTTAAAACATAAACAGGTAAAAGTTTTGTTAAAAAAGTTTGAATAAGACATTCGCTAATTTCAATACAATTTTTCTCTAGTTTGAGAAATTGTTCTTTTGTAAGTAGTAAACAATCAGGTTTCAATAGTTTTTGCAGTATGCATGATTCCTTATCCACATAAATCGTTAGTAAGTCGTTGTTAGATACGAATGTTTCTTTTTCTGCAGAGTCAAAATTAAATTTTGTCATTCTCGTTTCAAATTTATCAAAGGTTGCGCACGATATTGTAATTCCTTCATTTGTAGGGTACATTTTACCACTTTCCTCAAATTCTTTATATTTTTGAATGTGAACGTTTAACTCACAGTCCTTATTCATTTGCACTTCGACAATCGTATCCTCCCCTAAGTCCCAATGGTATGGGGTAAAAACATCAAAATACTGAAATATTCTACTAAATTCGCTGATTTCTGAAATTTCATAGTAAGATGTGTTAAGCGAAGTAGTCATTTTCAGGTTTAGAAGTATCCGAAAAGCAGGGTAAACAGATAGGTGATCAAGCAAATATACAGCAAGGTTTTAGGTAATTAGAAGAACAATCGTATAAGTTAGGATACAGAACTTTAAACAGTAAATTCATTATGGCGTACAAGTTTCTTATATTGCTATTCTTATCGTTGTAAAACAGGATGTTATTCTACAAATGTCGTCATATCCTGTTTTATTAACTTGTAAATCTTAGGGAAAAAAAAGTAACATTATTTATATTAATTGTACGGAGCCTTCGTAGCGTAACTGGCAGCGCATTGAGAAGCAAGTCAACAGGTTAACAGTTCGAATCCCATCATAAACATAATGGTAAGTTAAGCTTTCTTTTTTAAAGTATATAATTAAAAATTTTAATACAGTATCCTTAAACCCCACTTGGTAAGTTAAAATTTGCTGTATTATATTATATAATTTATGTTACAAAATCTCTTGTATGCAAATTGGAAAGATACGCTTTGCTTTGCAAGTTTATAAAACCAACAAACCAACCAACCTTTTATAAGGTTATTTTATATGTTATAAATACATTCCAATGTGTTTGTAAGTTTAAACATTAAAGTTTATCGTAAAGCTTAAATTATTTTACAA
Organism: Maratus michaelseni; assembly: GCA_963931845.1. Lineage (NCBI taxonomy): Eukaryota > Metazoa > Arthropoda > Arachnida > Araneae > Salticidae > Maratus > Maratus michaelseni. The sequence goes on along the minus strand of OZ007595.1, from coordinate 84,709,132 downwards.
AATTTATAATATCATTAGTACTGTATAGTAATAATCCAATATGTTCAGTCACGTGACACCTTTTCTTATATATCTTAAATCGCGTCTAATAAACATGGTCTCATGGTGTGTTCGTTTAAACCTACTGCAAATCAACACATCATGAGATCATTTTTTCAAGTTCGAGGTTCGAACCCCGCTTCATTTACATGTTTGTTAAAAGCTAATAATTTTTAACAAGGGAGTACGCTATTTCAAAGTGAAAGTTGTAGTCGAAATTTAATATTTTCTTAATTTCTGTGAAGAAAAAAAAATGTTTTAAAACGTATGCACGTCTTGTATTTTATTACAATTAGTTCACTTCGTATATGCATGCTTGTGTACGTAACAAATAGTTCACTGTGTGTCTGTCTGTCTGCCTACCTGCCTGCCTGCTTGTCTGTGTGCCTGCCTATCTGCCTATATGTCGGTTTATAACTATAATTATTTACATGTGTCACTTTAAAATTTTTGTTAAGTGCTACGCTATAACTAAATATTTCCATTGTAAGCAGTTTGGTAAGAAACTTTAAAATATTTTATTAAGTGCTATGCTTTAACTAAATATTTTCATTGTAAGCAGTTTGCTAAGAAACTTCAATATTAACTTCTAATTTATTTAGCGTTATGTTAGAACTTAAATTTCTATTTCATATTCCTTTGCGAGCACTATGGTAACACATTTTAAAATTATTTATTAAGTGCTATTCTATAACTATATATTTCCATTGTAAGCAGTTTGGTAAGAAACTTTAAAATATTTTATTAAGTGCTATGCTTTAACTAAATATTTTCATTGTAAGCAGTTTGCTAAGACACTTTAAAATTATTTATTAAGTGCTATGCTTTAACTAAATATTTTCATTGTAAGCAGTTTGCTAAGAAACTTTAAGATTATTTATTTAGCGTTATGTTAGAACTTAAATTTCTATTTCATATTCCTTTGCGAGCACTATGGTAACACATTTTAAAATTATTTATTAAGTGCTATGCTATAACTATATATTTCCATTGTAAGCAGTGGTAAGTTACTTTATTTTACACCATGCTATAACTTAAATTTCCATTGTAAGCAATTTGCTAAGACACTTTAAAATTATTTATTAAGTGCTATGCTATAACTATATATTTCCATTGTAGGCAGTGGTAAGTTACTTTATTTTACAGCATGCTATAACTTAAATTTCTATTGTAAGCAGTATTATGAGATACTTTAGAATATTTTATTTTATACTATGCTATAACTTAAAATTCAGAAGCAGTCATTTTAAATTCCATAATTTTCATACTTACCGATAGAGGGCGACACCACTTTAAACTTTATCTCTCCTAAAATTAAAAAAAAAAATTGGGGGGGGGGCAAGGGGATAGTAGTCGTACTCTACCATAGCCGATACCTGGTAATATAAGACAATTTTAAATTTTTTAAAATTAAGCCCCCCTTAAAAAAAATACCCCCTACTATAACATGCTGCCCCCTCCTAAAACCCCCTCTCCTATAGCACACCCTTTCGCCCCACCCTCGATTTTAAGTTTGAATTTTATCATCGTAGTCTTTTACAACAATTTAGCACCGCCGCCGGACCGCAGCACCGCCTCATTTAGCACCGCAGCACCGCCTCATGAGGCAAAACCGGCTTTTTCCTACTACTTGCGTACTCTTCTAAACTAATCTTTCTTTTTTAATTGTCAAAATATTTCTAAAATATATATTAGTTAATTTTACTGCAACACATAAAATATTAAGTTAAGCATAGATTTTAGAAATTTTTTTTGTTAACTAAAAAAAGAAAGATTAGTTTAGAAGAGTATACAGAAAAAAAATGGTTAAAAATTAATTTTTTGAGGAAATATTTAAAAAATACTAATGCGACCCATCCTCATAGGTTTAAGATTGGCGATGGTAATTTGAGATCTCACTGATTAACGCTCTTAATATTTATATTGAAGCTACTTGAGATTATTGGTGATAAAATATTTAAAGTTCATTAAGTTATCAAATATTTCTCAAAATTAATAGACCTAAAATTTAATTTTTTTATTTCAATAGAAAATTGTGGGAATAATATATTTGTATTTAAGAACCTGAATAAAATAATTTTAAAACATTCTTTAGTATGAAAAATACAAATTTGAAAACTGTCTTTATTATTACTTTATAAATTACTTCATAAGAAATACCAACAGAAAAATATTTAGCTTATATTTTCTTAAACACTATTTATTTTTCTACATTCTATTTACGATAACCTGCAGTAAAGTAAACCTTCCAAGCAAGGAAAAGAAAATTCCTCTTGAATAAATTTTGAGAGGAATCTTCTGATTCATAAAATGTAAATCACTTTTCACAAATTTTCTGCCAAAATAAATAACACGAAAGTGAAACATATTTAATACTTAATCAATGAAACGAAAATGAATAAAATTCCATAAACCGACGTGCTTCAAAAATCTACTTTTGAAGCCTTCTTCATTTTGTGTTAAAGTATTGCTGCACAAACAATACGAAACGCATTAAGACCATTCTCTTACAAGGATAGAGCCAATCTTGGTAATCACAGATTTTGATTATTTTCATATATGTTGTTGGGTAAAAGCCCCTTAGTCTCAGGTTCAACGGATTTTATACAACGCTGCTTAGTTCTCGAGAAATAGGGGGCCTAATATTATAACACAACTTAAATACCGTAAAATTCCGGCCTATAATCCACGGATCAAAAAAGCGTGTTTCGAACCGGAAATTTTATCTTATTAAACGCATGTTACTAAATTGCTGTAAATATTTGAGTTCAATTATTGAATAAAATTTCTGGGTCGAAACATGGTTGTTTGATCCGCGGATTATAGGCAGGAAATTACGGTATTTAAGTTTCGACCCAGAAATTTTATTCAGTAAATGAAGTCAAATATTTACAGCGATTTAGTAAGTTACGTTTCATAAAATAAAATTTCCAGGTCGAAACATAATTGTTTGTTCTGCGGATTATAGGCGGGATGGATGATATTTATGCTGTGTTATAATATTAGACCCCCTATTTCTCGAGAACTAAAGAACGTTGAATAAAATCTGTTGAACTTGAGACTAAGGGGCTTCTACCCTACAACTTATATAAAAATAATCAAAATCTGTGATACCAAGCTTGGCCCAATCCTTGCTAGTTCATACTTTTCTCCTCCGAGAAAGAGATTCAAAACTAATTATCACATTTTTAGGTAGATTTCGTATTACATTCTCTCCTATGTTGGAGTTTCTGGAAAAGTTGTGCAGATCTACGTCGATCATGACTCCCAGAACCCAAAACCACCCCCAGTTCAAAACTTTATCTATCTATCTATCAGTTTTTTGTGGACACGATAACTTCAATAATTCTGCACAAATCTCTTCCAAACTGGTACATAAAATCAAGGGGCATAAAATTTCGGTCAAGTTCGTTAATGGACAAAATCGAACCAGGGGCGGGGGGAGTTTTTGTGAAAGCAGAAAATACTCCATAACTTCTTAATTATGATACGTATGGAATCCGTTTAAATTTATTATTACTTCTAGGAAAAGGGCCAAAAATTTATGTATGACAGATTTTTGATTTCATTAAAAATGGCCTCCAGGGGGGGGGATATGGGTTTAAGAAAAAAAAATTCATAACTTTGCCAATTCACATGATATCAAATTCGCTTAAATTTATTATAAATCCTCTTAATATTATCTACAACTTTTATGTTGAGAAGATTTTTATAGGAACAACCCTTAGAGCAGAAAAAAATTAAAAACAAAATTATCCCTGCCGACTCCACCTAGAGACACAGGTAGATTTTGAAGTGGGCGGTACCAGCTGCCGCATCATGGAAAAAAGTCATTTCTTCTGCAATTCCCAATAAACAGGCACCCCACGGTCTGCGTCTTGTTTAAAAAGGCTTTTGTAAGAAGAAACTGTTTGCTGAAACCACTTGCAGAAATTGAGTTTTCTGAAGCTGTTTTTCTCCCTTACAGACACATTAAAAATTTATTTAAAGAAACAAGAGTTGAATAATAATTTGTTAAAATAAATTTTGATATTCCTAAAAGAGGTATTAATGGCTTCATTATTTGATTATGGACATAAGGAAAGTTAAAAATTTTTCGGAAATTATAAAGTACTTGTACTTTGCATTATATAACATTCATACTGATAAAAGAAAATGTGAGAGGCTTAAATTATTGCATACTTTATATGAAAAGCATTCATTTTAAGCTTAACAATTATTTGTTGCTAAAAGTATAGCTAACAGATTTACTACATATAAATTTATTTTATTTTATTTTATTTATTTTATGTTATTTATTTTATTTTATTTTATTTTACTTTATTTTATTTTATGCAATTTAAATAATGCATACTTTTTATATGTCAAGTATTCATTTTAAGCTTAACAAATGTTTTTTTTTTTTTTTTTTTTTTTTTTTTTTAAAGTACATCTAACAGGTTTGCTACATATAAATTTATTTATTTTATTTTATGCAATTTAAATAAAGAACTCCTTCCATATTTTCTTCTTACATTTGATCAAACGTAACATATATGAATGAAACATTCTTAATACTTACTCAAATAATTATGAATGTTTTTCATCCGTAAATTTTGATTTATATACAATTTCATTACATAATTAATAAAATTATAACTAATAATAATAATAATAATAATAATAATAATAATAATAATAATAATAATAAAGAATTCAGCAGATGATAGATACACCTTAAGTAAATTCTCGAAAGAAGGAAAGTAACAAATCTTCATATCTGAATTTTTATTTAAACTCTATTTCGTTATAGAATTCATAACAATACAAACAAAGAGGGAAAACAATAGGATTTGTCACACCGTTAATGCTATAACTGCACCAAAGCAAAGTCTCCAAACAAGAAAAACCTGATTTTTTTTTTGCCAAATAAATTTTGCGACAAAACTTCTGATTTGCAAAATGAAATTATTAAATCTTTTTAAAAGATTAAGCAACATACACATTTTCTGTTCTAAAATAAACATTAGGAAAGTAATACCCACTTGTAGAATACATAGACAATAAATAAAAGCAAAACCCTGATAAAATATAACGAATTGAAGTGCTTCAAAGGTCTAATTTTGAGCACGTCACTATTTTGTATTAAAACATTGCTATACAAACAAAGTATTAAGGCAATTCTCTTAGTTCATATTTTTCTCCTATGACAAACAAAGAGATTAAAAACTAATTAGTTTTTTTAAAGACATTCGTAATAAGAAACTGTTTGCTGAAAGCAATTATAAAAAGCTGGTTTTATAGACAGACAAAAGTTTTAAAGAATTCTTTAAAGGAGCAAGGAGAGTTTAATAACAATTAGTTAAAATAAATAAAAAATTAATTAAAAATACAAAGGACTTAATTATTTTTTTCCCTGGAAATATGGAGGATTAATTAAAAAATTGTTTTGATAAACTTGAATTATATATTACATAGCAGTATTAACAGTTGTAATATGTTAACTTGGGTAAACGAAGTTAAATATTATCTTATGAAAAATACGTTTCATTTCATTCTTGGGTTATATTAATAACGATGAAAATTTCAATCTTTGCCATTAATATCTATCTTAAAACAACTTGAGATTATTGGTGATAGAATAGAATTAAAATTCATTAAGTTCATTATTGAGTTTTTTTATATTTAAATATTTCTCAAATACTGCATGTGAATACCTAAAAATTTAATTTTCTATTTGAATAGAAAATAATGGAATAATATAACATGGATGTTTAATAATCTGATAAGTGTATGATCCTGAATCATATAATCTCATTATATGATAACCTGAATAAAATAATTTTAAATTATTCTTTAGTATGCAAAATAATAATCTAATAACTGCCTAAGACTTCCAATTAAAGATTTTTCTTTTCATATTTAATTTCTATATATAATTCATAAAAAATACCAACAGAAAATATATTTATGTTATATTTTCTTAAAGATTATTTATTTTTGTATGCTATTTACGCGATAACTGCAGTAAAGTAAACCTTCCAATTTAGAAAAAGGAGATTCCTTTTGAATAAATTTTGCGAGGAAACTTCTGATTCAAGAAATGTAAATCACTTTAAAATATCAAGCAGCGTACAATTTTTCTAACAAAATAAATTTTACAAAAGTTAATCATATTAAATACTTAAATCAATTTAAAAAAAAAAAATGAACGAAGCGGAAATGTTTTAAAAAGCTAATTTTTAAGCCATTTCTATTTTGTGTTAAAACATTGTTGCACAAACCATACGAAACACATTAAGATCATCCTTTTAGTTCATACTTTAGAGATTCAAACTAATTACTACACCTTTTTAAAGGCTTTTGTAAAAGAAACTGTTTGCTGAAACCACTTATTTAAATTGAGTTTTGTGAAACTGTTTATTTATTTATTTGTTGTCGTTTTCTTTCAGCCACTTTTTAAACATTTATTTAAAAGAAAAAGAGTTGAATAATAATTTATTAAAATAAATTTTGATTTTCCTAAAAGAGGTATATTTATTAATGGCTTCATTATTTTATTATTGATACAAGGATAATTAAAAATTTATAGGAAATTATAAAATATTTGAATTTTGTGTTATATAACATTCATAATGGAAAAATTAAAAGAAAAAATTATGTGAGGGGCTTAATTTATTGCACACTTTTTATATGACAAGGGTGCATCTTAAGTAGCATTTATTTGTTTAAAAAAGTATATATGACAGGTTTAATACATATGGATTATTCATCTCTATCATATCATCTCTCTATATAACCATCTCTATTTATTTCTTTTAATTTTATTTTGTGCAATTTAAATACAGAACATGTTACAATTTTTTTTTCACACTTTATTACATGTAACAGATATACCAGAAACAAACATTTTAAATATTTACCAAAATAACTAGCAAATCTGAAGATCAGGAGCCTCAACGTCAACTCTGAAAGTCATTGTTTTTTAATCTCACTTTTCATATTATTTAGCCTCCTACAATTCGCAATTTAAGTTTTTTTTTTTTTTTTTTTTTTTTTTTTTTATGTTACATACATATTTATAGGCATATAAAATACTTCGGAGTTTTCAGAAATTAGAAGCTTTAAACTAAACACGATTTATGCAATGATATTCTGAAATTCTTATGAACTTCTTATTCTTGTAACTTTTTAGATAAAAAAATGCATTTCTTATTTTGATATTCTTTGAAATAGGGCTAAGCAACTAAGCATTTTTGCTAAGCAACTAACAAAATAAAGAGGACAGAAAAAAAAGCATTTTAAAATTTGTAACAAATAGGAAAATATAAATAAAATGTTTTATATTTCCCGAACAGTTGCAAAATTTTTTCCAATAATTTAAACAATTAATTTCTAAATTCTAATAAATGTATCGGCAAATTTTTAAAGCTATTGCATATATTTAAGACTTCCATATCAAAAATTTAGTATCCGTAATTTTACGTTTAAATCCTTTAATCAAATATGCGATTTTCATTTCAGTTAAAAATGGAATTTGAAAATCGTCTGCATTCCCATAGGAAAGCATTATGACTTAAAAAGAAATGTTCTATATTTTTCGAACAAATAAACCAAATGTAACTAAAAACTATACAGCTAATTCCGGGTACCTCACCAACATACCCACTAAAAATCAACTTAATAGGACGATTTTTACGTCAGTTATTGCGGAACAGACAGACAGACAAACAGACAGACGGAAACCAAAAACTTTTCATGTCTCCACAGTGAGCCTTCACTGACGTTTCGGCAATTATGTATGTTTTTCATTCGTAAATTTTTATTTAACCAGAATTTCGTTACATAATTTATAAAATTTCAAATAATACTCTCTTAAAACGAAAGAGTGGATTTTGCTTCTCAGAAAAGAGCTCTAATTTATTGGATCGTGAATGAGTTGATTTTTAAATGTTTCACTCATCATGATTTGAATTTTTATTTTCCTAATGCACTCCAGAAGGGCGAATACTAAACAACTCATCTCGATAAAAAAGCACTCATTGGCGAGCGGAAATCCAGTAAGCTGACGCAGTTGACGTGGCCTCACTGTCCCCATATCCGCTGAGCAGACGACAGACGTGTGGTGTGTAGTACGCGGCTAACACCACGTTGTTAAAATTTTAAAGAAAGAATACTTGAAAAGGTAAGAATTTCTGCTGATTTAAATACTTTAATTATGTTTTTTATAATGATTCTGTTTTATATTAATTGTTATTTTATATATGGCGTGATATTTTTCAGTTTATATCAATATTTTTATTAAATATGTCTTAACCCTAACATTTAGGACTATTTATACGAGCGAACATTTAGAGATCTTTTAAGTTGGAAGGATAAATATTAAAAAATACTCTAAAATATATTGAAATAAATCCTTTGCCTCTCCTTTATGTTTTTTTTTTTAATGATTTTTCAATAAATATGATTTATATAAATAGCATTTAGTAGCAATTTAAACTTTTAAAGAAAATATCATGGCGGTACGTTTGTTTATATAGTCAGGGGTCGATGCAAGTTTTTTATCTTGGGGTCCATTTTGTGAAATTTATTATATTTTTGTGAAAAATAACATTTTGTAACGAAAGTTGAAATCCAGCTAATCAAATTCGAACCAAGCATTTATAAACAAAAAGTTTTTAAATCCTTTTGCTGAAGTTTTTCTCTTTTTTGAACTTGTTTGTTTACAAATTACACATTTTAAAACATCATAAAATAATAAATAATAAGTTTTTATGGAATAGAATTTTGTGAAAGGATCAATTTTAGTAAAAGGAATTTTGTGAAGGGACTCATTTTATCAAATTGATTTTTGTGAAGGGGTCCATTTTATTACATTGATTTTTGTGAAGGGGCCCTAAATAGGCCCAAAATTTTGTCTGGATCGAGCCCTGATAGTATATATTTTTAGCGATGTTTCAGAACTCTAACTTTTATAATACTATAAATTGAAAATTGACTTGTCTGACTTTAAAAATATTGTTTTAAAGTAAACAAATTATATTTCTTATTTTATTCTCAGTCTGAATTCTAATATTTTAAAATATACTTGATTTATGAAACTGTATAAATCCCATATTTTTTATCGTATGTTGTTAAAAATAAGGTAAATATCTACATTCCCGGATATTCACGGTGTGAATATTCCTAAATAGTATTAGGATTAAAACATATTTAATGATAATATTGATATAAACTGAAAAATATCATGCAATGTATCGAATAATATTGCATAGAAAACATAATCATTATAACAAAATAAAAAAAAGATTAAAATATTTAAATCAGCAGAAATTCTTATCTTTTCAAATATTCCTTTTAAAATTCTCTTTTTGGGTCGGGAGGGGGGGGGAGGGGGTATATATTTCAAACAGCTCAGAAAAAAAAAAAAAAAAAAAAAAAAAAAGATACTTTCCACTTAATTGTTGAATATATACATATATGTAAACATAAATATGTATACATTCAATATGCAAATTACTTTTTTTTTCTAAAATAATAATCTACCTGTTCATGAAATTTATTATTTTACAATGAATTATTACATTTTACCATGAATTTTAATTCTCCTTCCCCTCCTCAAGTATGAGTTAGTTATAAATCACTCAAGTGCTACTGGATTTAACCTTCATTGATTTGATTTCACTCAAGTATGAGTAAAATAGAGATAACTCAATCATGAGTTGCTTAAAAACAACTCGTTCACTCGAGTTGTTTCAACTCTTCATGAGAAGCTGACTTTCAAATCATCAGATGAGTGGATTTCGGCTCAACTTGAGTTATTTTGGCTCTTTCGTTTTAAGAGAGTAATAATCATCATAATAAGAATTCAGCAACGCCTTTATATGATAAATACATTTAAGTGAATTCTACAAGCAAATAAAATAACAAATTTCCATACGTGAGTTGTTATTTATATTCTATTTCGTTATACAGTTCACAGGAATACAAACATAAAAAAAAAAAAAATCCTTCTTCACATTGTTAATGCGATAAATGCACTAAAGCAAATTCTCCAAACAAGAAAAATCAAAACTCTTCTTTGAATAAATTTTGCGACAAAATTTCTGATCTAGAAAGTGAAAACTTGTTAAATTACTTTAAAAAAATTAAGCGGCATACAATTTTCCTGCCGAAATAAGCTTCACAAATAGAAACACACTTGTAGAAGACATAACCAATAAAAGAGAAATTCGATTAATTATAACCAACCGAAATTAATTCTTAAAAAAATCTAAGTTTGAAACTATCGTCATTTTCTGTTAAAGCTAATTATTCTACAAATAATTCAAAACGCATTAAGATTATTATCTTAATTCCTATTTTTCTCTCCCTACAAAGCGTTTAAAAGCTAATTACTGCAATTCAATTTTTTTTAAAATAGAAAATATTAATATATGTAATATATATTTATTTAAAAGACGCCAAGATTAATAAGGATATTCAGAAAGAAAAAAGTACCCGAAATAAGGTTTATTATTATTATTATTATTATTATTATTACAGCCCGGGAAGCGGATGCGTCAGTTTCAAAATATAGAAAAAACAGAAAACTTGAAAAGGAATAGGAATACACGAAAACCAACATGGAATCGAACTTCGGAAAATATATTTTTTTTGAAAAAGTAAATATTAATATATATACACATTTAAAAAGATAGAAAAGAAAATATACCCCGATTTTTTTTCTTGTATTTCCATCGGGGAAGCGGATGCGGCAGTTTCAAAATGAAAAAAGAAAAGGAAAACTTGAAAACTGACGCGTGATTGAGTTCCAGAAAATGTTTTTTGAAATAGGAAATACTAATATTTTTGAAACGAAAGATTCCGTTACAACCGGAAAAGTACGGTAAAAAGTTTCGTTTTTTTTCTTTTTTTTCTTCTGTGTAACTCCACCGGGAAACCCTAATGCAGACTTCAAAATGCAGAAAAAACGGAACGCTTTTTTTTCCTTAAAATGAAGATCCGAGAAAAGCCGAAAGGTGCTGGCACAATCGGCGGCACCACGAAAGCTCGCTATTTCGCGATGTTCATTAGGATTTTTAATTAATATCTGGTCTAATTATCCAAAAATGAAAAATCTGAGCCTCATTTCCATTTTAACCTGTCTTCATCTATCCACATCCAAATTTTGAGACCTGTACGTGCGCTAGATTTTTCTAGCCATCACCAACAAACGCATCGCTATTTCGCGATGTTCATTAGGATTTTTAACGAATATCTGGTCTAATTATCCAAAAGATGAAAAATCTGAGCCTCATTTGCATTTTAACATGTCTTCGTCTATCCTCATCCAAATTTTGAGACCTCTACGTGCACTAGATTTTTCTAGCCATCGCCAACAAACGCATAGACGAACTTATACTTTTATTTTATTAATATTAGATATATTATCAGATTAATATTATAGATTGTATTTGTTACTTAGTTTCATTATTAGATACTAAAAATGGTACTTCTCCATTATCCCGTCGACCACTTTTCATAACAAAAAACCATCACCAAACTATAGGATTTAACGCCACAAATGCAGTCCCATTCACTTGACGTCAGAAGCGTTACGCGTGTTTGTTATGTCATCAAGTGGTTTTTAATTCGACATTTGCCTGTATTTTTCATTATGTTTTACTGATTTATTAATTATTTCGTTAATTAAAATAACATTTGCGTCCTTAAACGGCGGTGCCATGATATTGAAAGAGAAAAAGCATTGCAAAACCTTTGCGTCATTTTCAATTGACGTCACAAACATTTATTCACCAGCCGAGAGGGACAATTAAGAAAAATAATGTAAATAAATAAATGTCCAAGATTATTTTTTCTTCTGTTTTCAGTATTATAATTTCTGTTTCATTAAACTTACTGATAGGTGACATTTTGGTAGTGGGGCTTTTCCAAATTTCTTGTATTTTATTTATTTATTTATTTATTTTGATATTTCAATGGCAACATTCTTCCATTTGTTTATTTGGCGTTACAGCTTGGCGATAGTTTTTTTTTTGTGAAAAGTGGTCGACGGAATAATGGAGAAGTTCCCTAAAAATATTGAGGATTTATCTTTTAAGAAATATCAAGAATGTGCATAGTATATTGCATAATAAATTTATTTATTCAATAAATTAATGTAAAATAATACTTGAACTAAGTTATGTGCCTCTTTATCTGTCTCAATTTTCTATTTTTTTAATGAATAAAATTATGTCTGTGTGTTTAATAAACTCAATTTTATTTTTCTTCTCGCAATTTTAACTGGAGAATTCTATGAGGATATGATTTTTTGAGCAAATGTTTGACGGCATTCTTCACATCTCCTCTTCCTCCTCATCTTACAAAATTTAAGGCAGAAACATGAGTCATTTTTTTAAAATATTTAATTAAATAATCATGTTAGTTTTCATACGTGAATTTTTATTTAAATAAATTTTCGCTTCACAATTCCTAAAATCAGAAAAACGAAAAGAAAGAGGATTAGAACATCATTACTGTAACTACTGTAAAATTCAGAGCAATACAAACAAATATTTTTCTTCGACTAATATTTGTGACAAGTTTTTGATTTACGAAATGAAAAATTATTAAATCCCTTTAAAAAGATTAAGTGACACATAGATTTTTCTGCCAATATAATTACAAAAGAGAAACATACTTCTAGATTACATAATCAATAAAAGAAAAACGTGATAAAATTTAAGGAACTGAAATGCTTCAAAAATTTAATTTTAATATCTTCTCAATTTTTCTATTAAAGCATTTTTGCACAAACAATACAAAATACATTAAGACTACTTTCTTATTTAATATTTTTCTCTTCCTAAAAACAAAAAGATTTGAAACTAATTACTGCCCCTTTTTACTGAGACTTTTGTAATACGAAAATGTTTGCTGAAACTTTTATCATATAATTCACTTTTCTGGTGCTAGATTTATTTACAGAACAATTAAAAATATATATATCTTAAAAGAATAAGGAGAGTTGAATAATAATATTTTGTTAAAATAAATTTGGATTATCAGTAGGGCATTTACAAATTTGATAAAATCTGATAGCCAGCAAAAAATTCTAGTCGCCAGTAGTAAATATGACACCTCCAGTCCCCTTCATCCGTCATTAATTTTCAAAAAACACAAAAGTTTTTTAAGAATTTATTGAGAAAAAATAATAACAAGCGTAGTTTAGAATTATTAATTAAATGGTTTAAAATAGTACATAATTTAGAAAGATAACTTCTAATGAAACTTATCGAAATTATGCATCTTAAATTAAAAAAAAAAAAGAAATTAAGATACTACTTCAATCACGCGAAAACATCCGATCGCTAATGTTAATCTTATGGGGGAAATAATTTAAGATATCTTGTTCGCATTTCAATATTTTTAAATGATTTCTCTTGCGTTTGGATAGTTGAGGTTAATTTCCATGCAGGCCTTTTACTTTTTCGATTTTGGTTGCAGTTTCTTTTTTTATTATTAAGGATACTTTGGCTTTCGAAACCGGTTCCGAAAGTGAAAGTATCTTAATAAAAAAAAAAACTTGTAATCCAAATCGAAAAATTACAAAAGGACCTGCATAGAGATGGACCTCAGCTATCCAGTGCACACACACACACAAAATCATTTAAGGTATTCGCAGACCTCCGGAGGGGATTTTTTTTTTTATAATTTTTGAATTTTTCTGTTTATACCAACTTTTTCTAACGACATTTAAGTTAAAACTTTGAAAAATATATAAACATTTTAGAAATTACACAGAAATAATTTTTTTTAAGTGAAAAATTGTCAAAATTATTGTAAAAAATTGACATTTGTGCAAAACATGAAAACTCAAAATCAAATCAATGCATTTCCATTTTGAAAATTGCATAATAAAGAGAATAACTTCCTCTAGGATATAGACTAGCCGTATTACAATAGCATCTAGCAATAGAAGAAGGGTGTCGCAGAAGCTACGGCACTTGAAGTATTAATGTGATGAAAAATTCGTAAAATGGCTTTCAATTTTTAACTTATACCAGTCTAAATATAAAACTAATTAATACACTGCTCAAAACAATTAAAGGATATTTGAAGTTTTATATAAAATAAAGATATAAACGAAATTTTTTTTGCCGAAAATAGAAGAAGAGAATTACAAATGCAAATTTTTCTGGTTTTCAAGCTGTGGAGTATGCAAATTTTGAGTTCGACGTCAAAAACGTCGTTTCAGCGGCAGCGAATGAAATTTGACTTTCAACTGGATAAAAGAGAATGAAGACAAGGATGATCGGCATTCAGTGATTGCTTTGTTTCGATGAGTACGATGTCTCAGCGAAGTCATTTGACAGATTCAGAAGCTTGGAGAATTGTTGATAGGTTAGAAGGGGGCCAAACTCAAGCCGAAGTAGCGCAAGCCATTGGAGTGTCACAAAGTGTCATTTCCAGGATCTGGAACCGTTTTTTGGAGAGTGGATGTGCAGGCCGAAGACCAGGGCAAGGTCGTAGACGGGCAACAACGCCCAATGAAGATGGTATTTAGCGTTAACAGCTCGAAGACACCGAAACATGAACGCTACTCTTCTCCAACAACACCTTCGCTCGGCTACAGGCACCACGATTTCAACTCAGACTGTCCGAAACCGGCTCCATGCTGTAGGTCTGTATGCTCGCCGACCGATGGTATGTGTTAGATTAACATCAAGGCATCGTCGCGACCGCAGGGAGTGGGCAACCGAGCATGTCAACTGGAGGAGAAATGAATGGAGCAATATTCTGTTTTCTGACGAGTCCCGTTTTTCTGTGCATCCGGATAATAGGCGTATTTTCATCTGGAGGGACCGTGGCAGTAGGAATAATCCTGCGTTCGTGCACGAAAGTGTCAGATTTGGCGGTTGAGGAGTGTTGGTGTATGGTGGCATCTCCATTGACGGGCGCACTGACCTCTACATCATTCGAGATGGAGCTCTGACTGGTCGCCGATATAGGGATGAGATCCTCAGACCTATTGTAGTCCCTTACGCTGCAGCAATCGGAGATAACTTCATTTTAATGGACGATAACTGCAGGCCACATCGTGCAAACCTGGTGGAGGATTTCCTTTTCGAGGAAGGAATCGTTCGAATGGAATGGCCAGTGTGTTCTCCAGACATGAATCCAATCGAGCACGTTTGGGACGCTCTAGGAAGACGATTTTCTGGCCGCCAACAACCCCCACAAACTCACCAAGAACTGGAAAGAGCTCTTCTGGAAGAGTGGGGCAGAATACCCCAACTCGTCATTAATAGCCTCATTGAGTCCATGCCTCAAAGGTGTTCAACGTTGCTGGCCGCCCGTGGAAACCATACCCCCTACTGAAAATGATTTTCTTTGAAGAAAACACCTTTTCTTATTCTTTTTTTTTCTCATATGCACAAATTGTGTTTTTTTCCTTTTGTACACATGCAAATGCGCAATAAAATGCATTTTTTGCTGCCAAACATGTGTAATTTATTCTCATATAACCTACTATGTCTGTCGACCATGTATCAATCAGCTAAAAAGTTTCCCAGATACAAAATCCACCTAAAACTGCAATATCCTTTAATTGTTTTGAGCAGTGTATATCATCATGATTGTAGTCTATTCCCCCAATAAACTTTTGTAAAATAAGTAAAAAAAAAAAAATCAAGCCATGTTATGCAGAATTTTTTGCTATAGTATGTTTTGCTTACAGTAAAAATCCGAAAAACTTCATTTTGAGAAAAAGCTATAAAATAACTTTTAAAGGCGGTTCTTGCTATAAAAATAATTATTATTCTTTAAAGGTTTAATTATATACTCCATGTATTTTCTTGAATATATAACCCAATTTAAATGCTACATCTCAAAAAAGAAGAATGTAAATATACATTTCAGCGCACTTCCGGATTGCAGAACGATATTTCCTGTTGCAAAATTCCTCGGCAAGCTGTGATAGATGTAAACGGCTGTAACCCGGGTTCTAATTCAGATACAGACACAATTAAAGCAGAATTAGATAGATAAGAGATCGGATTTTAATATTATTTCAAAAATGTAAAATCGATATCTTCATCGAAAATGACGTTTCAAAGGTGTTTCATCTTTAAAATATTGAAAGTGGAACCAGGTAATCTTAAAATAGTTCCTCCATAGGATTAACATTAGCAAGCGGGTGTTTTCGCGTGAGGGAAGTAGCCTCTTAACCAGCATGTTCTGGAAATGCTGACTGCCGAATGTTCTAATTTTTTTTCATTACTTTTTGTAAAAACAACAACAACAGCAACTAAAAGAAAACATGCCACATTAAATAACTTGGTCGCTCTCAAGCCCTGGTTATCAGGAAAAATGTAGTTATTGTTGTATTTATTATTTATATTCATTATTTGATATTGAAAGTATCAATGATTAATATTTTGGGAAAAATATGAATAACACATTAGATAACAATTTTTGTTGTCGTATATACTAGAGATTGCACTCGGGTTACAACACACAGGTGAAAATCTTACGTTTTGTATAGACAAAGTTGTAAGATTTTTTTAAAAATTTAATATATAACCCCCCCCCCCCCAAACAACACAAAAAAGTATTTTTGTGTGAAAAATAACAAATAATATAAAGTTCTGAAATTTATTAAAAGCGACATTTTCGTATTATCCGCATGCCATTAATTAATTACCGAAGAAATCACCAAATATTTCGTTAATTAGAGCAGATTTTTCTATTCTTTTAATTTCAGCGGTTTAAGCGCGTAGTTAGATTGTATGTCATTTAAATTTGTTTTATTTATATTATTATATTATTATATTATTATATTTATTTATTGTTGAAGTTTTAATTTCGTTCTGGAATAATAGGCGGGAACAAATTCTGGACTATTTATATTGTATTAAGTGCAAACAGATTAATCTTTCGTAATCGGACTGCACGCGATAGAAATAGATTTTTAAAAAATCATGCTTGTAAATTACTTAAAAAAAACATAAAAAATCAGTAAATTGAGATATCGTTTTCAAACAAATTGTATTTGAAAGTACACCCGCTCCCCTTATTCGACGGTGTAAAAATTTAAATTGTGCGATGTTTAAAAGTTAAAAAAAAAATATTGGTCAGATGTTGCTACCGTCAGTATTACGCCAGAGTTACCCACGGACATGTGATTATTTCTGATGTCAGCATCCCTTTTTCTGCGTATATACATAATGCGAAATGTTTTTTTCAAACAGGCTTTTGACGTCGTACTCTCACAATACGTTAAAACACGCTGTGTGATGAATAATTGTAGTTAATTAAGAACTAATGAAAAAATGTATCATAAAGTAATCTCAAAGACTGCAGTGTGGTACCCTCGCACGGCTTCACTATTTCAATAAAATTTACGTAAAACAATACATGAACAAAATTTTGTATTCGTTTATATGCAGATTTATGTGTTTTTTAAGGTTACTTAGGTGAAAAAAATTCCAACTTTCAAAAAAAAAAAAAAAAAATACACACACACACACACACACACACACACACACACACACACACACACACACACACACACACACACACACACACAGTCTCGTGTAACATGGTGAGTGCGGACACGGTCAGAATCCGGTTCACTGAGGACATCACACGAAATGTGTATTTAGCTAGGATTTTTATATTTTTTAAATAAATATACGTTTAACAATACGTATTAGTTTTTAAAATTTTGAAATTTTAATTATTTTAATATGCTTTTTTTTTACAATGTATCTGAGGACATACCCATACATGCATTCATCTGGGGACATACCCATACATACATCTAACCGTGGACATACCCATACATACATCTATTCGTGGACATACCCATACATACATCTGACCGTGGACATATCCATACATGCATTTATCCGTGGACATACCCATACATACATCTATCCGTGGACATACCCATACATACATCTATCCGTGGACATACTGATACATACATCTATCCGTGGACATATGCATACATACATGTATCCATGGACATATGTATACATACATATATTCGTGGACACACCTATACATACAACTATTCGTGTACATGCATATATCACTATGGACATACGCATACATGTGGAAGATGATTTTTCAATTTTAAGATGGCTAAATGTACGAGGATTTCCAGTTCGCTTGTTCGAACTTAAAATTCGATAATCTTAACAGAAAACGTAAGACCTACAGAAAACATAGCCGACACATTTATGAGTCAAGATTTCATTGAGATTTTTAGGTCCGAACTTTTAGACAAAAGTACCAAAAAATTAATTTCTGCTAGTTTAGATATCCCGATAATGAGTAGATATTGAGAAGGAAAAAAGAATTAAATCTGTTTAACCCTTTTCAGCGCAGTGTTACCACTTTGCAGGGCCGCAGCAAGGCATTCCGAGCCCCCCCCCCCCCCCCTACCCCCGCAAAATACAACAACAACAAAAAAACATTTTGGGGGGGATTCCCTTTCAGATTTTGGAGAAATATTTATATTTAATTTTGCATATGAGTTTCATTTGTAACAATGCCAACGGGGTTTCGCCCGTTTTACTGGTCTTTGTTTCCTAAATAAACCTAGGGTTGGGAGGCTTCGGTGTCTATGGCAACGTGCACTCGAGAGGGCTACGCCCGCTGCGATCTCGAATCAAATGAACCTTGAGGTATTCTGGTTTTTTATTTCTACCCAGATTAAATTCAAAATTTCAACATCTCGCTCACATATATATAGGAACATATATATAGGCTCTCTATAGGAACAGAATTGGTATTATTTTAACTTGAATTTAATCATAGCACTATCAAAATTTAGCAAAAATTTTCTGTTTCAGAAAAAAATGTAAAAAAATCGCCGCAAAATGCTAAAATTCTAAAAAAAATCGCAAAAAGTGAAAAATCATTGAGAACAAATTTACTATATTTAACTAAAAAATTTAAACCAGATTTTTTTTTTTTTTTAATGTCATAAAATGTTTTTAATGTTGTAAAAAGCGAAACAATGTTAAAAATTTCATAAAAAATTGGCGAAAAATTAAAAAATTAGAGTGAACAAAATTTATTATAAAGAGCAGCAAGATTGAAACCGGATTATTTTAACATATTAAAAAATCGCCGCAAAACGCGAAAAAAAGTTAAAAATCGCATAAAAAATCACGGAAATTTAAAAAAAGGGAAAAAAATTACTATATTACTAGTAGGCTACATCCGCTTCCCTGGTCGATTTTTTCAAATGAACCTCGAATGTTTAAGACATCTTTTTGTTCCACATTTCACGGTCAGGGGGCTCCATAGAAGAAGGAATTATATTTCTTCTACTATGGGGGGCTCATTCTGTTCTAAACAAACCTCTTTCCAAACGAATCTCCGACACAGGTCCCCATTGTCTACGGCACCGTATAGGCCTGGCCACAAAATCTCATTTAGTTCCACTTTCCGCTGCCAGGGGGAGGGCAGATTTACATACCTTTAACATTAACCTGATATTTAAATTACAACTGAACTCCCTCCCCCTCAAAATTTAACCAATGACTTTTAATATTAACAAATATCTGTAACTTTTGAAACAGAAACAAAATGGTGCGTTTTGTTTTTGATGTTGTTTGTTTAACTTCGTAGTTTTATTTTCTTCCCTTTTCAGACGTCTGAGTCAGTTTTTTGCAAAAAAATATGAAAAATTAAGGGCCTATTTTTACAAAAATTGGATTTTCGGATTCAGAAAAATTTTCTACATATGTGTGGTGAGTTATAAATCAATATCTCAAATACTTTTCGTAATATTCACAAATTAGTGAAAACAAACCACTCATTGCCATCAACAAAAGAGAAATAATCACCTTTTCGCCACCACGTACCTTAGCGTTATATATATATATATATATATATATATATATATATATATGTGGTAAAGGATTGAAACCTGATTCCTTTTACGTATGTTAAAAAATTGCCTTGAAACGGGATAAAAACGCTAAAAATTGCATAATATTTTTTTATCCCCCCCTTCCCTAAAATTGGCTTTTAGGTGCATAACTTCAGACGTACAGGTACCATTCTCTGAAATCTTGTAGCTCTGCTCGCCGCAGTCACTTCAGAAAACTTTGTATAGACAGACAGACACACAAACATCTGTCTTTATTATCCATAGTATTATCTATATTAAAATTGCCATCCGTTTGGCATGGATGAAAATACAAATAAAATACATTAATAATAAAATAAATAGATAAATATACCCACTTATACGAAATTATTTTCTGCTTTCAACGGTACCTTTCACTGAAAAAAATATAAAAGTGTGAATATTTACTATTAAAAAAAAAAAAATCTGGAAGTCGTTTGCGTATTTTTTCGTTTTTTCTTCAGTTTGAAATTGCCATCTGTGTGCCCCGGATGGAAATTAAAACCAGAGAAAGAGCCAAAAATACCCACTTAGAGGATTTTTTTTTCTGCTCTCCACGGTGTCTTTCATTAAAAGCTTTATATACAGTCTTACTATTTTAAAAATATTCTTTTAGAAGTCGCATTCGTATTTTTCGGTTTTTCTACAGTTTTTAATTCTTATCCAATTTGCTTAGATAGAAAAAAAAAAAAAAAAAAAAAAAAAAAAAGAAAAAAAAAAAAGAAAAAAAAAAAAAAACGGAATGCCCACGGATAGGCAATACAGTACACACAATACGGTACACAGGTAAGCGGCCAATTTCTGTGGTCCTAAGACATGTTTGTCTGTCCACTTCCAGAGTTTTCTGAAGAGATGGCTGCGCGCAGAACTACAAGATTTCACAAAAAGTTATCCGTATGTCTGAAGTTATGTACCCCAAAGCCAATTTATGGATTAGATTAGATTAGCCAGATATTATAATTATTTAATTGGATTTTCTATGGTAATTTTTTTTCGTGTTTCGTACTGATTTTTCCGCATTCGTATAAAAGGAATCTTCGTAAAATAAATCCGCTTTCAATCTTTTAAGTGCCGCACCAACGGATGAGAGATTCTGCTCTCAAAGCTAGCAGACGAGAGGTGCTGGGTTTAAATCCTATCTGCCCGTCGGCCTAATCGTTCGGAGATTTACGTGGTTTTCTTCTAACCCTTTGTAAATGCGGATTAGGTTCCCATAGAAAGACCTCCACGAAGGGCACCCATCCCCTACCGGCTATATCACTCGCGTAGATAATCGGACGCAATAAACAACACCAACAACAGATTTTCAGAATATATTGTTAGATTCGTATCGCAAATAGATTTCACAATTGTGCTAAACTTTTTTCTTAAATCACAAATGTCCTTTTTTTTTTTTTTTTTTTTTTTTTTTTTTTTTTTTTTTGTTAAGCCTTGTTTTTTTCTCCTTTCTATTTTTCTAATTTATAACTTGAAAAATCTTAAATAATCCTCATTAACAGAACACTTTAAACGCGGTTCAAGAAAAATACTGTTAAGGATTTGTGCAAGCGACTTTTGTGGGAGAAAAATCGAAAATTCGTTTTTACGCTGAAAATATTTGAAGTGCACTCGAGTAATATATCGTTAGATTCGTATTTAATAGTAGATTTCAAAAATATATTAAAGTTTTTTTTCTCAAGATTCACGTGTCTCAAAAATTCGAAGAACAAATTTTCAATTAAAAAGCTGTCCCGCATCCCTCTATTTTCCACAACAATGTAGTATCTGAAAAGTTTTTGACAAATAGAATACTTTAAAGACTTCAGAAAAAATACTGCGCACTAAGGATTTCTTTCGTACAGACAATTGTTGTGGTGGAGAAAATTGAAAATTCGACTTCACGCTATATGTGTAAAGCACTGAAAAGATTTTCTGTGGCATTCGAGTAATATATGGTAATTCGAATTTCAGAGCGATTTTAAAATTATGAAAATCCTTTTCTTAAGGCGTAAATGTCGCAACAATTTTAAGAACAATTTTTGAAGAAAATAAGAAGCTGTCTTCCTTATTCGCCAGATTTTTGTTTTGAAAAGTCTGAAATTATGCAAATAGAACACTAGAAAAAATACTGTGTACGAAGAATTTAACGTAGACGATTTTTGCAGGAGTGGGCGGGCGGGAGGGGGGTATAAATTCGATTTTATGCTATAGGATTTAATCATTGAAAACATTTCGAGCAGTTCTCGAGTAATATATCTTTGGATTTCTATGTAAGAGTACATTTAAAAAATATGTTAAATTTTCACTTTAGGAACACATGTCCTGAGTTATTCGAAAAACAGATTTTGAAAAAGAAAACTGTCCCCTTCTTTTATTCTCCACATTGAGTAGATTTCGAAAATCTACCGATTGCGGAGACCTTGGTCTATATTATCTATCTTCTCTTAAAATAACAAAAAAGCACTAAAAATTCCATTAATTTTCTTGATTTAATGATTACTTTATCTGATAATAAATTAATTATTGATATTTATGTTAAATGGAATGATTTCAATTTTAAAGTAAATTCATTTACTCATTTCAAATCATATCTTAAAAAATCTGTTTTCCGTAATATTATACTAAATCATTTACTATTTATTTTTAATATTTCGTTCACATCCTTCAATTTCCGTCGTTATAAATGGAAGAAACTTATCAACGTACAATAACACAAAAAGTTTAAGAAAAGTTTATATAAGCAAAGTCTTAAGGAGTAAAAAAAGTTATCCGTACAATAAATTGATCCAAAAATTTTTGGGTTTAAGGAATCATGTTACTGTGATTGAAAGTCTTAGAAATGAAAACAAAAAACTTAAAATGCAAACACTTGCATTTCGCTTTCTCGGCTGGTCAATTTTTTTGTAGTTACAGTTAAGGTTTAAAATCAACACTCTAACCGTCGTCTTACTTCTAAGTATGAATATATTTCAAAGTATTAATTTTTTCTTAGATAATTACACAAATCTAATCCTCAGTTTTAAGCCTAAGTGTTTCAGTAGTTTGTAAAATAATACGGTAAAAATGCCTTGAAGACGTAGCTGTTCTAAACATGTAAAAAGCCTTAGGTGAGTTTGGATTTTGTCCTTCAAAAGCACAACGGAATTAGTTTGTGTCTGCAGGCGATTGAGAATGTTGCCCCGTTATCTATAGGAGGCGTTAAATGGCGTTAAAAATAGTTTACTAATCGCTTTTGAAAACGCTTCTCTGCCTACATGCAAAGAATTCAAGTTCTTCGGCTATATGTTGATAAATAGAAGTATTTTCGAGCACAGACTTGGGTTTGAGGTCTAAAGCTAAAGTCTGAAATAACGTTTGCATCTATAATTTTCATCCATTATATTTGAAATGAATTTACAACTTTCTAATAATAAGCAAGTTTTAATTATTTTTTAAATGCATTTTTAGTAAGTTTCCGTTACGTACACTTATAAATTTACTTATTTGAAATGTTTTAAGATAAAATTAAAGTGGAAGTGTCAATTTTCTTTTAAATTTATGGATTTACGTTTTATAAAACACACATATAGCGCTAAATTTCACTATAAAATTAATCTTAATTGAATATTTTATACAGAATATCACGGTGCTCGCTTTTAGATAATATTTTTCATTGTATCTCTATATATCAATTAATGCTATATTTATTTTTTTATTTTTTAAATCTAAAATAATAATATGTCTTTATACAAATTAGTTAACAATTTGCTTTCTTTGTTTTCCTGTAATTTAAACCTGAGATAGTTGATATATTTTATAATTACCTGAAAAATACACTAATTGAATGTATATTCATGTGTTCAAATATATATATATATGAAGTACATTGAAATATTCATGCAAAATAAATGGAATTATTTAGAATGATCATTCTTGAAACTTATTTTTGTGAGCACTAAAAGAATTAAAACAAACTTTAATAAAATATTCAGAATATGCATATTGCTGTTAAAAGAAAGCAAAAAAAAAAAAAAAAAAAAAAAAAAAACATAAATTCGAATTTTTTTTCATACATACACACATAGGATATTGTAATTTAGCTGCATAATAAATAATTTGTATGTTTATTACTTAATTTTCTACTGATTTTAAAGCATTGAAAAAACATTTATCGGTGAAATCAAAAATTGGCAGTAATTATTTTAGCCTTGCCGTTGCATCTCAGAAGATTTTACTGTATACCTATGGCAAATTTTTTTTAGAACATACCAATCTGCTAAGATGGATTCTCAACGAACAATGAATCATTTAAAAATTCTTCTTATAGAGGTTTCTTTCTTATCAAGTAATACCATTTCTTATACATATATTACGTTTAGAGATGGTGGTATTATAATATTACTTTAATATTACGGTATTAATTGATCAGTAACACTACATGGTACTACAGTATCACAGTAAAACCGGTCAAAACGTGATCCCTAGGTACCGGAAAAAATTCCATATTAGACAGGTTTTAGTTTATCAACTGTAATTATGTGATATTTCTAGCATTGAGTCCAGGAAATTTTTCTTTAAAGACAGGATTCTGTAAGACATGATGAATACCGCTTTTACAGACTTTACTGTAATTAGTTAGTAATCAATTACACATTAATTAGTGATTGATTAAGTTTAATTTCTTATTTTATCTGGTTCAAAATTCGAATATGAAAAATTTAATGGGATTTATAACTACGCCACTTGCTGTAGGAGGATTAAAAGCGAGAATAAATTATCATGCTTTTGATATTGTAGTAATAGTGGAATTTAGGTAAAAGGGTCCACTGGTAAAAAAGACAACGGTAAAAAAGGCATTAAACATAATATTGAGATATACTAGTTACTGAGGTACATATTATATATTCAGTTATTACCGATTCTATTTTACAAGTGAAGCCCGTGTATCTCTAACCCTAACATTGAAGACATAATATATATTATACATATCATTATACTAAAGCATACAAATACAAAAGTGTTGTGTATTGAAATAGCATTCGCTGAACGGAAACGTCAGGTTTTCGTTGGGTGTGAGGGTCCTCGAAAGGGAGGGGGGGGGGGAGTTTGTTTTAAAAAGAAAATACAATCGATAGATTCTTTCAACTCCATACATGGGGTGCTTATGTATAAGAGCTGCAGTTTATATACTTATTTGGAAAATTTGAGGAAATTTGAGAAAGAGTAACCCCCTTTTTTTTTTGGGGGGGGGGGACACGAAATTAAAATAATAAAAATAACATACAGGGATTTTAATGGGATCTATATAAAGAGAAACAATGTAAAAAAAATTTGAAAAGAGAAGATTTCTCAATATCTGATTTATTTTCTTTACGTGGTAGTGGGAGGGGGGGAGGGGGCAGTGCAACAGCAAATATCAGTAAAAATTTTGAAATTTGGTCTAAGAAAACACAATTTAGGCATTTAGGCAACATACAGCAAAAATAAAAATATTTTTCTAAAGATAATTTGATGTAAAATTTAGGATCTAAATTTAAATTAGTTATAGTGGTTCTTATAAAAAAAAAAAAAGAAAAAAATGTCCGCTCAAAAACCAGAAACTTTCTGACAGAAATCAGTCCGGGACTAATTTATAAACGTTATGCAGGTGTGACTATTAAAATACTTTAGAATCAAATAGATCTTTTTTTTCACCAAATGATCTATTTCTTGAACTATCGTTTCTTCATGATGATCTTTCTGTCTATCTTGTACATAAATTCGATTGAAAACATCAATTTTGACAGCATTTTCTAAAAGACGTTTTACCGTAAAAGACGTAACGTTTACCGAAAAAGAGAAAAACTGTTCGATTTTATAATTTCTCTATAAGAACATTTGCAAATTTCATGTGTTTACGGACAAAATTGAATTCAGTATGCATTGTGTTCTTTTTTTTTTTAATTTTTTTTTAGCATTTTCCTACGAGATTTCTACATGGACAAGTGAGGCATCGCCCCAGAGCCCTCATAATATGGAGGTCCCAGTAGTTGCAGTTTTAGTAGAACTACTTTTTATTTTTTCTGCTTTATTCGAAAAACATTAAAAATTTAAAATTCATTCCCATTTCTATTGCTAAATTTGTCTTAATCAAAATGTTGTGTATTGAAACTAGAAAAAAAAAAATTGTAAAACTAAAATTTTGATGCTTTAATTCATCACTTTTAGGCTGTCTGTGTTGAGAGTTATTATCTCATTTTTAACAACTGATTTTAAAAGTAATATTGAATAAAAGTATTGTTTTAATCATATTTATCCAAGGGTGGCGCTAAAGGGGATCCAGAGGGGGGGGGGGGGTCAAATTACTCCGCGTGGGGCACACCTGACTTCCCCCACATCGGTGTCAAAATTTAAATTTCGTCGGTGAAAATATTTTAACTTGAGAGTGGAGTCTTGCATCGGGTTGGGTAACCCACTTTTCCCCGTTCACGACCCGACCCGGTCAACTCGAGTGGGGTATAGATATGCTTTAAAAATAACCCGATGTTAGTTTATAAAAAAAAATGCCGTGGTCAGGCTGCCGGCGATTTTTTCTTTGCAAGTCGGGTATGATGTAATTGTTTCGGGTTGAGTTTTTATTCTTCAGCGTCAAATTGGAGTTTCGATTTATCTAGGTTTTTTTTTTTTTTTTTTAATGTTCAGAATATTGTCTTAGGTTAGCCCTGCATCGAGTGAGGAAACCTAATTTTACCTGAAACCGATCCGAACCGTGGTTTGGGTTGTAGCTAATGTTTTTCTTTACTTTTGGGTTCGGTTGGGGTGACTCTGTTTAGTGATCGTATCGCTGTCAGGTTGAGTTTTATTATTTACGGTCGGTTTCAGTCTATTTTACAAAAGAAAGTCTAGACTATCGTTTCAGATGAAAAACTATAAATTTAAATATGAACGAGTCTTCACATGTTTAATTTTCTACATAACAGATAGAATTGATATTGGAGATAATATCGTAAAATATTTCTCTTTTTAAGTTTTTTAAATTATAGACCTTTTTTTAATAATACGTTTCAGGTCGCGGGTTTGAGTATTTCGAGTTTGGGTCTTCAAAACAATTTTTGTCTGGTTTGGGTACAAACCGATCCACGCAGGACACTATTTCTGATTTTTTTTTAAAACTATATATTTGAATAAGAAGGCCTCCTGACGTTTTTTTTATTTTAATATTAAATGTAAAATTAATATAGGGAATATGATTATAGACTTTATTTTTTTTTCATAATTGCACTAAATTGTAGATCTGTTTTCTCTGACCTCGGGTTTCGGGTCGGATTGGTTCCTTTAGTGTTCAGATTGAAGTATTTCGGGTTGCGGGTAGACGAAATGTTTTTGTTGGGCTCGGATCGACTTTAAATAAAAATTTGCGGATTCGGATAGGACTCTAGCTGGGTGTTTGACGACTCAGGCAGGATTAGTTGGATGTAACGTTTAATTGCTAATTTTCACAATGACACTTTATCTAACAAATTTAAGTAATTTTTTTGGTCACTTCATGTGATTTCAATAATAATTTTGCAACTGATTCTTTTCAAATATCCCCCCCCCTCCCACACACACATAAGAAAAAATAAATAAACCCCGCAAGGATTTCTTATAGCTCAAAATGCAATTCATTTTTTGGAAAAAAAAAATCTAAATCATTTGAATAGTCATCTTTGCAAGTGCTATGACGTTTGAAAATATTCCGCGGGCAATATATATATACAGTCGAACTCGTTTAATACGAGTATGGCTAAAACGACACTGTCAAAATGAACAATTTACATATTAAGAATTGTTGATCTTTTTGATCATTTATACTATACTGAGCTTTTTACGCTTTTTACGAGCTACAAAACAGGATCACAACAAATACGAGCAAAACATCTGCTTATTTCAATGGGTTTTTCGCCAAATGTAGAGTAGAATTAACAGGGTGGAAATCTTTTTCTTATCAAACACTGCTCTGTCTCAGCGAGAATATTTGTACATCACAACGTTTTGTAGTGGATTAGCATTCCAGGATAGAATTTCATTCAAAGGAATGATGCTGAGGTCTTGTAAAAATGAAAGAATAAAGGGGGAAATAAGGATGTTTCAAATACAGCTTATTTCTTAGATTTGCAATTGAGCCATGGAAAAGCAGGAGCAAAGAAGAAAACCTTTATTCGTTTTTTTCTTTAAATTCGGACTCTGGGATTTATTAACAACTTTTCCATACTATTTCACTGTTAAGATGAAAATATATGTGAAATCTATTGCGCGAAAATTGCAGTGATTATTGCAATGTAAGCTGAGTCTTCTTTGAATTTTTATGATATTATGTTAATTTTAGAATTAATTAGAATAATTAATAGTTGTAATTAGTTTATTTAAATGTGTGTTTAGGATTTTTACTGTCTTCACAGGTATTATGAGTAACGGTTAATACAAGGAATTTTATAATTCCCTTGTTTCTCGTATTAACAGAGTTTACTATATACATATAATTATTTCATTTTTTTTTAGAACCATGCCATAACTAATAAATTTTATCTTAAATTTTATATCAAAGCATTTTTGGAAAACTTTATTTCTGCTGTATTATGCCTAAAATTGTATTTTCTTGAGCCAAATCTGAAAAAATTGACTCTTTTTTTCTGTTACCCCACTTTAATCCCCCCCCCCCTACCTTGTAAAAGAGAAATGTGATAATGAGAAATATTTAGATTTAAAAATATTTCATTTGTTTGTCTTTATACCAACCTTTTTAATATCTTTGTATGTGAAGTTTTTATTATTTTAATTTCATGTCTCGCTCTCCAGCCCCGCCTCCCAAATAAAAAGTTAATCTTGTTCAAAGTCTCCAAATATATATATATATATAATATATATATATAGGCTACTGTTCTTATAGATAAGCACCCCCCATATAGTGAGTTGAAAGAATTTACCGTTTTAAAACCACTTTCCCTCCCTCTTAGAACCCGCTCAAGGAGAGATTCTTCTTTGTGTTTAAAAAAGAATTCAAGGGTACTGAAAATTTTGCATGCATTTTTTAAACAAATATCAATTTTCTACAACTTCGATTTAATTCTTTTACTGTTTGGTAAGTAACAAATTGGTATTTATTAGTATACTGTATACATTGCATGTATTAGTAATGCATAAACATTGTTTTTTTTTTCGTGTTTTGACGTTAACCCGCATTCATAATTTTTTTTTCCCCACCCCTTGAAAAACGATGGATCGAGGTTCTACAGTATTAA
Organism: Maratus michaelseni; assembly: GCA_963931845.1. Lineage (NCBI taxonomy): Eukaryota > Metazoa > Arthropoda > Arachnida > Araneae > Salticidae > Maratus > Maratus michaelseni. Next base: position 84,679,981 of record OZ007595.1, on the reverse strand, counting down.
GAAAAAAAAACTCTTAAGTTAAAAAATAAAAATACTTTCAAATCATTTAATAGAAAATTTATCACTACAACACATAAAAATTTCTTCAACATGTTTCCGTAGCGCAGTGGTTATCACGTGCGCCGTGCGCCTCACGGCAGTGCCTTCTGTTCTTTTTCTGAGGAGAACAGAAATGTGTCTTTAAGCTATTAATGCTTAAATTGCTTCGTCATTCTGGGCAGAGAAACATAACCAGGAACCACCGCAATCCCCTTCCCTTGCGGAATGCTAATTAATTTCGACTTTGACAGGTGAATTCTGCCACTTGCAGCTATTCAAGCGCATTCCACCCCAAGAAAACTACGACTGGCTCCCAGATGATCTTGCTTACAGGTCAGTTTACAAAAATAACGGAAAAGAGAAATCATTAGAAAAAGGAAACTTTCAAAAATAAAAAGCAGTCTTCTTTGAAAATGTTTTTTTTTTCTGACAAAGTCTTCTGGATATGAGCTTATCTTTTTCTGCTAATTGTCAAAAGTGTTAGAGTAAAAAAAACTGCCGAAAATGAAAAACCAGAAAAGTTATGTTTATCTAAATAAGACCGCAGCATGGAGACAATACAATCGGTCATTCAATAATTATATTATTAAGCTACTCTAAGTGGAATATTTAATAGATAAACATAAAGCAAACCAGACATATTTTAAGTAGCTTGATCCATTTATTATTTATTTCATTTAAACGAGTACTTTTCCTTCAAAGACCCAAGTGCAACATAGTAGAATATTTAGAGTTGCACTGCATGTTGAAATCTTTGAAAGTCCTCAACTCTTCAAATTGCGAAATATATTGGTCCCTAAACTCAGAACGGTGGAACCAGGGCCCGACTAGCTTTACATGGCGCCCTGGTGCGTGAGGCAAAGTAGGATTCAGTTGGGACCCCTATAATATGCTTGTATTCACAATTTCTACTCGTAACAAAAACAACAACAAATGAATTTTGTGTTTAGGGGGGCCCATTTCAGAGTTGGGGACCCTGAACAACTCCCTTGTTTGCCCTTGCGATAATAAGGTTCTGAGCAGAATTAGTGTTTCTTTCAGGCACATCTCATAGGAGGCAGGGCCTCTCCGGCATAAATACCCCCCCCCCCCCCCCCACGTTCCTGTGAAATTATCGAGCAACAGTACAATTAATGAACTCCATTTCACATCTTTAGTTTATTTTTCTTTTAGTGCATAATTATTACAAGCGATTTGGAATAATTAAACACTAACAGAAAAAGAAACAAATGGGTAAATGTGATCGAAGATCGCACAAAGGATTTCTTTTAATATTCCTTTCAAAACACTTTATCCTTTCTTTAATAAATCAAAATAAATTTCATTAAAAAAAAAAAAAATGGTCATTCTTTTTATAACGTAAAAATGTGCCGTTCTATTTTTCACGTTTTTTTTTTTAAATCAACCGGTCCGATAGTGAGAAAAGCCCGCTATTATACTCTGTCATAATAATATCTGTCATGTAGACTAAATGCGGTATTAAAAAAAAATCACTTTCAAAATTAAACATGTTGTATAGAGACCTTCAAAATGTTAGACGTCAGATTAATTTTCTTTTTAATTCTCTAATGTTCTCTCTAATAATGTAACTCTCTAATTTTCTTTTTAATTCTCTCTTTTAAAGCTGCTCTCTGTATTTACACATACTCATACTCCTTGTATTATTGAGAAATGGTTGAAAATTTCTGTTTTATTACCAATATGACGTCATATTAATCTTCTTTTTTTTTTTTTTTTCAATTGGTGAAACTTTTTATTTTATTTTCATTTTTTACGTGGAAATCTTTCAATAGAAAATTAATTATTGTAGAAAGAATTTTATTGTGGATTTTTAATTGTTGGCAACTGCTATAACGAAAAATGTTTAAATTTAATTTGAAAAGGCTGTTAGATTTTTGGTTTTTTATCTCTCTATATTAAAATAATAAGATTTTTTCAAATTTTATTATTTTGAGCTTCATAGCAGATATTCGGCTATAAGCACACAAAATTTCATGACTGTAAATTATATAGTTTCTGAGAACCAGCTCTGTGATAGACAGACAACGAAGCGGGGCTAATAGTGTTTCGTGAGATGAACGAAATCCTAAAAAAGGATTTTTCGTCAGGTGTTTAGGTGCATCTCCAATTTTTGAACCTCCCGTGATAGATCCTTTTCAGTTCTGTTTTCATGTACATATTTTTAAATATCATCTTAAACGAGGGGTTGGGTTGGGTTGATTATTGACAGCCAATTATCTACACTAGGGATATAGGCCCGGGGGGAGTGCCCTTCATGGGGGTCTTTCTAAGGGAACCTAATCCGTATTTACGCATGGATAAATCCACGGCTCGAAGAAAACCACGAAAACTCCGAACGATTAGGCCGACGGGCGCGATTGGGATCGAACCCAGCTCCTCCCGTCTACCAGCTTCGAGAGCACAACCTCTCAGCCACTGGTGGGGCTCTTAAACGAGGGGATTCAGGTCTCCCCTGTAGAAAACAAAAATTAAACTATTCCTATTCTTGCTACAGGCACACATATTTTCCAAAAGCTGCTCCTTCAGGAATTTTGTTCATCCAGCACCCATGCTATATTCTTTAAATTAGTGCCCTTCGTGGGGGTCTTTCTAAGGGAACCTAACCCGTATTTACGCATGGATAAATCCACGACTCGAAGAAAACCAAAAAACTCCGAAGGATTAGGCCGACGGGCGCGATTGGGATCGAACCCAGCACCTCCCGTCTACCAGCTTCGAGAGCAGAACCTCTCAGCCACTGGGAAACACTTATTGGAAAGCTTTCACCAGTAAAAATAACGTCATAAAAATATAATTGTATTATAATGACACACTGTTTCATACATCATTAGGGATTAATTAATAGTGAAATATAGTCTTTGGACTATTGCATAATAAGTATTTCGCAATAATGGAATTCAAATAACTAAAAATTTTAGAAAATATAAATTTAAAAAAAAAAACTGCTAGATATTTAACCAATATTACATTTTTTTTTTTTTTAAAGAGATTTTTCTGGAATCCAATTATGTATTTAATACTGAGTCAAACTTTCTTTAATCCAGAAGAAATTTCTGTTCGACACACTAAGATTCTTCATTCTTTTGTGAAATAACTTGCACCATGAGCGCTAGAAGAACGAAATCGACATAGGTGTAAAATAATTTTGAGATAATTTTGAGCTAAATCTTCTTTTAATATATACAGATTTATGCCCAAGCGCAATTTTTCGTTTTTTTTTTTTTTTTTTTTTTTTTTTTAATTATTCAAGATAGGTTTTTTTTCGAAAACCAGGAAGGGACAAAGAACTTGCCATGTCCCCCTCCTTTGCCGGCGACCATGACATGCAATTTATTACTTGAAAATCTAAATAAATAGAGTTGAATAGAATTACTTTACTTTGATTTCTTATTAACAGATGATCTCACGTAATAAATAAATGAACATGAGCTAGACACTGTGGAATTGTGAAATTGGACGATTTTTAATTCATTTTTTTTGTCTATAAATTTTATTTTGTAATCGTCTTGAGAAAATTTTTCATTTAATACATTTATTGTTAAATAATACCTTTTTTTTCTTTTTTTTTTGTCTTTAGTGTCCATTATGTTGATTTTTTTCATGATGTCTTTTACAAATAAATACCCTATGATTTAACTGGATTTATAATGACACATTTTTTATCCAATTTCGGAGCGGCGGTAAGGCATAAATTCAGACAAAGTGAAACATATAGCTTTCTTTGTAGTGGATTGTTTTTTCCTAGCGTGGACCTAGCGCTAGTAGAACGAAATCTAGGAAGCTTTTTTTTTTTTTTTTTTTTTGGGGGGGGGGAGACATTTTGTGTTAACTGTATTCCTTATTATTCTAATTATAAATAAACCTCTTACTCTCAACCATAGTTTTTTCTTAATGTTTAACTATTTTAGGTTACTTAAAAAAATACTTTATTAGGTTTATTATTATTATTCTTTGTTAAAAGTCATCACAGATAAAGAAAATTTTATTTTCAAGGAAGAGAAAGAGAGCCATTTCAAAAATGAAACTAAAGAATAAAAACACTTATATGTTTCCGTGATGAGCTGAAGAGAAAACTGGGTTTTTCAATTTCTCGAAAGTTTTCACCAGGAAAAATTAACTATTTTCGCAAATAGATATTTACATTTGAAATTTATTCGTGCTCCTTTTGTATTAAATAACGACACAAGATTGCAGTTTTCATTTTACATAGATGCTACTTACTAATGGTTCTGCTTCTTTAATTGTAGAAATATGGCAAACAGTATTCTTCTAACAAAGTTTCTTCTTTTAATTAATTAACTTATTGTTATTTTCGTCCAATACTATGCGCAGGGGTCGGAAGTAGCGAAACTACAGTAGTCGCTACTTTTTACAGTAGTTTGTAGTGTATCGCGCTACATTTTGGACAATGTAGTGTAGCGAGTAGCGCGATACGAAAAATCAGTAGTTTATAGCGAGAATCGACGCTACATTTAACGCTACTTTATGAAAAAAATTTGCCAGTCTGAAAATCGAGTGGTCGAAACTTTCTTCTTTTGTGCAAAATTAGTTCTGCTCAACAATTTGTGAAACTCAGCGGTAAATCTCAGCTGCAGTGTATTAGCAACATTGCATAAAGTCATAGATTTTTCCCATTCACACTTGCTGCTAAAATCAAGTACTAACCCACCAATGGAATTAATTTTTTGCTGACAACATTTGTCTATTTACTCGTTATTAGGTTTCCATGTTTTAACGCCAGGTTTCTTATTATTTGGAATTGCTTTATTTACAAATTTATTTATTGTTAGCATTTAGAGTTGTTTTTCTGTAACTTTCTAGATTATGCTACCTCTCTTAATTTTGCTACAAATTTGTAATGTGTACAACCTAACATTTTGGAGGCAAACAGAAAACATTTTCTTATATCTTATCTTTCCTAATTTTTTAATGTCCTCAGTTATGTCGCATTTATTTAATTGCATCCCGACAGTTGCAATATAACGAGGGATCGCTTTATTATTTAATCGTGCCTTCAATTTCTAATGTAAATTGAACCCTTTGGCAAAATCTGAAAGTAGCAAAGTAGTGACTACTTTTGAAAAGTAGTTTGTAGTCGCTACTTTTTAATATAAGTAGTTGTAGTTGTAGTTAACTACATTTTCTATAAAGTAGTTGTAGTTGTAGTTCGCTACAATAAAAAAGTAGTTTTTCCGACCCCTGACTATGCGTTATGTCTTGTGCTTCACTCTTGGATCGTAATGTTACACTAATAATCACTGTAAAATTCAAATTTCCATTATGAGATTTGATTTTACAATTTAACAAATACAGACTCAAAGATGGGATTAAATTTGAAAACTTTTATGTTTTTTGAACCGCTTTAAATTAATATCTTAAATAATTAATGATAGCAAGTATAAAAGTTACGAATGTTTAAAAAAATTAAGAATATAAATAAAGCAATTTTCCTTGTGAGGGAGGGGGCGCCAGATGAGTGCTCGCACGGGCGCCAAAATGCTCTTGGGCTGACCCTGCGCCCCCCCCCCCCTCCTCCCGAACTCAAAGAGTAAAAAATAAATGAATCGTATAAAGCAGTAGAGTGGGGAAAGGTACCAGGGAAAAAATAGGGCCTTAAAAATGCATCTATTAACAGTGATTTGAAAAACATACTAAAATAATAATAGTAATAATAAACCACATTATTAAGAGTAATTGTGGGTATTTTTTAAGGAGAGATGAAGTGATTTAGTACATTGCGAAGATTTTTCATTTTCTGGACTTTTCAGGGTACGGAAGGGGCAGAGGTAAAGTGATCACAGAAAAGTTATGAGGTAAATTTTCAGATTTTACACACGAACATCAGATTTTGGTATTATACTGAAAGAAATGTAAAAGAAAAAATGCTTTTATATCCTCCATATCCTCCATTAGTATTATTTTTTTTAAATATGATATATTTATGTTTTAAGATAGTTGATAAATTATTACTCTATTTGTTATCTGAAAATGAGTTAACACATTCAATGTTTTTTTCCCTAAGGAATTCATCTTTTCCATTGAAAGAGGGGAATGGGTTATTGTTCTTTTAAAATCTTTTTCAAAGTATGCTACTCAGAATAATCAATTATTTCTTTATAATTATTAGGATACTTACTTACGGCTTTTTATCTGTTTATATTTAGTGATATTTGTGGTACTACAATGTAAAGAGTCAACTCTAGGGGTTTTATTCTATTTCTAAAATATTCAGTCATGAGCAAATGAAAAAATTTTGTGATTGAGTCTGAAAATAGGAGTTTTGTATTAAAATCGAAATCGTAATTATCCGGCAAATTCAGAAGCCATCTATATTCGTAAATGCACGGAAATTTCAGATATTCTTATTCAAATACAAAAAAATCGAAGAATGTTTACTTTTTTTTTACTATTATTTTTAAGTAAAAACAAAGAATTTTTCAAAAAATATTCTCGAAAATGGCGTTTGAAACACATTTTCGAGACACAGTTGTCAGGGAAAGAATATTATCATCCAGAGTTCGATTATAACTCTGTCATAATGACTCTCTCATAATGACTCTGTCATAAAGTCATAATGACTTTAATGGTTACTTTAAAGGTTACTTTAATGGTTACTTTAAAATACTTTAAAGTCATAATGACTTTAGCAGGATTCTTGCATAGGAGTGGTCGATCTGCTTTGATGTCCCTACTATTTACCTAAAATGTGTTTAAAAACAGGCCCTTTTTAATAACTACTACCAAAAGAATGTGACGCTGTTACGTGTATATCAATCAAGAGTGTGAAGGGGTGCGTCAACTAACTCTTTAAAACACATGGTTGTCGGAAACAGTAAACAGATTAAGAACACTTTGCTTTTACACAAATTTTGTGCCAGTGATGGTCCCTTCATAGCCATAGGGTGGTGATAATAATCACCACATGTTCTCCTTGCTTTAGCAACTAAAAATGATTAGTTTTTTAACTTTCGTAGAAATGCACCTGTTCTCTTTCTCTGTTCCGTTGCAATATTTGCTTTTTATAGGAAGCTTCTCAAACATTCTCTTTTAAACACGAGCATTGAAATTGAAACAAATTCTATTTGAGACTAAATTTATAATTTTTAACGTATTACATTAACGTTATTTCATATATATTATTATTAAAAGTGAATGAAATTAGGATTTATTATTAAGCTTGAATATTGAATCTTGTTTCTTGAAAACACCTTTACACCTGCAATAACTGATAATATTTCAACTAAAGCTTAGATGCTTTTAAGATTTCAGACCGTTTTTACACATCGTATTATTTATCTCATCTTTATCTTTCACTAAACTTTTAATGTTTTCGAGTAAAATAATCTGATAAAAAATGAATGAATTATTTATGTGGTTACTTATTTTGGCAATACTATATTTTGCACTGATAATTCAGCGTGAAACCAAACATCACGATTTAGAAATTATTAGATAATTGTGCCTATTTTTTTTTAACTTTAACTTTTATTTTATTTGTTCTTATCTCGTATTTTAAAATAATGTAGAATGTATTTCTCACACCTTTTTTAAAAATAATTTAAGAACACTTTTTTGCTAACCTAGGATAGATTTATGAAGACTGAGACTATCATTGCATCAATGAATCATTATGGATTGTAACAAAGTTCATTTTGTAAAAATGTTTTAGCTTTTTTTGAGTCTGGTGTCCAAGTAATTGCACATGTCTTAATATTCAGAGAATTTATCAAGAAAATAGGAAAAATGCACTTAAAATGTTGAGTTACATTGTTTAGATTTTTATTTCAAACATTTATTTCATTTTATAAACAGACGCTTTTGCCCCAAAACGTTTCTTTGAGGGAGAAGAGTCAAGGGATACACATGAATCTTGAAAAATTTTCTATCGATTTAAACCTATTGTGCTAATAAATGGAACATTGACCTATTAATAGTGCACAAAGTCAGTTCCAATGTACTCGTATTAGTTCATTAAATATTTCGGATAAACACTTTTAATGATTAAATGTAAAAAACAAACAAACACAGATTTCAATTTCACAATATTTATATTTAAGACCTGCAAAATATTTGGTAAAAAATAAAAAATCTAATAATAATTAAAATTAAAACTTAGAAAGCATTAAACTGTATAAACATGGGCTGTTACTTTATCACACTGTAAAATTTTAAGTTGAAAAAAAAAAAAAAAAAAAAAAAAAAGACAAATATTGGGTGTTTCCTTGTTACTATTTTTTTAAGAAGTTATTTTTAATGCATCTTATGACTATAATCTTACATTCTACCACTTCATAATATTTAACTTCAATCCAATTATACAAGAATTTAAATTTAACATTACACCAGGTGAGAAAGACATACCACCAACTGAATATTGTTACCATAAATTTATTACAAACACCAGGTAATAAGATTTAAGAAGGGGCACCAAAATTTAGTACAAGTTAATACATATAATACAAAATATAAGAGAAGGGAGAGAATGGCAAAATAAATTCATTTACTTTTAAATTTTACTTTTAAATAAAATCAAAGGAGGTAACAATATTCTCATATCTTTCACAACCAAAAAAAAAAGGAAAACACCCAATACTTCTAAATCTCAAAAATATAAAGTATTCATAAATGATGACGAATAACAGTGAAAATTACATTAATTTTGAATAACTGAATGGAGACAAACTCTCATATTTGAGAGGATAAAACTCAGAAAATTTGCAAGTTAAATCCAAAATGACATTATTTTATGAATACATTTATACCTTCAAAATTTAGGGACCAAATGAAATCGTATAGTTGAGCACATTACGTATTTTATAAATCATTTGAAAAGCTGTGAATCAAGATGATAGGACACATTTTTAATTACCTAAACAATAATATTTCACTTAATAGGATTCTCTTAATACTTCATAAATTTATTAACTCTCTTTAAAATGTATAAAATTTCACAATTAACTTAATTCAGAATAAACAATTTACTTTAAGTGCATCAATAAACTTTAATCTATAAAATTTACTATCATCTGTTTAGCTATTTAGTTCTATTTACATTTGGATATTTAGATTAGGTCTACACATTTCACCATATTTCATCTTAAATCCACATTAATTTAAAATTATATTTGTCATATATATATCTCTTACAGAATTAATATTTTTAAAGAAAACATGTGTGATTGAATTTCACTCCATATGAATTCTGTTATCAGTTTTAAAAAAAAAACAATGAAGGTGGACTATTTCACAGAATAAAAATATAAGGGCAACAAAGCTAAAAACAAGGAAAGGGGGTTTAATTTACTATTAATTTACAGATTTTAGACTAAAAGTGCAGAAAAGAATTACTTGTTAAATAATATTTATAAACACATCTGAATAAAACAATAACAGAATTCTAAATTCACATTACACATATTTAATTGCTGTTATTATATTCGGGCATAGTTATTATTGTAGAAATTTAACATTAACATTTAAGTTTTTATTACTTGAATAAAATATTTAACATCAATACTGCTACTTATGAGAGTCTATCTAAAATAATTAGAGAAGGAGAAATGTATAAACAATGAGAAAAGGAAACATTTTTTTTTATCATCGTTTCTTTTTAATTAATTAACACATAATATGTAGACAACATTTATCCGAACACTCTATTTGGCATTGATACTGTAATTTCTTATATTGAAATCATTTAAAATAGTTTTAAAAAACAGTTCATATACATATAGGATAAGCACAATTCAACATTATAAACATATAGAAATGAATAATTTTACTCACACTCTTGAAGACAAAGCAAATCACCTTTGCACAAATACAAAAATTTCTTGTACCAACCAATTTTCATTGTATTCTTGGTCACTCACCCAGCTGGCAGTTTAGGATACCTATTACACTCATATGGGGTAAGACTACTGCTGTTATTTATTTCCACTCATCATCCAACGATGTTTTCTCCTTGAATTCTCATATTTAGCAGCAACCGCCTTTCAAAAGGGAGTACCTTCTCATAAATTTTTTAGGAGCCGAACCTTCTTATGTTATCTGCAAGACTCCGCTTTACCGATATTACCTCCGGGACTTATTTTTTTGGAGATTCGCACAGCTAAATACTGCTCCACTACCAGTCCAAACTTATCAACTCAGGGATACTTTGATAACTTGGTAATTGTCGTCTCATGTTCATCTCTATCATCTGAACATCATACAGCATCAAGACTCGCCTTAGATATTTTCATAGAAAGGAAATTGTCACTTTCAAAAAAGTGTTTTCAACTCACACTAAGCGATATGCCTCATTCTAGAATCTAATTATGAGAGATTATTCAATCTCGACTTCTTTTCAGCTAGGTGTCATATCAACTACTAAAAAAACGATCCCTTCTCGGAGCTCAGGGGTAGAGTGGGAAAGCATCTTCCCGCCAAAAATGAACCCCCTCGCCCGTACCGAATTTTATTGGCTCGCACCTACATCACTAGCTGTTTTCTACTCACTGACTGACCTTCTCATATCACCTCTCTCTCCTCGAACCTATATGGGACCTACCCATTTAAAAAAAAGGGGGAACGGGGGCCTATCGCTTCTGTTACTATGCGCTAACTACATGGTAACAGAAAAATACTTGAAGGAACGGGTCACCTAATGGTCCTTTTTTGACCGAAATCCTGGGGGAAGGTTGACTGCATGTCCTACAAGGTTAAACTTTGCGGGTATTTTTCCTGGAATAAGTGGGGTTGAACAACAAGGTCACAACAATTTACACTTGGGGTTGATATTACGAAAAGGAAAAAAAAAAGGAACATTTAACTAGAATTTGGAAGAAAGAACTGCATTACTTACCATGTTATACATTTAAAAAAAAAAGAAAGTGAAAGAAAAATTAACTGAAAATTTAGAGAAATGAAGGGTTATGTTAATATAAGTTAAAAAATTAGAATTTGCGAAATATTCTACAACAAGACTCCCCTATCCTGAATAAAAAAAAAAAATTTTGACAAAAAAAAAAATTTTTTTTTTTTTTTTTTTAACAAAAAAAAAGAAAGTATAAAGCTAACTCCCAATGGAGAACTCGATTTCCTACTCCAAGTTAGTTAACCTAGACTTGTTAAAACCAAAAAATTGGAAAAATGAAGGTAAAATGGTTTACTGCCTGCTGGAGAAACACCTACGTGGGTCCAAGATACTCGAACAAATCAAACAGCGACTCGAAGAGCTTCCAAGCATCACATAGTTGAAACCCCGCTCGTCACACTCCGGAATGTGCAATTCGAGCTGCACACAATGAACCGTCCACCTGACCACATCCCTAAAAGAAAAATGGAATTGAGTTTAAAAAGGAATTTATACATAAGTAAAAGCTGTGAGCCATATAAGTAACCATGGGGTTTATCACAACCAACTTCTACCCTTGCCTTCAGATTTGCCTACAGTTATCTGTATTAGATGATACCTACTGAAAATTTTCACCAACTTCCCGAAACAGACCAGATATCCAGACGGTGAACTCTCATTTCACCACTACTACTTTCTACACGTGAGTATGCCACTCCACCGTAATTGCCATGTGTAACTGCAGCTAGGCCCCAAAATTGTTGCTAAAATTAAATAAATTTAAGTTTAAGGTTAATTAACATGTGAAGGACTGCCAACTGATACTTTTCACATTTTATATATACATCAAGACACAGGCTGGAGATGCAGATGTAGATATATATATACATAATACACAAATAAAATCTTTTACTCGACATATAACAGTGTGTGAGTCAAAGGTAATAAAAAAAAGTATTTAAATCAAATTCATAGAAATAGCACTAGGTTACATACAGGTAAATAGCATAACACAAAAAAAAAAACACAACAGAGATGCAATATTTCATTTTCAGTTTAAAATGCTTTACAAAAAAAAAAAAAAAAAAAAATACATGAATGCAAGTTCATTGTATTAGCAGGGAACCCCTATTCATTTGAAAAGTTCATATTTTGATTGTTGGGGTTTTACTTGGAGTGTACAAATGCACTTACAGATCATTGTGCATACATTAGTGTATGTCTGCAACTCTGTATTCCTATGGGAACAATTACCATAGCCTAGACAACTTTAAAAAAGCAGAAACTAAAAACAACATGCAAAAAAAAATGTGAAAAACAAATTCCACTACTACCAGGTAACTCTGCCAACAAGATATAAAAAAAAAGGGGGAAAAAAGAAAATATAAATACAATTACCCAAATTTACAGAAGAGAATAGAATATAGAAGGCATAAAAATGTACACACCGAAAGTGTATATGTACGGCTGTAAATAAGTCACACCCCACATACAGAAATGTATAAAATATCTCTGTAAGATTTGCACATATACCCAACAAATTACAACTTCCGAGAAGGTAACACAAATAAGTAAACTAAATAAGTGTTAGAATTAGCTATATACATACAATACAATTATATTTTCAAAAGGAAGTAAAAAAGGGGAAAAAAAAATTTACCCAAATCCCTTCGCTTGCATCACGTAATTTTCAAAACATCCCCCAAAAAACTCCAAACATCCCAGAAATAGCACGAATTTTGGTTAAAAATTTATAAAAATTTACAAAAAGTGGGTGCGGAGCGGTATGCATGCCAAAATATAACATAATACCCAATACCCTTCTAAAAAAGGTACATATAAAGCTCCAAAAACGCTTACTAACACTTCCGGAAAGCAATCAAAACAAACCCATTTTAAGTTGAAAAATTTTCAATTCCGAGTTTTAATTTCGATAAATTTCCTCAAAAACAGATTAAAACACATATAAATACAAATTAATTAGACTATATACAGAAAACATTGAGTGAAAAACAGATAAAGTCGTTACTCTTTATAAATGGGACGAACGCTTCTGTCCCGAAATGAATAATCGACCCGTGGAGTCGATCTAGAACGACCGAGGCGTTTCGATTTCGCGACAGGCCGTATCGAATCACCCTCAGTTGCTTTTTCGTTGCTATCGGACTGATCAACCTCTCTGCCTCTTTCAGCAACATTAGGCTCCTCTTGTGTGCTACCCGAACTTTCCCCTACCGGAGCAATCTGTGGATGTGACTCTTCCCCTCCCGGACTGACCTGTGGTTGTGGGGAAAGAGCACCAATTTCGGTTGAAACGCTGCGCGCCTCCTCCTCGTCTTCCTTAGTTACGGTTTCAGTGTTGCAATCATTCTCGTTTTCTTGCGCTAAAGGGGGCGGAACCCATGCGAAATATCGTCTATGTCTAGTAGTACGGAGGTGGGTTGGTTGCTCGCCACTCTGAATCGGTTCTGTTTCATCGATGGGCGGATTGTGAATCGAATTTCCGTTAGTCGTTTGTTGTTGTGGATTGTTTTGGTTAGTAATCTTCCTGTCTTTGAATAACGTTAGTCTATCAACATGGACAACTTGGGTATTTTTCGGGTTAGCAACTAAAGCGATCTTAAAATTTACATTATTTAATTGTTCAATAATAGTAAAAGGACCGTTATTTAATTTACTTAGCTTTTTAGTCTGTCCTGGCTCAATTCTAGGTGTGTAAAGCCACACTAGATCACCTACTTTTAGATTTTTACACACTGCTGTTTTTTCTCTGTATTTCTCCTGAGTTTCAGCTGCTTTAACTAGATTGTTATGGACTTCTGCATATACTTTTTGGAGAGCAGGAATTACAAGTTCACAGAAAGACGGTGCATCGTTGTAATTAAGTTTAGGTGGTTGTGAAAATACATGATAGGGAAGATTTAAGTTTCTACCATATATGACAGCTGCCGGTGTTAACTTTGTTGATGAATGTACAGCGGTCCGCATTGCTAACAGAGCAAATTTAAGTTTAGAGTCCCAGTCTGTTTGATTTTGATTTACAATATGAGAAAGTGCATTCTTTAACGTTCTATTTTGGCGTTCCACCTGAGCATTTCCGGGTGCATGATAAAAAGATGTTCTGATACGTTTTATGCCAAACATACTGTATACATGCTCAATCGCATCCGATATTAGGTTTTTTCCATTATCTGTCGTTATATAACACGGTGCTCCATATCGGGATATGAAATCTGCCAACGTGTCCGCTATTACATCAGAAGTAATTGAACTGACAGCATACGCCTCTGGCCATTTGGTAAAAGAGTCTATGTATGTGACTATATATTTATTTCCTGAAAATGTTTGTGGCAAGACGCCTATGATATCTAAGTGTACTTTATTTAGAGGAAATTCAGGGGTGGGCATACGCTGAAGGGGGGCAAGCTGATTTGCCTTATGGGCTCTTTTCTCTTGACAACTAACACAAGATTCTACCAGGTGTTTGACATCTGCCGACATCCCTGGCCAGTAAAAGTGCTCTCGGATGCGGTCAATTGTTTTCTGGAAACCTTGATGACAAGCAGCTAGAGAGTCGTGTGTTAGAGTGAACACTTGCAAAACCAGTTCCTTAGGAACCACTAACTTGATGGGGTTGTTTAAAATCAAAGATTCTCTAGTATCCTCACATACCAAGATATCGTCTCTAAAAAAGAATTTCATATACCTAGGTGAGATTTCCAATTTCTGCTCCAATTTTTTTACAATTTCACAGCATTTCGTGTCCGATTTTTGGAACTCGCAAATTTTTCCCATAAGGTTTGAGTATGGTTCAAAAGATGTTTCTTTAGCTACCTGAATACTAAAATTGCAGCTAACTGCACTTGTAGGCTTCTCTACATTAGCAAAACGCGATAGGAAGTCTGCCACACTGTTACATTTTCCCTTGACATAGTTTATTGTAAAGTTATAGTCTGATAAAGTGCATATCCACTTGGCCATGCGTGACGTGGGATCCTGAATCTTCAACATAAAGGTGAGTGGAGCATGATCTGTATAAATGGAAAAATGTGTACTGGCTATATAACACTTAAAATGTGCAGTGGCCCAGACAAGGGCTAAAAGTTCTCTTTCGGTGGCAGAGTATCTTGTCTCTGCATCTTTCAGTCTCCTGCTAGCAAAGGCGACAGGGTGTATCATTTTGTTATTATCCAATTGTGATAACACTGCCCCTAAAGATTCACTACTTGCATCAGAATATATAATGAATTCTTTGTCAAAATCAGGTAAAGCTAAACAGGGTTTTGAGATAAGAGCTTTCTTAAGATCATCAAATTCCCGCTGGGCTGCCTCGTTCCAGACAAAACGCCCTGTTTCTTTAGTGAGGTCTATTAAATTAATTGCTCTTTTAGTAAAATCTGGGATAAAGCGTCTGTAAAAAGACAATGTGCCGATGAAAGATCTGACACCTTTACGATTTGTAGGAGGTTGTAACTTTTCTATAATTTCAATATTTTTATTAATGGGGGATACTTGACCACCATGAATCTCAAAACCAAGATACTGAATTTTGTCTGTCAGGAAATTACATTTGCTGGGTTTAAGTTTTAAGTTATGTTGGCGAAGCCTTTCGAATACTAAGTTAAGTTTGGTAAAATGAGACTCAATGTCTTTAGAAGATACTACAATGTCATCAATATACACTAATATACCCAAATTTCCGAGATCCCCAAAAATGGCATTCATTAGTCTCTGAAAGCTATTTCCTGAATTAGCCAATCCAAAACAGTTGCGCGACCACTCAAATAATCCTTTATGCGTAATAATAGCAGTTTTATGCATGTCTTCAGGTCTAATGACTTGTTGAAAAAAACCACTAGTAAGGTCGAGAGTTGAAAAATAATTGGCACCTGAAAGGGAGTCTACAGAGTCTGTGATATTAGGAATGGGGTATGCATCTTTTACCAAGTTTTTATTTAGCTTCCTAAAATCAACAGCTAATCTGTATGTACCATCTGTTTTTTGTACGAGAATGACTGGAGAAGAAAATTCTGACATTGAAGGTGACAAAATATTAGCTTCTAATAAAATGTTTAATTGGTCCTCCATTTCCTGGCGCAGTTTATAAGGGACTCTATATGCTTTGCAACGAACTGGTTTATCAGAGGTGAGATTTATGGTATGGGGAATAGTGTCACAGCCAGGTAAATCTAGTACAGAGGCTGCGAACACATCTTTGTTCTTATCCAGGAAATCTTGCATTTGTGCTTTTAAAGGGGTGTCTAAGTGGTCTAAATTAATTTCAGAGCTCCATTTTAAATCTGCATGGTCGAAATCTGCAATTGGGGGGTCAACATTTACATTACAATTTAAATTACATATCTCTGGGGTTAAATTTAAGTTGTCTTTACATTTAAGAATTTTGGCAACATATGTTCCTTTATTTAAATTAATAGAATTATCTGAGAAATTGGCAAAAGATAAAAATAAACCATGCTCTTGTGTGCAAATGGTTCTAGAAATAAGGAGGCCTTGATGCATACTTCTAGCAAGGGGTTCTAACATTATAGGGTCATTAACATTTACATTTAATTCTTTATTACACTTAACATTAGCTAAAATTTTAGTTTGGGGGGGAATTGTAAGTTTGTCACATAATGCGGCAATGCCTATGATAGTCTTGTCATTACTCTCATTGCTACTCATTCTATTTTCACTCTCATTATTTTGTGTGTTCCCATTTAATTGTTCCTCCATATCATAAAAAACAGTCTCATCAGATTTGCTAGCATTATCCGCATGTTGTGCAATATGGTTTACTTGTTGAGCCTCAGTAGTCTGTGGTATACTGTAGTTATTTGTGGTACCCTCTACTTTTTCACTTTGTAAGACACTATTACTTTCACTTGACACCTTATTCTGCCCACCATTCTCGAATTCTCCACTAATACTACTTATGGTACCCTGAACTGTCTTTACATTACTACTACAGTCTACCTTCTGCTCCCTTTCACCTTTGTTGACATATTTGCACTGGGAATTTTCAGGGTCATAATTATCACAATTACACATTTTTGAATCATTATTATACATATATTTACAATTATATTTACAATTATTTACTATAACCCCTACATTATTTACAGAATCCTGACACTGTTCAGTATTTTCCTCGACGTTTTCCACACTCTCAGTAGACTCACTAAGATTATGGCAACCCTTGTTTGTCTCTAATTTGGAATGACTTTGCATATCAATTTTTTGTTTACATTGGGTTTGTTCAGGGCTTCTAAGAGTGATAGCATTGTCTGAACAATCAATGAGAACTCGATACTTTTTTAAAAAAGGCATTCCCAAAATAGCAGAAAATTCCTCCGCCAGCTGACCTGGTACAACAAAAAACTGTGCCTTGCACAGCGTATCATTAATTTTAAATGTTGCGAGTACACTTTGATTGAGATGAACTTTTTGACCAGTTACTGTCACAATCGGTGTGCAACACTCTTCTATAGGGCTACCTGTGAACAAATTGAGCATAGTGCTACTCAACAAATTGATAGCCGATCCCGAGTCACATAACGCAGTAATATTTTTATTACTTACAGTAATTTTAGTAACTGGGAGACTATATAAATGGGGTGAAAACACACTATATACAGGGGGTGAGTCGTTTGGCTTTTGGGGGATCAATTCGACCATTAAAGATCCGGCCTCTAACCGTTTAAAGGCCTCGCAGGAGTACCTTGGGCATTAGCATCATTACTCGGTTGGTTTCCATTACTGTTTTCATGTCTGTCCCTATTATTATCTCCTCTATTTATGTAGTCAACACTATCTCTATAACTGTAGTCGTTTCTACCCCTATAATTATATTCATTTCTATTTCTATTTCCCCTATAGTTACCATTCCCTGCTTGGTTTGAATTTCCTCTATAATTACTGTTATAGTTTCCACGGCCCCTATAGTTATTATGCCTGCTCCTACCCAAGTTATACTGGTACCTCGCCTGTGGGCAATCTCGTGCATAATGTCCACTTTCTGAGCACAAATGACACTGAAAATTTCTGAATTGTGCTCTTTCCTGGCTCTGGACCTCACTCTGCCTTTCCTGAATTCGAACTAAACTGTCAATTTTTGCTGACAGCAAATCTACCTGGTCTTTCAAATTGCTGATGTCCTGCTGTGATTGTTTATACTCATTTTGGGGATACATAGCTGCACAGGCTAAATTTTGTGGAACAGATTCAGGTATAAATGGAGCACTAATTTCATTTTGGAGGTTATAGAATGGATTTATACTCCTGCACGCTTTTTCTTCAAGCAATGCAACAGTGAGGATTTCTTCAGGCGTTTGTGGGTTTTTTGTAATGACCCCTTTTCTTATTTCTGGGGACAGATTTCCCAAAAGCATTGAGTGAAAGATAGCGTTTCTACTTTTGTTAACTACCTCCCCTTCTAATCCATCAATAACTAGGGCTTTAAGCGACATGTCGTAGGCTCTGTCATAGAAGTCCTGCACCGACATTTGAGGGGTTTGCTTGAAACTAAAAAAATTTGAAAGGGCTACATCTGGAGAAACATGACTGGTGTATCTTTCCCTGAAAATTTTAACAATTTCATCTACCTTTTTATCTTTATGAAGCTTAAATAACCTTGCCGCTCCCCCGGTAACTCTGCTAAACCAAGCGAATTTTTTCTCATCCTCCCCCCATTCGAAAAAGGTAGCAAGGCTATCCCACTTTTCAAAAAATTCACTAAAAGAAACTGAATTTTCAACACCGCTAAAAGGTGGAATTGAAGAAATATTTTCCATAAGGGAATTTTTCTTTTGAATATTAGCCAAGTTTTTTGCCTGATCTTCTGCCATGATAAGTTTTATCAATGAGAAAAAAAAATTAAGTGGGAGGGGGTGCAACTATACACAGAAATACACATACAAAAGCATAAAAACAAGAGAGAATTTAAATTTGGAACTATCTAAGTGCAGAGATGTCAAAACTTTAACCAAATTGCAATACAGAGTCACAGACTTACCTTTCACAACCATGAAAATTAAATCAAAATACCTTTTACAACCATGAAAATTAAATCAAAATACCTTTTACAACCATGAAAATTAAATCAAAATACCTTTTACAACCATGAAAATTAAATTAAAAACACAAAATACAGCTTCATATTTTTTTAAAAAATTTTAGATTTTTATAAATCTATAAGCATAAGCCAGGTTTGAAATGTCATGGGCACCAATCTTATTGGGTGTTTCCTTGTTACTATTTTTTTAAGAAGTTATTTTTAATGCATCTTATGACTATAATCTTACATTCTACCACTTCATAATATTTAACTTCAATCCAATTATACAAGAATTTAAATTTAACATTACACCAGGTGAGAAAGACATACCACCAACTGAATATTGTTACCATAAATTTATTACAAACACCAGGTAATAAGATTTAAGAAGGGGCACCAAAATTTAGTACAAGTTAATACATATAATACAAAATATAAGAGAAGGGAGAGAATGGCAAAATAAATTCATTTACTTTTAAATTTTACTTTTAAATAAAATCAAAGGAGGTAACAATATTCTCATATCTTTCACAACCAAAAAAAAAAGGAAAACACCCAATACTTCTAAATCTCAAAAATATAAAGTATTCATAAATGATGACGAATAACAGTGAAAATTACATTAATTTTGAATAACTGAATGGAGACAAACTCTCATATTTGAGAGGATAAAACTCAGAAAATTTGCAAGTTAAATCCAAAATGACATTATTTTATGAATACATTTATACCTTCAAAATTTAGGGACCAAATGAAATCGTATAGTTGAGCACATTACGTATTTTATAAATCATTTGAAAAGCTGTGAATCAAGATGATAGGACACATTTTTAATTACCTAAACAATAATATTTCACTTAATAGGATTCTCTTAATACTTCATAAATTTATTAACTCTCTTTAAAATGTATAAAATTTCACAATTAACTTAATTCAGAATAAACAATTTACTTTAAGTGCATCAATAAACTTTAATCTATAAAATTTACTATCATCTGTTTAGCTATTTAGTTCTATTTACATTTGGATATTTAGATTAGGTCTACACATTTCACCATATTTCATCTTAAATCCACATTAATTTAAAATTATATTTGTCATATATATATCTCTTACAGAATTAATATTTTTAAAGAAAACATGTGTGATTGAATTTCACTCCATATGAATTCTGTTATCAGTTTTAAAAAAAAAACAATGAAGGTGGACTATTTCACAGAATAAAAATATAAGGGCAACAAAGCTAAAAACAAGGAAAGGGGGTTTAATTTACTATTAATTTACAGATTTTAGACTAAAAGTGCAGAAAAGAATTACTTGTTAAATAATATTTATAAACACATCTGAATAAAACAATAACAGAATTCTAAATTCACATTACACATATTTAATTGCTGTTATTATATTCGGGCATAGTTATTATTGTAGAAATTTAACATTAACATTTAAGTTTTTATTACTTGAATAAAATATTTAACATCAATACTGCTACTTATGAGAGTCTATCTAAAATAATTAGAGAAGGAGAAATGTATAAACAATGAGAAAAGGAAACATTTTTTTTTATCATCGTTTCTTTTTAATTAATTAACACATAATATGTAGACAACATTTATCCGAACACTCTATTTGGCATTGATACTGTAATTTCTTATATTGAAATCATTTAAAATAGTTTTAAAAAACAGTTCATATACATATAGGATAAGCACAATTCAACATTATAAACATATAGAAATGAATAATTTTACTCACACTCTTGAAGACAAAGCAAATCACCTTTGCACAAATACAAAAATTTCTTGTACCAACCAATTTTCATTGTATTCTTGGTCACTCACCCAGCTGGCAGTTTAGGATACCTATTACACTCATATGGGGTAAGACTACTGCTGTTATCTATTTCCACTCATCATCCAACGATGTTATCTCCTTGAATTCTCATATTTAGCAGCAACCGCCTTTCAAAAGGGAGTACCTTCTCATAAATTTTTTAGGAGCCGAACCTTCTTATGTTATCTGCAAGACTCCGCTTTACCGATATTACCTCCGGGACTTATTTTTTTGGAGATTCGCACAGCTAAATACTGCTCCACTACCAGTCCAAACTTATCAACTCAGGGATACTTTGATAACTTGGTAATTGTCGTCTCATGTTCATCTCTATCATCTGAACATCATACAGCATCAAGACTCGCCTTAGATATTTTCATAGAAAGGAAATTGTCACTTTCAAAAAAGTGTTTTCAACTCACACTAAGCGATATGCCTCATTCTAGAATCTAATTATGAGAGATTATTCAATCTCGACTTCTTTTCAGCTAGGTGTCATATCAACTACTAAAAAAACGATCCCTTCTCGGAGCTCAGGGGTAGAGTGGGAAAGCATCTTCCCGCCAAAAATGAACCCCCTCGCCCGTACCGAATTTTATTGGCTCGCACCTACATCACTAGCTGTTTTCTACTCACTGACTGACCTTCTCATATCACCTCTCTCTCCTCGAACCTATGTGGGACCTACCCATTTAAAAAAAAGGGGGAACGGGGGCCTATCGCTTCTGTTACTATGCGCTAACTACATGGTAACAGAAAAATACTTGAAGGAACGGGTCACCTAATGGTCCTTTTTTGACCGAAATCCTGGGGGAAGGTTGACTGCATGTCCTACAAGGTTAAACTTTGCGGGTATTTTTCCTGGAATAAGTGGGGTTGAACAACAAGGTCACAACAATTTACACTTGGGGTTGATATTACGAAAAGGAAAAAAAAAAGGAACATTTAACTAGAATTTGGAAGAAAGAACTGCATTACTTACCATGTTATACATTTAAAAAAAAAAGAAAGTGAAAGAAAAATTAACTGAAAATTTAGAGAAATGAAGGGTTATGTTAATATAAGTTAAAAAATTAGAATTTGCGAAATATTCTACAACACAAAATAAGTTATGATACTATGAAAATCGACTTTTGAAACCGAAATAAAATCAATTGACTACATTAGATATTTTTCACAAATTCTTTCTCCAACGTAATCTTTAAAAATTTTCTTTGATTTTCGGTAAATTATAGTAAGGTAGGTCATCCAAAGGTGGCCATAGTTAAGCTTTGAGAATTGTTTATTATTTTTTGGTTGTGTGTGTGTGGCTGAAGTTTCGTTTATAAAATTTTTCACATATCTCTAACACATATCAAGTAAACTTTTCCTTATAAAATAAAATGTAATTACTTTTATAATACAATCTCAAAATTATAGCTTGTGGTCCACCTTTGGCGCATAGTGTTCCAAAGGTGGCCTATGTATTGAAATCACTTTTAAAATGTGAAAAAAAAAATACTTTGCAAACTATTTTGTTCTGATGATCCTTTCCTTCTTTTGATATCCTTCGAGTTTTTCTTCTTAATCTTCTTATCTCTGTGACACGAAAATACATTGAAGCACATTTTGTGCACGGTAGTTCATGAATTTTCTTCTGGGAGTTACTGACTTCCTTTGGGTGATCTCTGGTGTTAACAATAAATGTTAATAAGTTTTTTCCGATATTTATGTAGAAATTTTGAAAATCAGCCTTACTACACTGATTTCCTCGTTTGTTTTCTAAGGTGACAACCTTGGGTACATGCGTATGGTCACCATATGTACGACGTAAACGTATTAATCTTATAAATTTCTTAGAATTGAAGTAAATGGGGTTAAAGAGAAAGAAATAAGCTTTCAGAAAACGCATCATAATTCAAAGTTCTAAGAATTTAAACGCGTGTAAATTAAAATATCATCTTACCTGGAAATTAGAACGACTTACTCCTGAAAAGTGAAATCACTGCATAAAATGTCAGAGGATCAATGTGATCTCTTTAAATTCAGCCCCGTGCACTGCAGATACATGATTGACAATGCACTAGCGCCATTTTGTGATTAAAATTTAAATTAATTCTACTTTTGAGGGGTGGGCTACCTTAGGAACACTGGTCACCTTTGGTTCACCCCACCTTAATATAGTAGTTATTGTAAATTATAGTAATGTCTTTAGAGGAGCAATATCTATTCAAACGTACCACAAAAAGACTACTATGTACAGTTCGAATTATAATGAATAGTTTTTGAACTTCTGCTTGTCAGATTGAATATTTGTTCATACTCTGAATGTCTAAATTTCAGTAAAAAACTTGTGTAATAATGAAATTTGATGTGTTGTGACCCTCAGGTAATCTGACATATTTATGAATTCATTTTTGCTTGTGAACGCATGAGATTGATTACGCATGTTGTTAACGCATGAGATTATGCAGAAACCATGAAATCGAATAGTTTTTCCATTCTTCGTAAAAAACAGGTCTTTCAGAAAATCCTGTCAAAAATGGCGTTTTGTATAGAATTTCTGAACGCGACACAACGAAAAAGGTCGTTGTGAGACAACGATTGTTTATAACTCCAGATGTAATTCCTTTAGCGAAAATTTAAAAGAATATTACATTCCAAATCACTTGAATGCATTCAAGTGATTTGAACGTGTGCTCGTGTGCTAATTTTTTTCATTATTGAGCCTTTTTTTTTTTCCAGAACCGCCTTAAAAGTAGTATGAATTTGTTTTAATTAGGTTCAATTAAAAGAATAGCATACGTAATTTCTATGAACACGTAGGAATACTGTAAACACATTAATTCTATTATGTTTCACGTACATTTTAAAGAGGTTATGTATTTTACATTTAAATTAATTAAGATAGATTAAAGACTAAAACCAGGGAAAAAGTATAGCGAAAACATTTTCAAACGGAAAATTTCATTGTCTCGGCTTAAAGAATATAAAGAATAGTATACCTGATCTGCTAAGACGAAAAACTGTCGAAAGCGAAATTTTATTCGGTGTTTTAATAAATAAATATTTGACAAAGCTGATTACGTATTTCAATATTACCAGTGTCACAACGTCCTGTCTTTGTTAAATTGTGAACAACTCTTTATATTGGTGAAAAATATAGTCGTAATTTTTTGAATTTGAAATTATCGTTATAGTCAAGTTGTTGTTTATACATTTTTGAGAAGATATATGTATGTAAAATATACATATTCTCTTTATATATGAAAGTGACTTTATATATAAATATTACTTTATATATAATTCTTTATATTTAAAAGTGACAGGCAGATTATACTTTTAAATAATTAAATTTGTGAAAGGTCTATTTTTTAGACAAAGAATTTTGTGAAGGGTCCTGTTTTAAGGAGAAAAGTTTTTTGAAGGGTCCTGTTTTGTGAAGGATCCTGTTTTGAGTTGAACATTTTGTTGAAGGGGCGAGGCCAACGAGGTAAGCGCGTAACATCAGAATATTAAATTCTTCAAATTAAAATTAACTCTGGTGTTACGCGCTTACCTCGTTGGCCTCGCCCCTTCAACAGTGATCATGAGCCTGATGAATATATGAACTCAGAATTTATTCTTAAGGATTAATAATTGACTCTAATTAATAAAAATAATACTCAGCTCTTATGCTAGATTAAAAATTCAAGAAAACATAATTGAATTTAATAAACTATTTAAACTAATAAAACTTTAAAAACTGTATAAACAAGTTCTCCGAGATGGCGACAATAAAGGAAATGCAAATAGTAGATAAATTAAACAATAATAATTATTCTATATGGAAGTTTAAAATTAATATGTTGTTAATTAAGGAAGATTTGTACGAACTCGTAACTCAGGAACCCCCTACACCAATTAACGAAGATTGGAGAAAAAAGGATGCAAAAGCTCGCGCTTTAATAAACCTGAGTATAGACGATACGCAAATAGTTCATGTAAAACATTTAGAAACAGCAAAACAGACATGGGATAGTTTAAAAAATATTCATGAGAGAGCCAATTTGTCCAGTAAATTGTATTTGTTACGAAAATTGTATAGTGCAAAACTTCCCGAAAATGGGAACATGCACAAACACATTACTAATATACTGGAAATAAAAGATAAGCTCTCCGCAATAGGAGAGAACATAACCGACTCGCATTTATCTGCACTTCTATTGTGCTCGTTACCTGCGAGTTATAATACTCTAATAACAGCTCTCGAAGCCCGAAATGAAATTGAATTAACTCCCGAATTCATCAAGAGCAAACTTACTGATGAATTTAATAAACGGGTAGAAAATAGTGAGCAAGTTGAAAACTCACAAAAGGTGTTTAAAACACAAAAGAAATACACTCAAGATTATAAAGGGCAAAACAAATATTGTACCTACTGTAAACAATCAAATCACACTTACAAACAATGCTGGCATCTCAAGAACAGAAACACACAGACCACTACACCTAAAACACAATACAAATACAAAAAGTACACATCGTTGTGTTTTGAAAATATAAAAGGTGATAGTAAAAATAAAATGAATCAATCAAAAACAAATGAACAGGTACAAATAAATAAAAGTGAACATAAAGATGCAGCATTCATAATTGTAAATCCCGCTAATAAAACCTGGTTAATTGACTCAGGAGCGTCTTCGCATATAGCGAACGATAGGGATATATTTACAAAATTCAACGATACTGAAAAAACTACAGTAACAATTGCTAATGGGAATACATTAAATTCTTACGGAACCGGCGAAACACAAATAATGACAAAAACATCTGATGGATGTATAAATAGAATTACACTTAAAAATGTGTTATTTGTTCCACAATTGGAATCAAATTTAATTTCCGTAAGTAAAGCCACAGAACATGGCTATAAAGTATTTTTCGAAAATGAAAAATGCATACTATCGTGCAATGGAAAAATATACTTAGAAGCATTAAAGAAACATAACTTATATCAAGTTGAAACACTAGACAACTTGAACTTTATCCAAAGTACAGCAGACACATGTCTTTTCACTAGAAAAGAAAAAGATCATACATCGTACATAATAATATATGTTGATGATATACTCATCGCCAGCAAAGATGAAATAATAGAAGAAATCGTAAATTCTCTAAAACAAGAATACGAATTAAAGGATCTAGGCAATATTAGTAACTATTTAGGTACTCAAATTCAGAAATTACCTAACGGTTATTCTCTTGATCAAAAAATTAAGATTGAAAATTTAGCGAAAAAGTTCAATCTTGAAAACTCCAAACCGTGCAAAACTCCAATGGAACCAGGATATAACAAATTAAATGATGATGATAATTTAATGCCAAATAATATTAAATATCGCCAGGCACTTGGTTCATTGCTTTATATAACAACAATAACTAGACCTGACATTTCAGCAGCAGTAAACATTTTAAGCAGAAGAAATGAGAATCCTCGCGAAAAAGACTGGCAAGCCGTAAAAAGAATAATAAGATATCTATATCATACTAAAGAACTAAAATTAATAATTAACACTAATGAAGGTCGTGAGTTCGATCCTCACCCGGGGCACCAACTGTTGAAGGGGCGAGGCCAACGAGGTAAGCGCGTAACATCAGTGTATTACTATCCTTCATTCTGTAAAGTCACAGGAAAAAATGTTTCCTGATGTTAAAATTAATCTAAATGTAAACCTTTTAAAATTTTAAGTAATGTAAAATATAATTTTTAAAATCAATCCAAACGTGAACTTATTTATTCAATGTGAATTGTGCATTAATATAATTTTTTTTAAGTCTTATTTCAGCAGTGGTACATCTACACGATTATTCAAGAAGTGTTTATAATAAATTCTCAAATAGTTGAAATATATAAACCAGTGGATATTTCATAAATTGGATAGACCTTAGAAAAGGTAAGCAATTCCTTTTCTTTCTGCATGTTGAAGACCAGAGTTAATTTTAATTTGAAGAATTTAATATTCTGATGTTACGCGCTTACCTCGTTGGCCTCGCCCCTTCAACACATTTTTGTGAAGGGCTCCTTAAAAGACACAGTTTCTTCCTAAACGTCCTCCCTGATTACGTATTTTGTGATTACATATTTCAAAATAAATCGGCAATTAGAAACTTAGAAAAATTCTCTATGTAAATTTACTTTGCGGAGGAAGGAGGGAGGGGATGTCGAAATCCATGTTTGCCCCGGATGAAAAAAAAGCTAGTTTTAGCCCTGTGCGGAATACAGCTGTCAGCACGGTTTGTCGTAAATTTCAAGGTTTGTGGCATGAATGTAAATTAGATTTTCTAAAAAAAACTCCATTCGTGTAGAATATAGCTATTAAAACTTCATTTTTTGTTTCTTTTTGTCACTTTTGGAAAAGGTTTATATTTTTATCATAATAAAAATGAATAACTAAAGGAAGTTAGAAAGTTTAACTGAATTCAGAGAGACAAAAATGACAGGCAAATGAAACATTTTCCATCTTTCGTAATTTTGCATTAAATGCTATATTAAAGACATAATAAAATTATTTTTATGAAATGTATATATAAATTCCTTCTTGAGTTCATACAAGACTTTCGAAATTGTTACTGCGTAATTATAGAGTATTACTCGTGTAATTTTCGTTCCCTTATACTTTTAGCCTCCCCTACTTTTGAAAAAAAATTTCGATACATAAAGGAAAAAGATTTGTGTAATTTGTGCATGAAGAATATGAAATAGGTTGAATTCATGAATGAGATTTCATATTTGTGCAACTGCATCTGCCCTTCCGAATTTCATATTCCAACATTACAGCACAGTTTAGCTCTTAGAAACAAGTTCTCCCCCCCCCCCCCCTTCAGCTTTAGTTTGAATGTGTTGTAAGGGTTATTATAATTGACGCAATACCATCAGTTCTGCGATAGATGATTGCTTATTTGGTTTATTCCATTACGTTTAAGAAATCCAGCAATTTCACCAAGGATTTTATATCTATGGTTTTGCAGGGAGTAATAGGATATATGAAAGAGAATTAAGAGAGAATGATGTAGTTGTTTCTCCAACAGGAATATTCGCTAAGCAAAAGCTCTCTAAGTAAAGTTTTGCTTAACCCTTATTTCTGTTTCAGATAATATCGAATAAGTACTATTTTACTTATCGTATTTTATTTATTTATATGTTAGCATGTGAAATTTTCATATCTGTAGGAATGGAAATTTATTTGTGTATCAGAAAGATTCTCATAGACGAACAGTAACAATAAAAAATTTAAAAATAAATTACAAAGAAAAAAAATCAACTGTTATTTGGAGTCATATGCACTGATTTTATTTACATTACTGACAAACAAATTCAGAAGATATATTTAAAATAAAATTAAGATAATGCGAACTGTGGAACTTCAATATTAAATTTGAATACGGTTCGAATACATACAGTTTATTATGCTCATAAAGATTTTTTTCTTATTTGCGTACGTCTGCATAACTGGCAAATTATTTTAAATTAACTATTTTGAAAGAGGATGTATTAGCATATTACTGCTTGGTCATAAGGCACAAAGACAGTGGTATGTCTAGGAAGGACTTTCTAAAAGAAAGTAAATTTTTTGAATTCCTATATTCATAGAAAGTGAAAGTACTGAATATTTGATGGAGTAAGCTCAAATTATTACTGAAACAGCATGCAATATTTGCATGACAAGATAAATTTTGTATTATAGTGTAAACTACCATTTAATAGTGTAAATTATACTTCAGTATCGGGCTTTTTAAGAATCAAGTTATATGCTTGCTTGAATCAAATAATAACTTAATGGTGCAGTTCTAAAGCTTGTTGAAGAAAATACTTCTATATTATTTTTTATTTTGTTCTGCCAACCCACTAATAAATTTTTTTATATGATTTGTTCTTGTGCAAAACTAGATATTGCATATTTTTATTTCTGGCTGATGTTAGATTTATTGCTGTCCTTTAGTTTCGTAATCAAAATACTTTAAACAATAGTGTTATTAAAAACTGAGTTATCACTATTTACATTTAAAATTTCAAATGTGGAAAATTCTAGTTACCTAAAGTATTATTATTTAAAATATCTCTCTCAAAATTTCAATTTCGGAGTAAATTGATAAATAAAGAAAAAGAGTTACATTGGTAGTTTTCGAAATGGAACGGTAGTGATAGGATTTGCTTCTCTTTACAATTTTTCCAGAGGTTAATATTTACATATTTCAGTGTAATTTTTAAGATTAGTAGTTATTATAAATTTATTATTTTTTCTAGTATGCATGCCCTTTTATATAAGTGTGTCAATAATCAATTTTTTGACAGGCATATAATTTGTTTAAGGCTGCTCTCAAATCCAAAGCAATTACTTTCTGACACATTTCAGTATTCATTTTTGTTCGGAAAAGCGTGAAATTGGCATGTGTTTTTACTAAGAAATTTTGTAATCGAACAGCGTTTTCTATTTTGGGGTAAAGGCAAAAGATGTTTCAGAAAATAATATCAAAGTTGATGTTTTGAACCAAATTTCAGGACACGACTGCACGTGAAAGGTTAAAAAGATGTTGTCACGTGACAAAAATCGCTTTTAATTTGATAAGTAATTTATTTATCAAAAAATTGAGAGCATCATTTGATTTCAAATCGCTTATAGTCAAGACTGCCAATTTTATGCCTTTACGTGTAAAAATAAGTGAGAAAATATCTCGGAAAGTTTCACGTTTGTTGAGCTGGAAATTTGAGAATCGTCTTAAAGTAAGTAGAAATTTACGCATTTCAGACAAACATTATAAATGCTCGCTGAAACATACGTAACAAATGTCCTTAAAAATGTGGCAAACGTGCACTAAAAGCTTAGTAATTCTCGAATTACAGTGAATGAAAATACGGCGCCGTTAATATATGAAAAAGAATATTTGAACTATTACTTTTCATACGAGTTATGTAATGTTTATAACAGGAAATAAAAAATAAGAATTTTAGACTCTAATTTCTCGTACTTCACTCTAATTGAAAAAGCAAATTTCTAATTTTATTATTTCATTACATTATATAAAGCTGTTAAAAAATATAAATAAAAAATAAAGAATAAAGCCCCGCTCAACAACTTGAATATTTCTGATACATTCTTGCATAGGAACTTTAAATTTGCTGACATTACTATTCAATCACTTTGAAATCCAATATCGTTTTCTTTTTCTTTTTTTCTTTTTTTTTTTTTTTTTTTTTACATTTTTATTAAGAATCGCTACCCGATGACAATTTTCCTGATTGTTCTGTATACGAGTAAAAACAAAACAGCAACTTTGACATCGTTTTCGGAATGATCGTTTGTCTTCATAGGAAAAAGAGAAAAAACATTTTTTTTACTATCTGAATAAGAATATCTGTAAATTTCGTGCATTTAAAAATATATATGTTTTCAGAATGTGTCAGAAAATAAACAGTTTGGACTTGAGAACATCTTTCTGAGAAGGTGCAGGTGGTAGCTTATCTCTTGTTCGCTAATCACTTGTTTCCCTGCGGGGTATCAATTTCCCCTACTTCGCCTATAGGCAAAAAGGGTCTTGTTTTATGTTGTGTGATGACCATTTTGTTGTCTAAACATCTAAATATAGTTGGACTTACAAAGTGTTAATCTTATCTTCGTCACTGGGATACAGTACAGCACCTCCTCCAATATCCCTCTTTCTATTTTTCAATTGAGTGAAGTATCCTAACATATACATGTTGTACTTTTTTACAAAATATTATTGACTCCGCGAAACAACTTGTCACCATTTATGTTTTTGTTTTTTTTCCCAAGGGGGTGTGTGTGTGTGGGAAGGGGGGGCGGGTACATGCTGTAGTTTAGAGCTCCTATAATATATCCTATTA
The DNA here is from genome assembly GCA_963931845.1 of Maratus michaelseni. Classification (NCBI taxonomy): domain Eukaryota; kingdom Metazoa; phylum Arthropoda; class Arachnida; order Araneae; family Salticidae; genus Maratus; species Maratus michaelseni. The sequence continues at coordinate 84,649,330 of OZ007595.1, read as the reverse complement.
TAGGAGCCTTACTGTAGTTTACTCGCATGTAATATTCAAAATTCACTGTTATTCAAGCATTTTTCTTATGTCAAAATGTGAAAACACAAACATATATGATTGTTTTTCCGCAAAAATTGAGACAAAGATCCGAGATGAGAAAACCAAATGAAAAATTACTAGGTCATATTAGGAAATTTGGGAGAAAAAAGTCAGTCGTGCATTTTTTTTCCCCCATTAAGTTACATGGTTCTGATCCTCTCTCTCATTTACGAGAAAAATTAAAGGGAACAAATGCTATTGTAAATTAAGTATATCGATATATCGGAGGTATACTATTTACACCACTTAGTATTAATCAATATTTTTCCAGAATTTGTTTATAAAATTTTACTTTTACTTCATTTTTTTTTTTAAATTTTCAAATGAATTTTCTCGAAATTTCTGGTGTGAATTCAACATTACAGCAACAAAATTACTTACTGCTGAAAGACTATTTACATAGTGAATCGATTTTGTTTCAATTTTAGTTATAGTTTCCAATTAATAGAAGCAATTAGAAAAATATTTTTTTATTTGTTGCTAGTTTTGTATTTTTATATTTCTGATTATGATAAAATATATTTACATCATGATTTTTGTTACTGTTTTTTTTTAATTACTATTTTTCTTAATGATTTTCCTAATTTTTAATGATATGGTAGAGTATAATTGTTTTTGCTTATGATAAGAAAATATAGTACTTATTATTGCTTTAAATCAGTTACGCGCATTGTTTTATTATTATTACACGGTTAAATCAATTGACATAATATATAAAAAGTAATATATTGTTTATTTGAAAATGAAAAGTTCAAACAAAATAAAATAAAGAGAGAGTAAAATAACACGTTGAACATAAATCGTTACATTTTGAAAACTTACATTTTTTTTATATTTTGCTTATAGTTTTGAACTAAATTCCCCGTTTTCCAAAAAGGATACATTACTCAACAAATTATGCGCTTAACTTAAAAAAATAATCCTTAACGACAGCTATTTAAGTAACACATTAAAAATAATCGAAATATTAATGCACAAATACTAATAAAAATAGTTATAAATATATCAGACCGCAAGATTTCATTGAAGATCGTGAATACAGTCGAATTTTAAACGTTTGTGGTAAGTGAAATTCATAGCTGCTAAAGTTTTTGTCAGAATTTATCTTGAAGTGTTAAAATGTTACTCACAGCTCGTCCGCTTTTAACACATAAAATATTAAATTAAGCCGATATTTCAGAAATATTTTGACAACTAAGAAGAAAAAACATCTTTTAAGAAGAGCACAAAGAAAAAAGAAGTTATAAATTTTGATTTCCTGGAAGAGATTTTTAAATGTACGATGCATTCTTCTACGCCCATATGTTAATTATAGCGAGAGGCATTAGGGGGCTGATTGAGCAACCCCCTTAAGGCTGTTTTCAAATCCAAACTGGTTACTTTATGACATATATATATATATATATATATTTTTTTTTTTTTTTTTTTTTTTTTTTTTTTTTTTTTTCGGAAACGCATGAAATTTGCAAGTGTTCTTAATTCAGAAATTTTGTAATCGCAAGGCCACAAATTTTTTGATAAAGACAGAAAATCTTTCAGAAAATACAGTCAAAGTCGGCACTTTGAACCAAATTTCTAACGCCACAGCACAAGAAAGAGGGAAAACGTGTCGTCACGTGACACGAATCACTTATAACTCGATAATTAATTAATTTATAAAATAATAATAATAAAATGGGAAACTCATTTCGGTTCCCAATCGCTTCAATAGTCAGGCCTGCCAATTTTATGCCTTTCCGTTTAAAATTGAGTCAGAAAACTTTCGCGTTGTTGAACATGTCATTTGTGGAATATCATTGATTACGAAATAAATAAACAAATGTTCTAAAAATGTTTGTACAATTATATTTTATACATAATATATTTCATATATCTTTTTAGTCCACATGAAATTCATTATGGTTTTTACTAACACTACAAAAAGCTGCCTTGTTTAGTTATATTTCAGTTGAAAACTTTATATGCAGAATAATTTTTTTTACTGACCTGTTCTATGAAAACAGTACAGGATGTCGAATTTGTGTACAAAGAGGAACAGACCATGACTCTGAATAATAAAAAACAGGGGAGGGATGTGATACAGATGTCTAATGAGCAAAAATGTTTCTTCGTTTTATCTCATTTCAGGGCTCGTGTATCAAAGATATTCTGAATGTCGTCTACAGATTTCTAGATAAATAAGGACGTTCACGGGAACAATAAAACTGTACGTAAAAGGAGACATATATACAGGGGTCGGATATCCAACTTCCGACGAGCGTAAAAATATTCTAGTACTGAATATGTGTCTTCTTCTGCTATAACGTCAAAATAACGTATGGAGGCAGATATACAGGGGACGGATATCCAACGCTCTCCTCAAAAGTAAAATGTGACAGCATTGGATATGTTCCCCCTTGATATGTGTCTTTGTCTACTGCGACGTCAAAATGACGTATTGGGATATATATACAGGGGTGGTCGAATATCCAACTCTCGACTAAAGTAAAATGCTCTAGCACTGGAAATATGGCCCTTTCAATTGTGACGTCAAAATTACGTATGGGGGCACATATATACAGGGGACGGATATCCAGATCTCGACGAAAGTAACATTATCTGACATTGGATATGTGCCCCCTTCTGGTATGGGGCAGATATACAGGGGTCGGATATCCAACTCTCGACAAAAGTGAAATGCTCTAGTACTGGATATGTGTCCCCTTCTGCTGTGACGTCAAAATGACGTATGGGGGCAGATATACAGGGAACAGATATCAAGTGACTCGTTTTATACAGACCTTCAAAATGTTAGACGTCAGATTAATTTTCTTTTTAATTCTCTATTGACGTAATATTAAGCTGCTTTCAGTATTTACACATACTAATACTCCTTGTATTATTGAAAAATGTTTAAAAATTTTCGTTTTTTTACCACTATGTTTTCATATTAATCTTTTTTTTTTCAATTGGTGAAACTTTTTATTTCATTTTCATTTTCCAAGTGGAAATCTTTCAATAGAAAATTAATTATTGTAAAAAGAATTTTATTGTGGATTTTTAAATGTTGGCAATTGCTATAACGAAAAATGTTTAAATTTAATAGGAAAAGGCTGTTAGATTTTTGGTTTTTTATCTCTATATATTAAAATAATACGATTTTTTCAAATTTTATGATTTTGAGCTTCATAGTAGGTACACAAGAACGGAAAATTTAATGACTGTAAGCTATATAGTTTCTGAGAACTGGCTCTGTGACAGACAGACAACCAAGCGGGACTAATAGGGTTTCGTGAGATGAACGAAACCCTAAAAACGAGTTTTCCTGAATAAACGCAAGTCTGTCTCTCGGTTCATCTAAAACCAATTAACATCATATATTAATTTTTGTTTAAATCGTTTGGGTCATTTTGGGGATATAGATTTGCACTTTAACACCACCACAACATTACAGAGCCATTTTCAAGTTAAAATGCATTTTCATATCTAAAAATATACTGTAAGTAGAAATGCATAAATTTCAGAATAGGATTAGACAGCAAATATAAAACTGTTTTGAAAAAAATCAGAACAATATGTTATGCATTTTCTGAGCTATTAAAAAGCAGTTTTTTGCGTTTCTTTTGATGTGAAATTTGCTGTATGTATGAGTGCCGCGGTGTTCTACAATTTTGGTCTTATGCTGCGTCACCGGACATACTACAGTCTGTGATGATTGCTTTCAATAATAAGGGTACAAAAACATGTGTTTAGCACGTGCTGCACTTGAAGCATAGAATTGATTTTCTATAATTGAGCATATATGTTCCGTAATAACTAATATATCTCAAAGTATTTATTATAATAATTATTATTTATAAAGCTGCCTTTTTTACCGATGATCTTTTAACCTAAATTCGTTAAGACAGAATCATAAAAGACCAAAAAAAGTTATTTTATTTGAGTAGGTTTCCGTTTTAGGAGGTATAGACATTGTATTCCATTCTTTGTTTTCGGGAAGAAGAAGAAGAATCATTTCTCTATCTTAATTAGAAATGGACAAAAGGTTTAAAATGTATTTGGTTATCTCTAAAACTACATATTTTTTTAAGGAGTCATTTTTTGGAAACTTAAAAATAACTACACCTTAACAAGATGGCAGATGGAACATATCGTGACTCTCAATTAAAAGGCGCCCAATTTCCGATATAATGAAATTATTTAAATTGTGAAACAATCATAAAATTTCAAAATTGTATTTGTGTGTTTACAAATTTAAGAATGTTTACAGGTTTACGGATTTTAAGCATAAACACAGAAGTAATAAATTTGTTTATATTTATAGCTTATTGCTGGAAGAAATTTAAAATAAAATGTTTTAATACTGAAAAAGGATGTGAATTAATTTTCACTTTGCTAAACAATGCATAACCAACAGAGTGAAAAACGTGTCTAGACTGGTTATCGAACCCAAATACCCTGGTATAGCGCAACAAGAGCTTTACAATTTAAGCCATCTGAACGACGTCCAGTCTGGCATTTTTCACTTATACGTTGGAAAGGCTGCAACATCGCCGGGCAAGATGGAATGTCATACATGAGCACACTACCTACTGGTGTCCATGAGACGAATAAATTCCCAGCGTCGGATAATATTTAAATTTCCAATTAAGATTTCAGCAGGACTGAAACTGTGCGTAAATTTAATAACACTAACAAAGGATGTGGAATTAATTTTCACTCTGCTAAACAACGCATAACCAGCATAGTGAAAAATGTGTCCAGACCGGGGATCGAACCCAGATACCTTGGTATAGCGCACCAAGTGCTTTACCATTTAAGCCATCTGGATAACGAGGTTGCACCCTTGCATGTGTTATAAGTGAAAAATGCCAGACGTTGTTCAGCAAAGTGAAAATTAATTCACACCCTTTGTCAATGTTATTAAATTTACGCGCAATTTCAGTACTGCTGAAAATTTAATTGGAAATGTAGATATTATTCGATGCTGGGAAGTTATTCGTCTCATGTACGCTACTGGGTAATGTGCTCATGTTTGATATTCCATCTTGTGTTGCAAGGTTGCAGCCAAGCCAACGTATAAGTGAAAAATGCCAGACTGGATATCGTCCAGATAGCTTAAATGGTAAAGCCCTTGGTACACTGTACCTGAGTATCTGCGTTCGATCCCCAGTCTGGACATATTTTTCACTCTACTGCTTATGCGTTGTTTAGCAAAGTGAAAATTAATTCACATCCTTTATCAGTTTTATTAAATTTACGCGTAGTTTCAGTCCTGCTGAAAATTTAATTGGAAATTTACTTATTAATATTTAATATCTCTTATAAAAAATAAGAAGTTTTGCTAAAAAATAGAGAAATACTTATAAATGGCATTTTTTAATGAGAACAAAGACCCTAAACATAGAACACTTTATTTTAAAGTATTTAGGGGGGGGGGGGGGAATGCAGAACACTTTATTTTAAAGGTGACAGAGGACTAATACACATAATACTTAATTTTTATGTATTCTGAGGACTCATACACATAAAACTTTATTTTAAAGTATTCTGAGGACCCATACACAGAGCACTAAATTTTAAAGGAATCAGAGGACTCATACACACAGTACTTAAGTTTAAAGTATTCTGAGGACAGAACATATAATGTTAAAGGATTCAGAGGACTTATACTCAAAACACTTAATTTTAAGGTAATCTGAGGACACACATTTAGTAAGTTTTATTACCATGGTTCAGTGGACCATATTTTCTCCCTCATACACAATTATACACTGATACATAACCAGAAAACAGCAAAACCCTCCAACTGAGGACAAATTTTATAAACCAATAAAAATTTGTACAATTCATAAAAATGCTTAAAGACGACGGAAAATGACTTTTTTCTATCCGAGGACGTCCTCGGATCCCTGTGCGTCCTCAGTCAGCGGGTGTGTAAACCTGTTTTCGTCCGCGCTTCCCCTGAAACACGAACCCACACACACACACACACACACACACATATATATATATATATCATTAATTATCTCTTTCGAGATTTAAGAAGAACTTGATATGTTTTTTGAAATTCATAGATATTATAATTATATATATATATATATATATATAATAATAATATATATATGTATACTTTTCTAAAATGTTAATATAGTACATGTATTAATTTTTATTAAATGTTCTACCCTAACCACTTATATCAAGTGTATTTAATTTTTAACTTTGTATGCAAATTATATGTTCCTAATTAATTTCAATATTTAATTAATATTAATTTTAAATCCTTAGTATCTTAATTCAATTATTTAGTATTTTAATTTTAATTTAATTTAATTTATGTGATGTTGCATTTTTGGCACAGCTATTTAATAGTGGCTATGTCATTTCAAAGTATATATATTTTTATGTTGCATTAATCATTAATTATTAATTTTTCCATCTTACATCTTATTTTTAACATAGAATTATTCATTAATACATCCATTACTTTAATATAATTGGATATTCTATTTATTATTTATTGTTTAATTTCATTTATTTATTATTTAACTAATTGATATCATCTTTAGATAGTATCTGGTTTAATTTTTAAATATTATTTTTCTTCCACTGATATTTTCATTCATCGTATATTCACTTTTTTCCTCATAGATGGCAGCACCACGGTTTGTGTTGCTTTACAATAATATTCATATTATTCTAAAACATATTTTGGCAACATGGTAAATCATTTTCTAAAACTAATTTTGGCAACATGTGAAGATTTTTGCAATTCATTCCCTCTGTCTAGTTATGCTCATATATTTGGATCATGAAGTGCACCAATATCTTTTTTAATCCAAATGGATTTCGCACTTTATGACTCTATTTCAAGTTTTAATCTGTTTATTATGGGTAAGATTTTTTCCTTTTTAATATTGTATTTATTTTTTATCTTTAAGATTTTTTTTCACAGGTTTTATGCATTGTTTATGAGTAGGTAGTCCCAAAATCATATTCTTTAGCAATATTATGGCTAATATGATGATGAAACCACTCATTTTATTTGTGGTATTTAGGCATTTGGGACTTGATAATTCTGTCTAAATTCCACAAATTTCATTTCATTCATTCAATTTCATTCATTCAATTTTTAATTTCTTCTTCTTTTAAATAAGTTTTTGGTATCTATATTCAGAGTGTTGGGGAATACTTTCATTGTCAACTAATTATTACTTTCTAAATCATAATTTCATAGTTTAAGTTGGTGTTATGGTAATGTTTCATTTATGGTTATATATATATATATATACAGTAGAACTCCAATTATCCGAATCAATTGGGACCGGACCCCATTCGGATAATCAAAAATTCGGATAATTGGATTTTTTCAGAAAAAAGTTTCTATTTTATTTAATTACTGTATGTATGTTGAAAATGGGAGAAAAAAATAATTTAAAGAAAAATATCTTTTAATTAATTAAATGAAAAGGCAACACATTTACATGTTAAGCGTACTTACAAGTGCTGTGCATTAGAGTACAGTATGTACGTACCCTAACGTAAATGAGAGTCATTGCTTGCTGAACATATCGGTCAAAGTAAGCTGTTTGACAGTCTTCATCTGTTTTCCGGCAGCCAAGTCGCGCATCAGCTTGACAGTGAAAAGTCGCATGTGGTCACACTCAGGCTGACGCTCCATCCACTTCAACGCAGTTTCAAGGCCGGCAAATGCTTCACTAGCTGATGGTCCCGTGTCTGCTTCAACTTCGACATTAAGGTCATCTTCTTCCTCGACACTTTCTCCTCTCACACTTTCAATAAGTTCATCATCATTTAGAATTTGAAACCAGGTGGGCCGTCTGACCGCCTGGCGACGGACGACAGTCAATAATCGAACTGCACTATGAGACGGTGACTCATCATCCCAATAATGTTCGCACTGCGCCTACACTAGATTCGCGAAGGGAAGGACAATAGCGCGCGTAGACAAAATCATTATTTTATGAATCGCAGTACGTTTCCTTCTTAATTTTTATTCTGAAATTCTGAAAGCGATTCGGATAATCAGCGATTCGGATAGTCGGAGTTCGGATAATTGGAGTTTTACTGTATATATATATATATATATATATATATATATATATATTATTATGGGAGGTATTATATAGCTAAAATTTTATATAAGCAAGATACAATTTTCTTTTTAAAACATTATAATGCTATAAATAAATATAGGTTCAGTGTAAGCACAAGACTCTTAAGTATAATTAGATGTATACAGAAATTCTTTTGTAATCACGCTCACAACCTGTGACCAATTTTCTGCTCAACAAATGTCTAAAAGTTTAAAGACCCAAATAAAAACTTATTTTCCTCTATGATCTGAAATAATATGAAACGAAAGAAAAATAATCTATTACTGCCTTTAAAAATTGTGTTTTTGTAATGTATACTTTTTAAGATATAAAATAACAAAAATGGTCTTTATTTTATATTATACTATTTTATTTTATTTTATTTCTTTACTTTTTCACACTTGCTAAGAGTTTTAAGAGGCTCTTAATTATCTGAATTTGCTATTATTACAAAATAATAAAATTAGGTCAGAAAGTTTAATTAATTCAAATTTAACATTTGCTTATTATTAAAAAATATGACTTATTAGATATTAAAACTCCACTTACTTAAAAAAAAAATTCTCACGCCTTAAACAATTTAACAAAGATATTATTTTTAATATTTATTCAGATAATTATGCACATTTTCCTATGTGGATTTTTATTTCTATACAATTACCTTATATAATTCATAGAACTGTAAATAGAAAAAAAAGATTTTTGGCACGATAAATACACTAAACTTCTGCAAACCAGAAAGACAAAATAAATAAATAAATAAATAAATAAATAAATAAATAAATAAAAGATTAAAAAAAATTCACAAATAAATTTTCCGACAAGACTTCTGATTTAGAAAATGAAAATTATCAAATACTTTTAAAGGATTAAGTAACTTAGAAAGCGTTTCTGCCAAGATAAATATCCCAAAACGCTAAGCACACTTGTAAAATACATAATCAACAAAAGAAAAACCTGATAAAATTTAACAAACCGAAATGCTTCAAAATTGTAATTGTGAAACCATCTCTACTTTTGTGTTAAATTATTACTGTACAAACAATACAAAACGCATTAAGACTATTATCTTATTTCATAGTTTTCGACTCTGACAAACAAAGAAACTCAAAACTAATTGCTGGCCTTTTTAAAGGTTTTTGGAAAAAAGAAGAAACTGGTTTGCTAGAATCACTTATGCAAATTGAATTTTCTGAGGCTGATTTTATTTACAGAGACACGTTTAAAGTTTATTTCAAAAGACATGAATCGAATAATAATTTGTTAAATTAAATTATGATCTTCGTAATAAAGCTTGTTTCTAGTTATATTTGTTTTTTAATTTCTTTATTTGATATTGAAAAATTCGAGGATTATTTTTTGTAGGACATTATATTGCAGATATTAATTTTAAAAAATACACAAAATAATATTTGAACAAAATTTTGTGTTTTCTTAGAACCTATTATGGAAATTGAGTTTTCTGAAGCTGATTTTATTTACAGAGACGCGTTTAAAATCTGTTTAAAGAGACAAGAATTGGATAATAATTTGTTAAATTACATTCTGATATTCCTAAGAAAACTTGTTTATAGTTATTTAAATTTTTTTATTTGATAATGAAAAATTTGAGGATTAACATTTTTAGAAAATTATAGTGCATATACCAATATTATTAATTTACAAAAAATACACAAAATAATATTTTAACAAAATTATGTGTTTAATCGAACCACTTATGCAAATTAAGTCTTCTGAAACTGGTTTTATTTACAGAGACGCGTTTAAATGTAGTTTAAAGGGACAATAATCGAATAATAATTTGATAAATTACATTCTGATATTCCCAAGAAAACTTTTTTATAGTTATTTAATTTTTTTTATTTGAAAACGAAAAATTTGGGGATTAACTTTTTTAGGAAATTATAGTGCACACACACACACACACCAATATTATTAATTAAAAAAAAAATACACAAAATAATATTTTAACAAAATTATGTGTTTGCTGGAACCACTTCTGCAAATTAAGTCTTATGAAGCTGGTTTTATTTACAGAGACACGTTTAAAAGTTGCTTAAAGGAGCAATAATAGGATAATAATTTATTAAATTATGATATTCGTAAGAAAACTTGTGCATAGTTATTTAATTTTTTCATTTGATGATGAAAAATTAGGGGATTAATTTTTTTTAGGAAATTATATTGCATACAAATATTATTAATTAAAAAAAATACATAAAATAATATTTTAACAAAATTATATGTTTGCTGAAACCATTTATGCAAATTAAGTTTTCTGAAGCTGGTTTTATATACAGAGACACATTTAAAATTTATTTAAAAGGACATGTATAGAATAATAATTTGGAAAAAAGAACTGGGTGCGAAATACTTTAATAAAAATAGAATTTGAGAAATGAAAGATACAAAAATTTAAATTAGATATTTAGAGAGTCCGTCAAAAGAGACTTAAAAATATATCGGTAATTAAAAGAAAATTCTGATAAATGAAAAAGTTAATAAAATAATGCTTTTAAAAACAAACGTATATTTCAAGGAGCTTTGGCTAATTAACAAAGTTTCTAATTCTTTGTACGTTAAATTAAATAACAAGACGTGTTGGAGTCTCCACTAATAAAACTTGTATATAAATAAATAAATAAACAAGTAAATACAATTCTTGAATTAAAATTGCGAAAAAACTTTTTGAAAACAGGGTTCGTACGTATCAGGGAATTTTCCGGGATGTCTGTCTGTCTTACTAGTATTTTTTTCTTTTATAGAAAAAGAAATCTAGGTTAAATTCGAGAAACTTCGCCTTCTTTTAAGAAGATATTTTCTGTAATAAAGTACTGTTACCGAATAATTTCCTGGTCGCAAAATTCCAGGAGGCGTACGAACCCTGTAAAAAGTATTATAGTTGTTTATAGATATATTTGTTATTTAGATTCTTTATTTAATAATACAAAAAATCGAAAATGATTTTTTTAGGAAATTATATTGCTTATTAATTAATTACTCAAAATAATAGTTGAACAAAATTATCTGTTTCTTTATACCAAAATATCTCTCCCTTAGCTCTCTCAATCTGCCATTTTTAGCACTTTCCAACCTAGTTGAAAAGTGCTTATGACTTCGGTTTGTCTGGCCGGATGGCCGTCTGGCCGTCTGTCCGTCTGTCCGTGCTCTAACTCCCGTAAATATGCTCGGATTGCTCTGCAATTTTTATATGTTATTGTCGTTATCTATGGCACGTTCCCTATTTCAACTGAAGTGTGTAGCACTGATAGTTTTCTTACAGGGACACTCAAAAGAATTCCGTTACATTTCGGTCTATGGGGAAAAATCATTTGCGGTTTATTTTAAAAATGTTTCACTATTGTAAACGCATTGAAATTTATATAGATCACTAAGATGCATTAGAAGAAGCTTAATATGGAATAGTAGGTGTATAGCACTTAGAGTTACTTTACAGGGACAGTCAAAATAATTCCGTTACATTACGTCTATGGAGAAAAATCGTCTGCGGCTTATTTAAATAATGTTCCACTATTTTAAACGCATTGAAGTTTATATATATTACTAAGGTGCATTACAAGAGGCTTACTACAGAATAGTGTGTGTATAGCAGTCATCGTTCATTTACAGGGACACACAAAAGAATTCTCTCCTGTCTGTTAACAATAATTCCTGGAAGTGCGTTTTAAGTTACTGAACGCGATTTTAATCTTAACTAGCTTTTTGTCTATTACGTGGTGTGTATAAATTCTGTAGATCCTATACAGGGCAGCACAAAAGTTCGCGAACACATTTCCGTTTATTGACAAACTCCAGAAGGAGAATTTAAACTGTGCTACGCGTTTCCTAACTAAACTAAAATTTAGCATCCTATGTATATATACAAATCTATAGATCCTATACAGGGCTACATAAAAGTATTCGGATATTTTTCCGAATATTGTATATATTGAAAATTCCCGAAATTACGTTTTTAAATATGTTATGCGTTTTCCAAATTGTTTACTTAGATGTCATCTTTCAGCTTATTAAACGGTAATGATTTGTAAAATTATTTTAGAAGCGTTGGAAAGTGCTACATAATCTATGCTTGAGGCATGATTTTTCGTTCTTGTTTTAATTAAAAAGAAAAAATGTTTAAAAGTTTAGTGAATTAAAATTTAAAATACTTTTTAAAAAGTTTTTTCGAAGTTTTAATACATGAATTGTACTTACTTGTTTATTTATTTTACCAAACACTTTACGAGGTTAATATAGGTATATATTTAATATTTATTCCGAAAAATATCCAATTTTGTTTATACCTGAATTTATATTTAAATGCGATTTTGTTGCATAAATCGTAAAAATACAAACTATAACAGACGAACAAACAAACATAAAATAATTAGAGCTCTATTTACGCGATAACTGTACCAAAGTAAACTTTGCACGCTATGAAAAAAGACAAATGTTTTTTTATCTAAACAGTATAATATAACCATGAAAGAAAATATACAATGACCTTTTCCGAGTAACACACGATTCCGAAAAGCATTCGCTATCTTTAGAAACCTTGGGAACTAATATATTTTCAAGATTTAAAGAAGCATTTATAAAAACAAAGTTTCTGTTGCTGCCACTGATTTTCGGAAACGTTCAACAATCGATTAACACACGATTCCGAAAAGCATTCGTTATCTTTAGAAACCTTAGAAACTAATATGTTTTCAAGATTTAAAGAAGCATTTATAAAAACAAAGTTTCTGTTGCTGCCACTGATTTTCGGAAACGTTTAACAATCGAGTAACATACGATTCCGAAAAGCATTCGTTATCTTTAGAAACCTTAGGAACTAATATATTTTCAAGATTTAAAGAAGTATTTATAAAAAAGAAGTTTCTGTTGCTGCCACTGATTTTCGGAAACGTTTAACAATCGAGCAACATACGATTCCAAAAAGCATTCGTTATCTTTAGAAACCTTAGGAACAAATATATTTTCAAGATTTAAAGAAGTATTTATAAAAAAGAAGTTTCTGTTGCTGCCACTGATTTTCGGAAACGTTTAACAATCGAGTAACATACGATTCCGAAAAGCATTCGTTATCTTTAGAAACCTTAGGAACTAATATATTTTCAAGATTTAAAGAAGCATTTATAAAAACAAAGTGTCTGATGCTGCCGGTGATTTTCGGAAACGTTTTCGAGTGTTTTTTATAGTGCATTTATCATTTTTCTCAAACCGGAATATGGGTGTATCGGATACTATCAATTCTGAAGTAAACATTTTTATTTTTCAAAAACATGATGTTTAACAGACAAACATAATAAATTAACAGCATTAACAACATAATTTAACATTAAAATTAATATGTCGCAAATGTCGAATTAAAAACCACTTGATGACATAACAAACACGTATAATGCTTCTGACATCAATAAAATGGGACTGCATTTTTGGCGTTTAATCTTACAGCTTGGCGAGAGTTTTTTGTTATGAAAAGTGGTCGACCGGATAATAGAGAAGTACCAAATGATGTGGCCTTTAGCTCTGTAACTTTGAATTTTTTTTAATTTCAGAGAATTGAGTATGAAACTCAATAAATTCAAATTTAGCATTTTTTTTTTTTTTTTTTTTTTTTTTTTTTGTGTGTATTATTGTAATAACTTTCACAAAATAACTTTTTTTTTCCCACACCTTACAAGATTTAACAGAGATACGCGAGTTAAACATTTTAAATAATATTTATTCGGTTAGTTGCGTATGATTAATTATGGGAATTTTTTTAAAATATAATTTCGTTATTTAATTCGTTTCATTCCAAGTTTCGGAAAGTGTTACATAATCTCTGCTTGACGCAAGATTTTTCGTTCTTGTTTAAAGTGCAAGCAAGAAAAACAAAACACTCCTTGAATACATTTTGTGAAAAAAAATGTGATTTACGAAATGAAAATTTTTAAATCGCTATAAAAGATTAAGCAGAATAAAAGTTTTCTTACTTAAAAAAAAAATCACAAAAGAAAAACACATTTTTAGAGCACTTTAAACAATCAATAAGAGAAAAACCTGACAAAATTTAAGAAATCAAAATACTTTAAAAGTCTAATTTCAAATCCGTCTCCATTTTTGTATTAAAGCATTACTGCAAGTAATGTAAAATGCCATTAAGACCATTCTCTTAGTTCCTATTTTTCTTCTCCGTCAAACAAAGAGATTCAAAATTAAACACGATACTTAACAACAAAAAAAAAAGTTCTTGTAATAAGGAACTGTTTGCTAAAACCACTGACAAGTTTCTTACTTTTTAAAAATATATATCACAAAAGAAAAACACATTTTTTGAGCACTTTAAACAATCAATAAGAGAAAAACCTGACAAAATTTAAGAAATCAAAATACTTTAAAAGTCTAATTTCGAAACCGTCTCCATTTTTGTATTAAAGCATTACTGCAAGTAATGTAAAATGCCACTAAGACCATTCTCTTAGTTCCTACTTTTCTTCTCCGACAAGCAAAGAGATTCAAAATTAAATACCACACTTAAAAAAAAAAAAAGCTTTTGTAATAAGGAACTCTGCTGAAACCACTGACAAGATTTGAGTTTTCTGAAGTTGGTTTTATTTACCAGGAATACCTTTGAAATTTATTTAAAGGAAGGAAGAAGAGAAAAATAATGTTATAAATTAAAGCCTGATATAATAATGTTATATTTATTTATCTTCATTATTGAATACCGTAAATATCGATTATTAATTACTTTAGGATGGATGATATAAAAAACTTAGATATTGCAAAAAATTATTTATCTCACAATAAAATTTATTTAAAACATTACACGAACAAAATGTCGTGTGCTTTAAACAAAACTAGATGGTACCCGTCAAAACTTGACGGAAAAAATTACAGTAACAATATTAGTAAAATAAGCTTCTTTATTACATAAGTAGGGGTGCTTATGAAACAATCTTTCAATTATTTTATTAAAAAAAAATTCTCCCAGTGAATTACGTTATTATTTCCGATGCAAACTCCAAACAAACAATCCGTAAACAAAATGGAAATCAGTTTGACATTACCGCCCTATTCCTCACGGCAAGAAAGAAAATTTCCTGAACCTATGAAGTATCATACAAATAGCATATCCCTACGTTCATCTCATATTCAGTCAATAAAAGAACATATTAAATAAGGCACACATTCCCCTCCCCCCCCCCCCGTCTGTGATAATGCAACCGAATGAGCTCCTATGCGCATGTGCATTGCATCTCCCCAAACGCACCGTCGAAATTCGACGTTAAAAAAAGTTTTAAAATGTTTTGATCAAAATTTTTAAAATGTCTTCTTTAATCATTGTTCGTTTCAAATCCATATCTTCTGAAACGCATACATTGTTTTAAGCTAATCAATTTTTATGTAAAGATGAAGGATTTTTTTTTTTTACAATAATAAATCAATCTACAGATAAAGGAGATTTTTAATGTTTTCAAGTGTAATTTATTTGTATGGTTTCTTCATTCCTTTACATAATCAGGATGATTATACCTTTTCCATAATTAAGAGAAATAATGTAAATAAATAAATATCCAAGATTATTTTTGATTCTGTTTTCATTAATATATTGTAAATTTTATTGTTAAAAGTTACTAATAAATGATACTTTAGTAAATGGGGCTTTTCTTAATTATTTATTATTATTATTATTATTTTTCTTTTTTTGAGATTTAATGGCAACATTCTTCCGTTTGTTTATTGGGCTCTACAGTTTGGCGAATTATTTGAGGTACTTTTCGGATAGCAGGGCGCCAATGAAGTATATATATATATATATATATAATGTATATAGTTTTGTTTTTCTAGTATTGAATTTATGTGGTTTATAGATTTTGGTTGACTTTTGTGATAATGATTCTGCAAGTAATTTTCCATTGGAGTTTATTATTATGTGTGTATATATATATATTTTACTGGCGCCGGCTAACCGAAAAGTACCTAATTTACATATAGTTTTTTTTTTCTTAATGGGACGACGGGATAATGCACGGAATTTCGACGGGATAATGAATATTTTTGATGGTACCAGAAAATTTTTCTGTATTTTATAGTTATATTAAGAAATACATATTTTTATGATTTGCTGAATCACTTATTTGTTTACTTTTTCATGCATTATATTATTGAGGTTGTTAGTTCTCTTATTCGTTTAAATATGCCCTACTTATATAAAAATAGCGTGTGTTTTCTGTGGTGTTTCGCATAAACGTTGTAAAATTCAGGTTATTAGATTTTATCCAACTTTGCTGTCATAACAGCTGATGAAGCAGCCCTTTTTGGCGATTTTTCTGTTACCTGTAAAATGTTTGTTTTTGGTATAGCCCGAACTAAGAAAAAAATGAGTACTTTTCCATTATACGGACACCATTGTCGCCAAGCATATATTTACATGTACGGCATGGTGTCGGTATAACGGAAAAGAACCAAAATTTGCTATCGATCAAATAATTAAGTTTCGTTAAACATTAAATTTTCTGGTACTTTTCTATTATCCGGTCGACCACTTTTCATAACAAAAAACTATCGCCACACTGTAAAATTAAACGCCAAAAATGCAGTCCGATTTACTTGATGTCAGAAGCAATATACGTGTTTGTTACGTCATCAAGTGGTTTTTAATTCGAGATTTGCGTCTATTTTCCTTATGTTTTACTGAATTATTAGTTATTTCATTAATTAAAATAACAATTGTGTCCTTAAATTCATGTATTTTATTTATTTATTTATTTTGATATTTCAACGTTCTCCTGTTTATTTGGCGATAGTTTTTTGTTATGAAAAGTGGTCGATGGGATAATAGAGAAGTACCAATGTTCTTATTTTTAATCTGAGAAAGAAACAATAATCATGGATTTAATTAATTTTGCAATATGCGGTGCCACCAAAATAATTTTGATTAAATCAGTACATATATCGCAGACGCGCCTGGGTTATTTTTTGGCGCCTAAATGACGATTTTTGCTTTGTATGGCAATCTGGGGTTTTATAATAAATTTGAATATGTGTGTAAATAAATGAAATAAAATAGGTACTTTTATGTTAGCTGGGCGTCAAGGATAACTCTCCAAATCTTGTTTCAATTGGAATCATTTAAATTGAAACATTTTACGTGAGATTTGTTATTCATATTGATATGTTTACGTTTAGATATTTTATTATGATTATATTCTAGCTAATTAAGTTTTTTTTAAAGATTTTATACTACAGTGTTAAAATATTACCTAGTTGATATTAGCTAATGTCAAAAGATTGGCGAACCACAGAGTTCAGAAAATAAACTCTATGCCCTCAAAAGTGGGAGTTGCCGTCTTTATGACGTAATAAGCAGAAGTAAATGTTTAATTGAAAATTACAGCTAATTAATTAAATTTTCGAACAAACGAATGCACGATAACAAATCTGTGTCCAAATATCTTACATTTAAAAAAAGAATGGTGTAATTTGATGCAGTAGTTTGTTCTGACGGATTGTCGAAAGAAATCGCTTAACGTTTTAAATATATAGATGATGTGCCTTTTAGCTCTGTAACTTTGAAATTTTTTAAACTTAAGAGAATTAGGTACGAAATTCAATGAATTCAAATTTAACATTTGTTTTTTGTTATTTTTGTTCTCAATTTTCACAAAAGAACTTCTTTTTCCCAAACCTTACAAGATTTTACAGAGGTACGCGAGTTAAACATTTTAAATATTTGTTAAGATAGTTATGTATGTTGAATTATGGGAATTTAAAAAATATATAATTTCGTTATTTAATTCATAAAATAAAAACATGAAAAAATAATGTTTTAAAACACGATTAATGTGATAACTACTAGACTAAGATAAATCCTTTAAGCAAGAAAGGTAAAAATTCTTCTTGAATATATTTTGTGATGGAATTTGTGATTTACGAAATGAAAATTATTAAATTCCTTTAAGAGATTATGTGATGTACAAACTTTCTGCCGAAATAAATATCAACCGAGGGAAACGTGATAAAATTAACGCATAGAAAGGTTAAAAAAAAATCTAATTTTAAGATTCTCTCTATTTTTATACTCTTTTATTTAATTCAACTTGGTTTTGTATGCAAGAATGGAATTTTGTAATCGATTTTTAACTCACTTCTTGATAGGTTAGAACTATAACAGTTCAAAGATATATTTTCAATGAAAATACAGAATTTTAATATATTTAGAACTTAATTATAAATTAATAACTTTATATTAAGACATTTTTCCTTTAGCTCGCCACAGGCGATAAATCGCAATATATTCTTTAGGGTTACAATTGTATACGAGTTACTGTTCAACCACGCTTCTAAGAACCCCGGTTGGCAGAATGCCAAGCCGATTCCATTCACTCTGTAGGGAGAATAGTCCCGGCAAAAGAAGCTGAAATCATCGCTCTTTATCTTAGGCAGCATACTTACGGCTTACGGACTTCCTCATTTTCGACATGGACTAGCCATTTTCGCCCATGCGTAGTTTGCTCCAGGTTTCTATCAAGCGTGCATCAGTACAACAACAATGGATTTAAATATGTGCTAAACCACACTCGCCATTGGAGGTCAACTGGGTGTGAAGCTGCAACAACGAACATTTTGACATTTTTGACATTTGAAGTGTTTTGAGACCAATAAGCTACAAGGGTGTTGTCTCGAATGATCCATTTTTTTAAATTCACAGAAGTACATGCAGGACTTTGACAAGTTACATAAATTTTCTTCTTGAGAACGGGATAGACACAAGGAAGTAGACAGCACTGAACACACACAAAATGACATCCATGTTTTACCAGGATTCGAACCGAGCCCTCACCGTGGCAGTCGCCTCCGCTACCAACCACGCTGCTTGGCCGCCTGCAACAACGAAATTATTTTACACACTAAAATGTAGAAAATACAAATAAAAAATAAAGAGAGTAATAATTGTTTTTAAAAACACTCTTTAATCAGTTAATAGTTTCATATTAATTAAATTATAATTATACGTTGAAAAATCAATCTAGAAATTCCAAAAAGATAAATAAAATAATCCTTTTTTTTTTTCTTTCATGTTGCCATACCTAAAAAAAGGAACAGAGCAAAAACTTTATTTTTTAAAAATAAATTTACTTCATGAATTTAGGCGTGACATTAAAGATAAAATTGAATGCTTATAAATTAATGTATTAAAAAAAATATTTTTACTTTTATGCTTATTGTATTAAAGAATTGTTGTACAAACAATACAGAATACGTTCAAGCTCTTAGTTTATATTTTGATCTCACAACAAGCATATTCAAAACTAATTGTTAGCCTTTTGTAAACTCTTTTCTAACAAGGAATTGTTTGCTATAACTCCTTACACAAATTGGTTGTTCTGAAGCTTAATTTGAAAACAGAGACACATTTAAAATATATTTAATAGTAAAAGAAGAGGCGAATAATAATATTTTGTTAAAATAAATTATGGTATTCGTAAACAAACAAACAATATATATATATATATATATATATATATATATAATTATTAACAGTTTCATAATTTCATGGAAATACAGAGAAATCATTTGGAATCATAATTTTGAATAACATGTTGCATATTATTAATATTAGAAGGAATGACTACATTATCACAGATTTGCCAGATGACAAGTATGTGGGCCAAAATCTAATAAGTGTGACTTTTGGCTGACGATTTTCTGCTGGTATCTGATTTCTAAGTGTTTCATATTATGCTCAATTTGGATTTTTAATAACCACTGATGTATTGCAGAATAATATCATCAATAGATGGGCATAACCTTTATTGAAAAATAAAAAAGATATGATAGTTTTTATTAGACAAAACAAAAATTGTAAGTGCAAAAGTGACAGGGATGGTGGTGACATTTTTTGCAATTTTGCCCCTTCACTTAAAAAATAACATTTTTGGAATGTTGTATGCACTATTTTCAAAGCCATATCAAACCTAACATTAAATGGCTAGATATTGGTTTATCTATGAATATCAATATTTAAATTAACAATGGGACAGTAGAGATGGTTATTAAACGTACGCTTACCTTTTCCCAATTCTTTTCAATCCAGAAAATATTCGTTATTAACAAACAGCAAGCAATGGCGGCTTTTTAAGAACAACATGTGCTCCCCTACTGGAAACAATAATGAAAATGGCGGACATTTCTTATTCATTAAAATGAAAATACACTTATAATCATGTTCTGCATGGCTCTCTGAAGGTATAGAAAACGAATTTTCCATGATTTTAATAAAATTAAAAGTGTTAAATGCTGAAGAAAATAAATTGCATTCTATGACGATCAATCTATTTTTGAACTGATATGGCGGACATTTCGTCAATGTCCAGTCTCTCTCTTATGTAGGATCGCTGCTGAAAACGACTGCATACTGCCATCTGGTGGAAATGTAAGAAAATGCATATACCAGGGCAGTAGTGACCAAAAAAAAGTGTGGGACACAACTTTAAACCCAACGAAAACAAATATTACACATTTCACTTACATAAAAATTATATTATTATGCTCCATAAGATTTGTATTTGTAATAAATGCATTATTATTTTTTTTTAAACTTTTAATAATTTATTATTGTTTTGTTGATGGTTTTAGTGATCAAGCTACGGGTTGAGGACAGGGGATAGTAGTGACTTTTGAGATATTTAAATTCCATTTTAAAGATTAAAAAAACATATTTTCACATTAGAAGTAACATAATATTGTAGGACAATCACAGAGAAATATTTTCACATTAAATGAGAATTTATATTGCAAAGAAATGCCGAGAGATCTACTGGGAATTGAGAAATCACACTTATGAGACTTTGGCCCATGTACTTTATAGCTTTTTTGTAAAAATAAATAAACCAATCTGAAAAGATTATTTCACTTGGTTTGAAAATATTCTTTTTCGTTTCTTTTCTGTATGGGTACAGGTAAGGTTCAGTGGAAGGGCATTGTTTTTCAATTTATATAAATAATTATGCATGTTTTCATAAATAATTCTTTAAGTATAATAGCGTGTTAGAATTCGTACAGTGATTAATTAAAAATATTTTATAACATCTTTATGCAATATATAAAATAAACTCTTTACAAGAAAATGAACAGTTATTCATGAACATTGAATTATACAGGGTGGTCCAAAATTATTAAACGCAGTTCATTAAAAAAAAAAAAAAAAAAAAAGCCTACGCTAGTCATCCGAAGAAACTCGAACGCTAATGTTAAGTCTATGGGAAGGTTCTTGACAGATTTCTCGCTCGCATTTTAATATTTTTAAATGATTCTTTTTTTGCATAGGATAGCTGAGGCCGATCCCTAATGTTGTTAGTTTTTACTTTTTCCATTTTGGTCCAGTTTTTTTTTATATAAGGGTGCTTTAACTTTCAGAACCGGTTCCAACCGTTTCTGAAATTGAAAATGTCCGCTTATAAAAAAAAAAAAAAAACTGTAACTAAAATCAAAAAAGTGTATAAACTAACAACGTTAGGGATCGGCCTCAGCTATCCTATGCAGAAAAAGAATCATTTAAAAATATTAAAATGCGAGCGAGAAATCTGTCAAGAACCTTTCCATAGACTTAGCATTAGCTTGAGTGTTTCTTCCCGTGACTAGTGTAGGCTCTTAAATTGTTGGTACCAACGTTTTATAGAGCTCTTATTTGGAGGACGACGATTTGAGTATTCTAAACGAAAACGTCTCTGAACTGTTACAAAAGATTTGCTTTCATGGAACCATAAAACGCACATTGTTTTTTCCTGTACGGTAGTCATTTGCAGTCTGACGCAATCAGTAAATTTTCGCCGTAATGTTGTCGAGCCATCTACCGGCTTAGTTGGTAACTTACTTAAAGTTTAAAATGTTGTTGTGTAAAATTGTTTTAAATTGTCTTTCCAATAAAACTATAAACATGTACGTACCTCAGTTTGATCTTTTTTTTTTTCAAGGTCAAACCGGGCGGGGAAGCCTACATTTCGGCTTAAGCTCAACTAGCCCGCTTTTTTTTTTCAAACATGAAATGCGCTCAATAATTTTGGGCCACATTGTATATTACATAACAACTTTACCCATATTGAAAATTATACAAAAATCACGCGCCATGCATACATTAAAACACAATTTCCAGATGACAAGCATTTTTCTTTATGTAAAAGAAGCTTTGATTGAAAACATCATTATTTATTTCACCTTTTTTCTACTGTTTATTTTTTTCTAATGAATGCAGGTTGTGGGGGAAGAGATTTTTCAGTTAATAATTATGCATGCTTTCATAAGTAATTTGTTAAATATAACTGAGTTACATAATTCCTAGAATTTTTAATAATAAAAAAATAATGCTTCAAAACCTCTTTATTGCGATAAATAAAATAAACAGATATTTTCGAAGAAATTTTTTGTCAAAACTTGTGCGAAAATTATCAAGTCCTTTTGAATGATTAAGCGGCATACAAATTTTCAGCCGAAATAAACATAACACAAATAGCACATTTGTAGAATACTTGTCCAATCAATAAAAGCAAAAAGCTGATAAAATTTAATGAACCGAAATTCTTCCAAAATCTCATTTTAAAACCGTTTGCATTTTTGTAGTAAAGCATTACTGTACAAAATTACAAAACGCATTAAGGACATTCTCTTAGTTCACATTTTTCTCCTCCGACAACCAAATATATTCAAAACTAATTACTACTGCACTTTTTTGTTAAAGACTTTTGAAAAAAGAAACTGTTTTCTAGAACCACTTACACAAATCGAGTTTTCCGAAACTGGTTCTATTTGCAGGAACACTTTTGAAATTTTATTTAAAAGAACAGAAAGAGATGAATAATAATTTGGTAAAATAAATTTTGCGATTCGTTAATCAAAAATATATTTATAAATGATTTCATTATTTGTTTCTGGATTTATCAAGGATTAATTTTTTAAGAAAGTTATGAAAAATGTGAACTATGTGTTACATAACGTTTGTTTCATAAGAGTATTGGCAGTTGCATTATGTTAAATTGGGTAGCCGAAGATAAATTTCATCTGTTGAAAACGACGTCTCCCTTTATACTATTTATATATTAAAAATAACGGCTTTTTTATTTTTTTTTCTACTTATTTATCATACGTAGTAAAGGGTAATTCTTGTAATAGTTTTAAAAAAATTTAAAAAAATTGACGGATTTACACGTTTCAGACACTGGAGATTCCAAAAAACATATTTTTAGAAAAAAAAAATTGCCGTCCGTCTGTGTGTGTGTGTATGTGTGTCTGTAAACGCTCTATCTCCTGAACAAATTGAGATAGAGACTTGAAATTTGGTGTGTACTTAGTATGTAATAATGGGAAGAAGCTTATTGAATTTCAGTAACCTCGATTATCCGGAACTGTTTTTTTCGGACTCTCGAAATATTCCTTCTGATAAAAGGTATATAAAAATTTTCAAAATGGTTTATTTTAAGAAATGAATAAAAAAGATAACAAAAAAACAAATTTTGCATAAAGAATGAAGTCAATCAGATAATTAGTTGCCGAGATATTTGTAATTATAGTTTCCACATTCTTTGATTTTTCATGATCCTGTATTTCATTCACATTTCAATTCAAAGATATATTTTAATTGGAAATGAGACGCTTAATCCGACGCAGTAAATCGTTAATTAATGTGATTATCAATTTTGGAGTTATACGGATGTTTCTTTTACGCAGTTCAGTAATAGAGCATTTAAAGTTTATGACGCGATCAAGCCACGATTTTATTCGAATTGCAATGCATTTTATAAATAGTTTACACATGTTTTATTTTCATATTTTATATTATGCATATCCATGATGGGTAAGTATTGAGGTGGCCCCCCAACGACTAGTTATCTTTGCTCTCAATATTTACGAGTAACAAACAAGTGGAATTTTTCAAGTGAAAAAGTCCGAAGCCGGTAATTGAACCCGGGACCCCAGAATAGCGCTCTGAGTTTCTACCACTGACGTACAAGGAACGATATCCCAATTCAACATCTCTCAATTTTACATATGTCGGATAAACTGCAACCACAGCACAAGATGAAAACTATCATCCAGAGCACATAACCCTGTGGCAAATTTTAGATGACATTTTAAAACCACACCAAGTCGAGCATAGAACAACACATACAAGTAAATTTTCAATTAATTTTTCAATTAATTTTTCAATTAATTGTTCAGAAGTGACATTCACCCGAAACTAATGGGTAACAAACAAGTGGAATTTTTGATTGCTAAACTGAGCGTTAAGCCGACAGAGTGAAAAATGTCCGAAGCCAGTAATCGAATCCGGAACCCCAGAAAAATCTAAAATTTGCCACAGGGTTGTATGCTCTGGATGACTGTTTCCATCTTGTGCTGCGGTTGCAGCCTGTCCTACATATATAAGAATGAGAGATGCCGAGTAGGGATATCGTTCCTTGTAGATCAGTGGTAGAGCCTCAGAGCGCTATTCTGGGGTCCCGGGTTCGATTTATGGCTTGGGACATTTTTCACTCTGTCGGCTTAACCCCTTAAGCACCATATTCAGTTTAGTGATAGTATCCTGAATACCAGATTTATTAAATTTCGTCAAAAGTAGCTTATGTCATTATTTTTAAATACACGTGAAATATTTAATTACATGTAATGTATGAAGATGATATAAAGGTATATTTATATTATACAAACATAAATAAGGTTCGAAGTTCTAACTTTCATCACAGCGGAAAAATAGTAAGTTATTTTTATACGTAACGCCATCTATTGGGTGCGATAACAATCTTTCCTATAAAGCATGTACAAAACAAATCACAATAGCAATTAGCGACGTAAAAAACCAGATGCTTAGAACATTGCAGTCTAGACTTAAAATAAGGACGTACGCACGTACGTCCTGGTATTTCAAATAGAAGAGTTCATCACATACGCAGGTACGTCATGGTGCTTAAGGGGTTAACGCTCAAGTTTAGCAATGGAAAATTCCACTTGTTTGTTACTCTTTAGTTTCGGGCGAATGCCACTTCTGAGCAATTAATTGAAATTTTACTTAATATTTATTTTAAAGTTACTCATAAGGCCGCGTTTACTTATATATATTTTAAAAATATTTATTTATTTATTTATTTGCATCTTTTGAAAGGTGTAAGTGTGTAGAATATGCTGCTAAAAGGGTGTTTGAATCCATTCATTATTTACGTTGCAAGATACGTATGACAACTATCGTATGATACGTCCTTAAATGATTGAATAATTAACAACTTTGAAATAGGATAAAGAAAAAACAAAGATATATCCTCTTACTTTTGGAAAATGAAACTTTTTAACGACCAAATTTAAAAATTGGAAAATATTAAAATCGTGTTTTCCTTCTAACGCCGTTTCCGCATGTCAACAGCTTTGTCAAAGTGTAATAACTCTAAATTTTGGTGCAGTAAGCTTTAATTACGCCCTGTTATTTCATAATTAGATTATAAAACACATTTGAGTACTTAAAAAAAAACACTTAATGTTTTTTATGTTGTAGTCTGGATTTTCTCAGTTGTAGGTAGAAGCAGGCTTCTGAAAGGCAGGTTTCTGAAAAGCACGCTTTAACTTTTAATTAAAAAGAAAATGGAACATTTGTTTTCGACTGAAATACATAGTTAAGCGTAATCTGTGATTTAATTAAATATATTAGAAGTGAAGAAATTGTTGAACATTTTATTAAGATGGATGAAGAGATGCATACTGAAGAATCTTTGCTTGTTTGGAATCTTCGACAAAGGTTGACTATATAAAAATGAAAATTTGTCTATCTGTCTGTCTGTTTGTATATTTTTAATTAATAAAAAACCACCAATCTAACAGCCATTTCCTATCAAATTTAAACATTTTTTGTTATACCAGTTGCTAACAGTTAAAAATACACACTAAAATTCTTTCCTCAACAATTAATTTCCTACCGAAAGATGTCCACATGAAAACGGAAAATTAAATAAAAGATTTCAACAATAAAAAAAAGATGAATATTTACGTCATATTGAAAGTATAATGGACATTTTCAAACATTTTTCAATAATACAAGATGTATGAGTATAATGGACATTTTCAAACATTTCTCAATAATGCAAGAAGTATGAGTATGATTAAGTACAGAGCGCAGGTTAATATGACGTCATTAAAGAATGAAAAAGAAAATGAATATGACGTCATATTGGAAGCTTAACGGACACTTTCAAATATTTGACAATCATACAAAGAGGGTATCAATATGCGTATGTACAGAAAGCAAGTGGATGTGACGTCAGCAGGTGAATATAACGTAATATAAGTTTGAGGAACGTATTGAATCATGATAAAAACCTGATCATGGAAATATTGGCACATTTTAACATTTTGAGGTTCTCTGAATTTGTTTTCGCTATTTTTAAATGTATTCCACAAATATGTGTGTGTGTGTGTATGAGTGTACATTAGAATTTCCACAAATATTTACGTCCCCAGAGATGAACTTAGTGAAGAACTGAAATAAGGATTTCAGATTTTTTTAAAAAGTAAAATGTCAGAGCAGCGTATGGGATGAATGCACCATGTCACAGAAGATTACTTTTCAGGCCCTCAATCAGATAGTCCAATTTTTAAGAGACAATGGATGGAGCCACTGTTGGATTGTCTGGAGATTTCGGATAAACATTGCCGGTCATTCTAAAAGGAAAATTGGCGGATGAAACTAAACGCATGCCTAAAATCGTCACATCTTTGGAGATATGTTCGCAGCTTGGGATTGGCTAAAAATATGAGAGATCATCTAGATGAAAACATATTGAATAGTCAATTTTCTGACGTTTGTAAAATCGATAATAAATGGATTAGTACTGCTTCATGCAGTAACTGGTTTTGTTCAAAATCAGAGAAGCATTTTCTAACACAGTTATGTCTGTTGAAGAACTCAAGGCGAAAATATTTCCAAATATTCAACATTTTACAGACCATAAATGGCTTTGCGAAAGTGTGATTCTTGCCACCGCCCCCTGAATACTAGGCCTGAGTGCTGACACAAAAATGGCGGCGATCGTGGGCCGATTTTGTAAAACCTTTGTACAGTTTCCTAATTTTACATCCCAGTATTTTCTAAAAGTTTTCTTTGACTTATTGAATCTCAGACAAATAAGGCGGAGAAAACTTTTAGAAATTATTGGTATTGAATTCCAAGAGAAACGTACACACACTGAAAAATTTCTGCCTACGACTTCATCCATTATTGTGTCAGCGCTCAGTGGGCGGTGTTCTTGCACTCAAATTGATAGTGTAAACAACATCATCTTGAAGATTCAAGAAGAGTTACCTGGAGAAGCTGTATTGTACAAATCAATAGATACCGTTGTTGAAGAAAATGGGATTAGAAGTAAATGTTTTTCCGTTCGTTCCGTCATGTACAGTTCAAACGCAGTTTGACATTTTCCCTTTTTAGCTTTTATTGCTTTAAGGATGAATGGAAAGCAATCTGATTTATAGCTGAATTCCGATATGTTTATTATATATATTTATATATATTTTAGATAGATTCCTTTTGTAGTGAAGATGTATCCTTTGATATCGGAAATTTCCAAAAAGCTAATATGTTACACACTTTTTTTTATTTTTTTTAATTAGGATTTAGAACGAATAAAATTGCTGACAGATTTGAAACTTCACATGAAAAACAAGTTATTTGTAACCACAAATAACTAGTCGGATGTGCCAATCCCAAAACTTTCTTCTATCTCAAACAGATTTCGCATACACTAAAAAGAATCAGCACCCATTTATATCAAGGTCTAACTGAATATAAAGTTTTATTAAATTACGTGCATTACTTCCTGAGATAGGACTTTTGAAAAAATCCTGCAGAATGAAGCATAGCAGCGCCACCTGTTGGGAGATTTAGACCAAAACCTAATCAACAACTTATGTCAACGTCTAACTGAATATGAAGTTTGATTAAAATCCGTACATTAGTTCTTGAGATATAGTTATCGTGATAATAATGAAAATAGTAGCGTAGCAGCGCCACCTGTTGGGCATTTTACACAAACACGTAAGCAGCATTTTTTTATGTCAACGTCTAACAGAATCTGAAGTTTGATGAAATTCCGTGCATTAGTTCTTGAGATAGCTATCGTAAAAATCGAGAAAAATGTGGTATAGCAGCGCCACCTGTTGGGACAGCTACACCAAACTTTAATCAGCGTCTATTTATGTCAAGGTCTAACTGAACCTGAGGTTTGACGAAAATAAGCGCATTCGTTCTTGAGATAGAGCTATTGCGGAAATCGCGAAAAATGGAGCATAGCAACGCCACCTGTTGGGCGATTTTCACCAAAACCTAATCAGCACCAATTTATATCAGGGACTAACTGAATATATAGTTTTATTAAATTTCGTGCATTAGTTCTTGAGATAGATCGCCCACAAAATTTTTGTCACATACAGACAGACAGACAGAGTCACAGACAGACAGATATTTTAAAAAAATGGTCAATTCGTGTTCAGGACCTTGTAAAACGTATAAATCCGTCGAAAACCGGAAGTCGAAAATTTTCATGAATCCAATACTTTCTTCTTCTAAAGAAAGAAGAAAGTAAAAAGCAATGTTTATAACAGAATTTTCACACTTAAAAATTCTAATAGAATATGACAAAAACTACCTATAGTATCGACCTATAGTACGAATATAATAAAAAAAATTAAAAATATAAATACATTTGCATATAACTTTTAAATGATTGCAGCGAAATTTTACTTTAAGTTCTGATTAATCTTATAATAGATCTTCGAAGGTACTAAAACCAATGTATATAAAAAAATCCCTGACGGCTCGTCGTACAGGCACAGGTAACTTTAGAAGACGCAGACCGTAGGGCGCCTGTTTGTTGGGAATTGCAGAAGAAATGACCTTTTTGCCCTGATGCGGCAGTTGGGACCACATACTTCGAAATCTACCTTGTCTGTAGGCGGAGCCGGCAGGGATTTTTTTTTCTATAAGGGTTGGTCTTATAAAAAATTTGTCAATATAAAAGTTTTAGATAATACTAAGAGGATTTATAATAAATTTAAGAGGATTTGATATCTTGTTAATTGACGAAGTTATGAATTTTTTTCTTCTGAAACCTCTCTTTTTTCACTCCCTTGGAGCTATTTTTAATGATATCGAAAATCTGTCATACATGAATTTTCGGCCCTTTTCCTAGAAGTAATAATAACTTTAAACGGATTCGATGCGTATCATAATTAAGAAGTTATGGGTTTTTTTTCTGTTTTCACAAAAGCCCCCCCCCTCCCCCATTCCCACTTGCTTCGGTTTTGTCCATTAACGAACTTGACCGAGATTTTATGCCCCTTGATTTTATGTATCAGTTTGGAAGAGATTTGTGCAGAATTATGGAAGTTATCGTGTCCATAAAAAAGTGACATAGATAGATAGATAGATAGATAGATATAGATAAAGTTTTGAACTGGGGGTGATTTCGGGTTCTGGGCGGCATGATCGGCGTAGATCTGCAAAATTTTTTTGAAAAATTCCAACATGTAATAGGTAGTATTTCTTACGAAATCTGCCTAAAAAATAGAGATCAAATTAAGTAGATGATAAAAATTAACTATGAAAATTACGAAAATTAATAAGATTGATAAGAAGATGAAAACTACTAAGTTAAAACAAGAGTTCCTTAAAAGTATTTTAATTATTGTCAAAGATTGACATAAAGACGTCTCTTCATTCATACCATCATTTGGCTTTTAAAATAATAATAATAAACTGCATAGCCCAAATATATGTTATCTCGCTAAAAATTAATGTAAGTTTAATTAGTATAAATATTTGGTAATTTGTATTATGTTTGTCTTTACGTAATATCTATGAGCAATTATTTTTCCTTATTATTTCATGTAGTACTACTTTTTTTATGTAATTTGAATTTTATGTGTTCGAAGATTTTCCTCGTTAATACAAAGTACGAAATAAAAGGGAAAAAATATAGAAAAATATGTTGGCAATTTGGGTGCCAGCATTTTTTGCTGTGAAAATTTTCATAATTTAGAGTTATTATTTTTTTAACATATAAAGAACGAATTTAAAGGTACAGTTTTCTGTTAATTTGCAGCAAAAAGAGGCAAGCATTTAAATTGTCTGTAGATTTTACTGGATTTTTTTCCTTTTTATATTACAGTGTATAAAGAAGAAATGTAATTTTATAGGCATAATACAGTTAATTGCAAAAAAAAAAAAAAAAAAAATAAGCATTTTCTAGACATTCTGTGAATACGAATATCTCTAAGTTTTCCCCCAATAGCGGACACCTCCGAATAGCGGACATATTGCGCGTTCCCGAGGTGTCTGTTATTTACATGTTTCACAATATTTCAAGCAGAATATCGATAATAAAAGAAATTGAAAAATAACAAAATTTAACTTGATCCTAGATAATACACCTACCATATTTATTTAAAACTAATGTCTTATCTCTCTACGACAACAGCTAAAAGTTGTTATTTATCAAGTTTCACGTAAGATCTTTTGGTTATTTAAAACTGATTTTTCATTTTCCGATCTACTCAAAGATAATGTATTCTGGAAACATAGTGAGGGAAAAGAACAAATTGCATTAGTCAGCGCGATACTTCGGAAGAATAAATTATAGGATGTTACACAACACGTCCAGAAATAAAACAGGTGGAGGTTTGGAAAATAAATTGTAAAAATACAGTGATTGATCATATTTGGCAAGCTTATTTATTTAAAAGCCACTGACGCAGCGAAAGGTGGGGGATGATGATTTAGGGGTTAAACCATCTTCCAGGTTACTTAAAAAGAGATAAGATGTATACAAAACGCATTGTGTTGAAATGGATAGATCATGTGTAAATTAAACGACAGGAAAAGCATAGACAATCCAGGGTTCGTATGGACCAGGGAATTTTCCCCAGGAGTGTTACTAGTATTTTTTTTTTTTTTAATAGAAAAAGAAATCTAGGTTAAACTCGCGAAACTTTGTCTTCTCTTAAGGAGAGATTTTCTATAAGAAAATACTGGTACCGAAGAATTTCCTGGTCGCAAAATTCCAGGAGCCGTACGGACCCTGCAATCAAAAAGTTTTAGTATACAACTGTTTCAAGGTTTCATAGTATAGGAGTCCCTTTTCAGTGCAAAATAAATGAGCGAGAGAGGAAAAACAGCAGTTTTGTACGCTTCTGGCTATATCTGTTGTTTCTCACCCTTTTTCTTTTATTTTGATAAAAAGGCTCCTTTTATAATACCTTGTGTGATGATGTATATATCTAATCATCACACATCATTACATATCACCCAATTAAAATTAATTGTAGCTATCCACTTTATAATCAATCGGGTTACCCGCAGTCAGGTTAAAGCTAATTTTTTCTTTCATTGCGTGTCGGGTTCGGGTGGGGTTGACTTTAAACGTTTCGGGTTCTGTTCGGTTTCGGGTTGACTCAACTTTTTAAAGAAAGCCTTGAATATTTTCAACTGAAATAAAACTATGAATTTGAGTAATGTATATATATATGTTAATTTTTATACAAAAAAAGAAAAAAATAATATTAGAGATATAGACTATTTTTCCATAATTGTATTAAAATAATAATTAATTATAATAATAATTAATTTTCTTCCATTTCCGTTTCGGTTCAGGCTTCGGGTTGACGATTTTTTTTGTTTGTCGGATTCGAGTAGACTTTCGGGATGACATCAAGCAGAATTTCCGGGTTCAGGTAGGGTACAACCCGACCAGTACAGAATTCTACACACAACCACCTTCAAAGGATCTTTTTCTGCATCGATGCACTCCTGCTAGCGCGAGTGCAGTTGCTGAAAACATTGCTGGAAGTCTTTGGACGGGATGGCCTTCATTGCGGCATTCGCAGCTTTCTCAACCTTTCATATACTCTTGAAACAGCGTGCTTTGGAGACATCTTCGCATGTTAATGTACACTTAATGTACATTAACATGCGCTTAACATTAACTTCGCTCTTAATGTACACTTTTAATGCTTCTGTCATTCTGAATTGTAATGTTTCTGTCGGCGATTTCTGCAAACGTTAGCAGATTTTGATATTCACAAGATGTTCATCAAATGACATTTCTGCTTTTCACGAACTCGAACGACTACGGTTCACTGACTTGTCTGAAAAAACTCCTCACCGCTGACGTTCTTCTTTTCCACCACATATCATGTCACGTATGCCATATGGTAAAACTATTTTCCTCTCCTCCAATGGGAGTTGGAGATATCAGCACAGTCTCCGAACTGTTTGATCCGTTTTAGTATTAGAAGTTTCAAGCTTTTCATAATGAGTCCAAAATTTTCCTGATTTCTTTCTATTTATACATACGGTTTTAAATTTCATATGTGTTTGTTCGTATGACTATTTTACATCCAGAATTCGTATTCTGTTTCGCATACATAAGTTTTTTTTTAGGATTGTGTAGAATTAATTGTTTTGCAACATCATATTTGATTCTACGAAATTATTTTTTTATAGAGAAATTTGAAAGCTAATAATCTTGCAGATAATAAAGTTAATACTTTAGTGCAGAATGGTGCTAGATATTGATTTACACTTTTGCATTAAGTAATATATAGTAGTATATTCGTGCAGTTCTCGTATATATTTTTGTTGAAAGTGTTTTAATCAACGGTTGGGACGGAATATATTTTCTTTACCCAGCCTGCAAAATTGTCTTGATCGGCCCTTGTTTCCCTAGCACTAAGTTATTCAATGGCATGAAATTTTATTTACACCCTGGCTTTGTTGGGACTACTATAATCTGAATAATTTTTAGTAATTCCGCTCCTATGGGTCATAGAAACTTCATTTCTGAAAATACCGAAAATTTGATAAAAATTTGACAATAAAGGTTGTTGCTAATATCGTCAAGTCGTCCAGAACTCTCAAAATTTGTCCCCAAAATTTACCTTTATATTCGTCAATATTCACTGAGTTAGTTATTACTGAAAAATACATGTAAAACATTGTTCCCTACTTTAAATAAATAAATGAATAAAAGGGAAAAAAACAGCCAAAGAAATAACATAAATATTTGATCAATTCTGTTTTCGTTTTATTAAAATTCAAAGACAAAAAAATACATACGTTGCAAAATATATTCACAAAATGTTATGCGACAAAACAAATAATGAATTTTAAACAAAAACATTCTTGCAACAAATTTGTAAACAAGATTCTGTAATTACATTTTTAATTTACAAATATTTTAAACTAAATGCAATACTTTTAAAAGAAAATGTTTACGCAAATTATGCAAGAAAAGCATTTTTATTTACACAGAAAATGTACTTTTATTTACATGCATATTAAGTATTTGAAAATGTGAAATCCGTACAAAATAATTCATTCAAACGAAGCTGAGCTAAGTCTGTTAAAGAATAGTTGTTCAACTATTTAATAATTTTAATGTTTTCTAAAATTAAATTGTTTTAAAACGAAGTGAATAATTAAAGGGGAAAAAATATGTAAGCACATTTATATTTCTAGATTTTTACTACATAAATATTTTATACTAGTTACAATATTTTTGAGAAAATATTTGGAAAACTTACTTAATAAAAACATTTTATGTGTACAAAATAATGTCTAGTTAAAACCAAATTAAGTAATTGAATGTTTATGATTGTACAGAAGATAATTTAATATATTAAAGCGAAAAGCAAAGGTATTTTTCAGTGCAAATTCGACTTTACTGCGCATGCCTCAACTTTTTATGAAAGATTAATGTTAACTCTCGGTAGCGCGACATAGTTAATTTGCTTATAAATTATAGTTTTTTTTTCAACTCTTCAATTTTCATGATAAAAATGTAAAATAAACGTGCTTTTCTTACCTGGATTCATCATCGCGCAGGAGTAATATCCACATTCAAGCCTCGTTCGTTATCCTCTTAGTGGTATGTCATTGCCGCTATTTTGATCCATTGTTAATGCACTTTTTCGGAGTATCCATTTATTTGGCTGCTGAAAAATATTCGTGTTTGTGTTATTATTATGTTAAATTAAGAGTCTTTAGTTTTAAGCTATATATTGAAATTTAAGCATGTATGTGAGTTACAAAAGCATATATATTTAAACATGATTATTGGAGCATTGGCAGATGAGCTCCTTCCTGCTTGTTACATTTTCACACACTGATAAAAAGATTATAGAAACACGCGCTAGAAAAATAGTTCAATGTTATAAGATGGTCTTTTTTCGATGCAATGTTCGTTTGACGTCATACGTCCAGTTGGGATTTTTCGAGTTCGTGGAGGCATATGCAGTCTTATTCGTGAGAAAAAGTTAATTGGATTTGTGTTGCAACTTTTAATGATCTTTCATTGCAATATTCCGTGAGTCATTCGATAGTTATGAAGCAATTTCACATGTGTTTTTCACATCTTTCGACGCACGTGGAGATTAATTTAGGAGTAAATTAATTTTAAGATTTCTCCGTCAATTAATAAAGCAGAAAATAGGATTAAGAAAAATCAAAAGGGTTGGGGAAAGAACAGCTCGCCTATTGGCCTCCACTGCTCATAACCCGACCCCTAGGAAATACTCCTTCTAAATTCTTCTTCATTATATTTTTATTCCCTCTTTCTGGGGGAAACATCCATTTTTCCACCTGCTTTGTTTGAAAGAGGGGTGAACAAGAGGGAAAGGGAGGGATGCGCTTTCACTTTTTTTTAAGGCTGGAAAGGGAAATGGGAGGGGGGGGGTGGAGTTCTTTTTTTCTATAGAATTTGAAAAAGGGTCGTTTTCTGGGGAAGAAAACATGTTTATTTTACATCCATATAACAATATTTCTGACGTAATTTTTACACGGGCTCTAAAACCTTTATATTTATAACCATTAAAAATGTTAAAGGGTTTGGACAACAAAAGCTTTTTTTTAATGTTTACTTACGAGCACTTTTGTCACTAATTATCAGTATTTTTTATTTGGGGTTCATTTAAGGTTTTATCACGGGCCCGGACAACGCCGGGCGTCAACTAGTGTCTATTTAAAACAAAATTAAGTAATTGAATGTTTATGATTGTGCAGAAGATAATAAATATAATAATAAAATAATAATGAATTAACATCTAGCTTTAAATATGCTGGAAAGCAATTCTTCATTATTAATATAGCTGTTACTTCGCCTATTCTATTCAAAAAATATTTTGAAATTTATAAAGAGTTTCATCCAAATTAATAAAAAAAATAATGAAAAAGAAAGAAAAATTCTTAAAAAATAATTTGAAAAAATTATCCGAGTGATTTAATGAAGATTGGTACGTTAACTTATAATCAAAACTTATTAGCCAAACTCCTTCTTGGATTTAAGTAAGGTTACTTTTTTAATTTACATTTTAAGCAACTAAATTATTTCTCGTATATATTAAAAATTGATATTAGAAAATAGCAAAATAATATTTTTATCAATAAATTGTTACATACGAACTTAGAATACATTTTATGTGTTTTCGAAACAACAACAAGAAAAAACCCTTCTAAAAATTGTTTTTGTGCCGCATGTAATGCTTATCATTTAAGAAGTCTTAAATTTTTAATAAAGATTTTCAGTTTTAATAGAAATATTTTTAAAGTGAATTATTATCCATTGGAACATAACTTAAAATAGGAACAAAAGCAGAGACTATATTATGCATAAACATGTGCAAAATAAACTGTTGATTAGAATCAAAATTGTGTTTTAATTAATGAATTTTAGCAATATTATTACAAATTATAATGAATTTCAGTTATAGTAACAGATTAGCGATACTAATGGATTTTAGTTAAAATCTTTTATTTAAAAAAACGAGCAGGGAAGACCGAGCTATGCTCGGTCAAAATTAAATTTGAGTTCAAATATCATGACCCATGACCAAAATGACCCACTAATTGAATTTTCTCGAACATGTGACCTAGCCCAACAGTCTTCTCGTGCTCGAAAACCATTAGATGCAAAATTTAGTGTAAATTGAACCGCTTTTTAGATCTTGACCCGCTTTGACCAAAAAATGACCCACTAATCGAAAGTTCTCGAACATGTGACTCAGCCCAATAGACTTCTCGTGTCCGAAAATAGTCGGATACAAAATTTCGTCAAAATCGTTTGAACCGTTTTTTAGATACAATTAGCTTGGCCATGACCCAAAATGACCCACTAATTGTATTTTCTCGAACATGTGACCTAGCCCAACAGTCTTCTCTTGCCTGAAAACCATTGGATGCAAAATTTAGTGTAAATTGAGCCGCATTTTAGATCTTGACCCACAATGACCCAGAAATGACCCACTAATCGAATTTTCTCAGACATGTGACCTAGCCCAATGATTTTATCGTGCTCGAAACTCGTAGGACACAAAATTTAATCAAAATCGTTAGAGCCGTTTTTTAGATAAAATTAATTTTACCCGCGTTGACCCAAAAATGACCCACTAATCGAAAGTTCTCGAACATGTGACCCAGCCCAATAGTCTTCTCGTGCCCGAAAATGGTCGGATACAAAATTTCGTCAAAATCGTTTGAACCGTTTTTTAGATACAATTAGCTAGACCATGACCCAAAATGACCCAAAATGACCCACTAATCCAATTTTCTCGAACATGTGACCTAGCCCAATGGTTTTCTGGTGCCCCAAAACGGTAGGACACAAAATTTCGTCAAAATCGTTAGAGCCGTTTTTAAGATAAATTTTGCATATATATATATATATATATATAACCACACACAAGATTTGCTCGTATTAGAATATATGATGTAGGATAATTTAATCATTGCCAACAAAGTGTGCTATAATCCTTTGCATTTCAGAGGGGTCTGATATAGAGTTTTGCACGGGTTGGGTTGTACCCGATCTGAACCCAAAAATTCTGTTTTAAGTCAACCACAAATTGATTTGAAGATAAATAAATGCTTTACTTCAAAGGCATTATAAAAACAAAGTTTTTTTTTTTTTTTCAAAATCTCTGGTACAATCTCGGCAGTTGAGAATTAAAATTAAGTCATATAAATATATACTACTACACTTCAAATTGTTAACACGTATGCTGGAAATGTAAAAATATGTGTTTATAGATTGACGGTAGAAATTACTGTTGGAACCGGAAGAATTGCAGACAGGAAATCATAAGCTATAATCCAACGAATAGATGACCACTTTCATTTTACAGTGACTTTTGTACACATAAATGTCGCGCTCACATTTGAAAAAATAACCCAGATACAATGTGTTAAAAGAATTATTATTAAAGAGAAAATTACCTTAGTTATAAATAAATTAAAGACATTGATTTTGCTACAACCTAAAGTTAAGTAAAATATTTTCTTTTTTCTTGCTATTTTCTTCGTAAGTAGCTAAATTCATTCTTGAAATTATCAGACGAGGAAAAAAAATAATGAAAAAATAGTGTTTTCAGTATATTGTCATTTACAAATTTAAAGTTTAGAACAGATTTTATGTGTTTAAAAAAAAAATGAAAAATTAATAGGAATTTTGAAGTTATTTTTGTTTTGTATATATTGTTTATCCATTAAATCAATTAAAGATTTACATTTTTAATAAATACCAGGCAATCCAACAATTGCCCGTGTTAAAAAAATAAAAAAATAAAAAAATAAATAAAAATAAATACTGTCCGCTGTACAAAAAGTAGATCAACATGGTTTTTAATTAAAACTGTAATATATTTTTAGGTGCGTTCGTAATTATATCAATACGTAGCACCTATAGTCGTCGTCTGGTCCGTCCGTCCGTCTGTCCGCGTATACCGTCTGTCCGCGTCCGTCTGTCCGCGTCGTCTGTCCGTCCGTCTGTCCGCACACATGAAGTCGATAGCTCAGTTCTTCCCAAACGTTAATTAGTGTTTGTGGGGTAATTGTTGCAACAGCTGCCTCAATCCCATGGATGTACTATATATATTATACATCCATACTCAATCCTGTTTCTTAGGTTGGGTAGGTCAGCTGGAAGTGGAGGCACATACACTCGATCCTTTATGAACCCCAACAGGTAGAAATCACATGGCGTCAGATCGGGTGAGCGTAGAGTGACGTTTGGGAAGAACTGAGCTATCGACATGATGTGCCGTGTGACGATAGGTGGTTCTGTTACGGTTGGTTTCAACCAATTTTTTTTTTAATCTACATTAATTACCTTAAATCACTCTCTCAACATTTATTTAAAAGTTTTCTTCTTGTTTCTGTTTTAAATAAATATATAAATAAAAGTAAGTGTAATATTAATAATAAAAGCAGTTTTTTTTTCCTCTTCTTTCCATTTCTTTAAGCAAAGCAATTTCAACTTTCATAGTCTAACGTAGCTTCCTGTTTTCATATACGAAAAGTAGACAGCAAGGAGGGATGTTTGTCAGTTAAAGACCGCACAGGTGGAAAATTTGGAGTCATCTAGTCTGACTTTGATATAAGAATGACCGACCGCCCTGTATAAGAATTACGTTATCTTATGAGTGTACTATACACGCAATTAGGCTTTGTAAGTTTACGACAGGCTTCATTTGGCTCTGCTATCAGGCGGATAGCTGGCGCCCATGTGAACAGAGGCTCACAGGACCCCCCTTCAGCACACACCATGGGGGTGAGGCACGGTTGTCATCCCCCATGAAGCGGCCGGCAACGATGAGCGACGCAGTGCCGCCACCAGGGTTAGTCCATTCCTATTGTTTCCATTCCCGTACCCCCTTTGACAGAGTGGTTCCGGCCAGTTTTTGTAAGCAGCGCGGGAGAGAGAATGTTTACGAAATATCACTTGGCTCGTAAACTGACTTGTTGCTTGGTGCTTGGTTGAGACATTCATTACTGGGTTCGTAAACTTACTAAGTGTAGCGTAGCGGCGCTCGAAATGATGTATTCTGTGTTACTAAGTTGAAGTAACATTAGCAGAGACATGGTAAAGGTCTAGAGCCATGAATACTCGAGTTTGTGATCGGCATTTTGCTTAAATAGAATGATCGTTGTCTTAGAATAGAGATGAATCTCTTACCAGGACCACTGCTAATACCCTATAGTCTCCAGTGTGAAGGGCGAAGGAAATATTGTTAAAAGCTGAGGAAATTAATGGTCCTGCTCCAAAATTCAGGCTTCAAAAGTCCTCATCATGAGACTATTCTGTCCTTATTAAGACGAGGATTCCAAGTATTGTTCGTTATTAGAAGGCAACTAAATGTACGGAGGCTACCCAACCCGTTGAAATTAGGTGACTTATCATCTCCTATTATAGTGTAAGCCAAGAACGAAAAGAAACCTGTCAGCTCGCCTGCTGGTATATAGCAATAGTTTTTCTCTCAAAACAAAGAGGAAAGAAAAGTATGTTGTGCAATCGGCTGCAACATTAAAAGAGGAAAGGGGAGTGTAAAAAACCTGCCCACTGATTCAACCATTGAATTCTTCATCCTCTGTAAGTAGAATTTACATAGTTTTTATTTACATGTCTCCCTGATGAGGGAATATATATTTGTGTGATTTAGAGTTGGAGAGTAAGATGCAAAATAAGCAAAAATAACTTGTAAATTCATATATGTATATCAATATTATAATATGTTAAGCATTACAATGCGTATTTGAAAGGTAATTAATGACTTATCTCAGAAAAGTTGATCATCCTTTAATTTATGATGTTATGTCAGTCTTGAGAACTTTAATATTTGATTTAAAGATATTTAATAATCAATATTAATCAACTTTTATTTGGTGTTGTTATAGTAAATTTTTTTTGGGGGAATTACATTGTTTTTATAAATTTTAATTATTCAAATAAAGATTGTTTTTTTTGTTCATTCTCAAATTTGGTATGTTCTTCTTTATATGATCTTTAATTAGTATTCTTATATCTACAGCAATCCTATAAGAGAGGCTTAACCTCTCAATTACTGTGAGTAAGGTTATGAAAGCTATGATCTTACTAAATTAATATTTTTAAATTTCTTAAATTTTAAATTCATAGTAATAGTTTATTTGAAAATTAATTGAGGTTTACGTAAGGTTATTAGATGTAATTATTGTTCCTATCTCAGTATTGGATATACTGATAATTGATGCTAAAGTAAAATTAAGTCTAATTTCATAATTGATTAATTTAATTTTTAATTATCCTTTCTTTGAAGTATTATTCAAAACGAACAACAAAATGGTTGTTTTCTAACAAAGTAAAAAAAAAAAAAAAAAAAAAAAGTATCCAGTTATTTTATACTACTATACGATTCTTGGTTAACCGATCTGATCTTGTTCAGAATCTCCATGGTTGTTCTAAAATTTTAGTACATCATCATATCCCTATTCTATTAACGGATTTAACTCCTTCTCCTTTTGGTCCTCATATTGGAGGAATTTCAGGTTGTCTGCATTTTTCCAAATTATATGATGATTACACTTTTGTTAATTTAATGTATATGGAGATTTGAGCTTGATCGGGTTGGAGTGGAGTTGGGTGTTCTTTATGCAATTCAGTATGCTACTTGATTTAGAAATCTGTTGCCCCTTACTACATTTAATATTGTCTTAAAATGATGAGTTCAAAATTATCATGTTGTATTAACTTATAACAGTTTTTCTTTGTTTAGTTATTTTGGTAAATTTATTCTAAATTGCTCCTTCATTTCATGGCAACAGATTTCAGTGGAGTTAATCAAGGCATACTTATTTTTTTTTAAATATTTAATTGTCAAGTGAAGATTGAGTAACAAATGAGCCTTTTAAATTAAGTAAATTGTGTTTTAGAAAGAACCCCAAACCCACAACAAATGGAGCCGTAACATTTCGGTCTCTGGGTTATTGATTTTTTTTTACTTGTATGTATTTATGTATCAAAGAGCAACTGGGTGTTTTTGCAATTAAAATTTTATTATATGTTCAAGTGTAAAAAGAGGTCTAGGCTCTCTCTCTGTGCTATTAGTTACAATCCCCAGTCAAAATTATGTTTTGTGTACATAACTTTAGCTTAGTTACTAAAAGCATAGTCCTGTACTCAGTGGCGCACCCAAGGAGGGGGCCAAGGGGCCCTGGCCCCCTCCAAAGGAAAAGGGAGAAAACACTTAAAATATCTAAAATATTTACAGAACCAAAGTTCGTTTTTTTTGTGTGTGTGTAAAAAGTTCCCATAAAAGCACCCTAAAATACACGGGTCTTCCCGTGTTAGCATGCAGTTAAAAAAACACTTTTAAGGAGTTTTTCCCCCATCAATGCATGCTGCTTTAGAAAAAATGTATTTTATCGCGAGAATGAAAACAGAAATTTGCCAAGAAAGCGATCACCGCCAAAAAATGACACACTTTTCCAGTGCCTTATTTACGGCAGGGCATTCGGGGCACGGGGGCCCCAAATACTACTGAAGATTTTTCATTATTTGCCAAAATATGATGATGTTTTAACTATTAAAAAACAAAATTTATATGGAAAATTGTTTATTTTTTTTTTTCATTTAAAAACATTATCACTTTTTTAACATTATTAACTTTATTAACATTATCACTTTTTAAGGGCTACATCACTCATGTGAAAACACCCTCTCGCTAATATTAATCTTATGGGAGAAATGTTTTAAAATATCTCATTTGCATTTCAATATATTTTAAATATTTTTTTCCATTGGATAGTTGACGTCGATCTCTACAAAGGCCGTTTTTTTACTTTTTCGATTTTGTTTACAAATTTTTTTTTTATTCGAATACAGTCACTTTAGTAACAGATTTTGAAAGATCGAAAAATTGTCAAATGTAATATAGTTTCGGTTTGGATCATTATAGTGCGAAATCCTCACTCGGTTCGGTTGCATCCTTATCAATTCCTTTTTATTTTGCTTGGACTTAGTAGACTATACAGAGCTATACACGAGTATACAAAAGTTCTCTGGTAAGTTATATTTCATATTATTAAAATTCCTATTTTTTTTAATATCTTGAATGAACGATTATAATCATGTGTTGAAACAAGCATTTATTTGTAGAATATGTAAGTAATTGAGATATACATTGAAACCTCATTAAGACGAACACGCTGAAGACTGTTCTCAAATCCAAAGGGGCTACTTTCAGACACATTTTTTAAATTCATTTTTGTTCGGAAACGAATGCAATTGGCAGGTATTCTTGTTCAGAAATTATGTAATCGAAAGACTTTTCCCTTTGTTCGTAAAAGCAAAAGATCTTTCAGAAAATAACGTCAATGTTGGCGTTTTGAACCGAATTTATGGAGCGTGGCGTGGACGCTTGTAAAGAGAAAAACGTGTCCTTAATTCGGTAAAATGTTTCTCAATTCTTGCTGATGAAACATGTGACCTGTGATTTCTACTATTGAGCATCTTTCCTTGTGTGTCAGGTATATAGATGAAGAGAATGACAACAAAGTTTGTGAACAATTCTTACAATTTATTCCTGTAGCAAGCACTATAGGAAGAAACTCGTCCGACAAAATATTAGAAGAATTAAAGACATGCGGTATCGATTTGTCCTATTTACGTTGGCAAGGTTATGATGGTGCCGCATAAATGAGCGAAATTTTAACGGTGTTCAGTCTCCAATATCAGCTATATATTCGCAAGCTAATTACGTGCATTGTGCCTCGCACTCGCATAGTTTAAATTTAGTAATTGTGAGTGCTGTATCTATCACAAAAATAAGAAACAACATCGGCATAATTGAAATGACACACAATTTTTTCAGTACTCCTAAGAAACAAGACGTCCTCCTCAACAATATTATTCAAACATTCACCGGAAAATTAATAAACAAAAACTACAAAAAGTTTATCAAACTATGTGGGTAGAACGCCATGAAGTCACCATGACCATGGTAGAATTATATGATGCACTGATTCATAGCCTTGAAACAATCGCAACTTGAGAAGACAGAAACTCGTCTTCTAAGGCAAAACTTTTGAAAAATTCGTTATGCGAATTTGGTTTCCAAATTTCTTTATTTTGCTTACAGAATATATTTGCATACACTTTACCATTGCCTAAATTATTGCAAAAATGTGACAGTGACCTTTTAATTGCATTAAATTTGGTTGACGATGTTGTGGCTCAATTAAATACTATTCATAACGCCTCGGATATTTCTTTCAAGGATATTTATAATGAAGCTTGTGTGAAAGCCAATAAGTTTCATGTTAACATTAAAATGACCAAGGACTGCATCAAAACAAACAAGGATCCAATGTTCCTGCTGATTCTATAGAAGAGTATTTTAGGAGAAATATTTTTATTCCATTTGTTGAACAAAGGTGGATTGAACTTAATGAACGTTTCGTTCGGCACTGCAACATTTTGAATTTTATTTTTTATTTTTCTACCTAATGGAAAAGACGCTCCAACAGCAAGTAATAAAAGATTTTCCTCAATTGTGTGAATTTTATGCGCATAATTTGCTTTCTACAAATTCATAAATTTTGAACGCCAAATTCAAGTTGTGGTACAGAAAATTTGAAAAATCGCTTTCAATAACTCGATGCAAGAATACCATCGAAGCAGTTTCGAAATGTGGCAAAATGTTGTACCCCAACATCTACAAATTACTAAAAATATT
Organism: Maratus michaelseni; assembly: GCA_963931845.1. Classification (NCBI taxonomy): domain Eukaryota; kingdom Metazoa; phylum Arthropoda; class Arachnida; order Araneae; family Salticidae; genus Maratus; species Maratus michaelseni. The sequence continues at coordinate 84,605,588 of OZ007595.1, read as the reverse complement.
TGAAACGCTTCCCGTTACAACCTGCATCAGCGAAAGGTAATTTTCAACCTTACACATTTTAAAAACTTACTTAAGATCCTCTATGACAGAATAAAGATTAAATGGGCTGGCTTTGTTATATAATACACAAAAAGATTAATGTAACTGCGGCTGAAGTAATTCAAGAACTTTGTAAAAAAAAAAAAAAAAAAAAAAAAATAGATTTTATTGTGTAACAATATTTGTAATTGAATTAATTAAATAATTTTTTTTAATATCCGTTCAACTCGGCCCCATAGTCGGCTGAGCCAAGCGAGCAGTAGGGGCACCTGCCGTTTCAAAGACTTGAGGCAATGCCTTTGCAAGAATTAACTATGATGTCCCAAAAGGGAATTCAGGGAATTCATTATTAATTTATTAATTCCCATAACATTCTGACTGACGAGTTAAATTTAAATGAATCGTCCCAAAAATTTGCATCCACTAATTCATCTCATTAAGAATATTTTTCATATTTCCCTTAAACTACAATATGTCTGACAGTCAGATAGATATAAATAGGAAATTCTATAAATGTTTGTTTATGAGCTTTTTAAATATTTAATTTCTGCACTTTCAAAAATTAGCAATTTTTTTAATTATTAATTAAATTAAATTTTAAGTATAATAATTTTCATTTTCTTTAAAATAAATAAATAATTATTAAATATTGAATTAACTACGTAATTTTATGATTAATTAGTGTCTCCTTGTGATTTCCTACTGCAATCACAACTACAGAAATTTTGCTCCCACTGATTTTATTTTGTTATTTTGTTTATTTTGTTTGTGCAGTGCTCGGCCCCCTCCATGATAAAATCCTGGGTGCGCCACTGCCTGTACTTAAAGTAAAAAAATCTGATGAGCTATTAAAAATCTTAAAAGAGAGTTATACTTCACAGGCCACACCAGATGTTGCCCTCAGTCATTTTTTAAATTTTAAACAGCCACCCAATATGAGTGTTCAGGAGTTTTATGACAAGGCATATGATATGTCATTAAGAGCCCTTGTAATTGAAGGTATCCAGGGTGAAGTAGTCGATAAAAGCCGAACGGCTCTACTACACTCCATGCTGTTGAGCAATCTTACACCAGAAGTGCGAAAGGGAGTAATTGCGAGAAATCCGCAATCCCCAGAAGAGGTTCTCAAAATTGCACTTCTGGAAGAAAAAGCTTATAGGAGTATTAACCCTTTCTACAACCACCGCGAGGAAATTCTCAACCCAAATTTGACCCAAAACCTACCCTGTGCTGCAGTTTTTCAGCAAGATAGCTCACAAAAGAAGGAGATAGACCAACTAAAATCTCAAATTGATGTTTTAGCAGCTAAGATAGACAGTTTAGTTGATCTTAGGGCTAGGGATATGCAGGAAAAAAACCAAGAGGTAAGACCCGTAACTTGCTATAGGTGTTTCGTACAGGGCCACTATGCCAGAGATTGTCCACTAAATTTTGTCGACTATAATTTTAGAAGGGGAGGTGGTCAAAATTTCTGGAGCCATGGGCAAAATTATAGAAACAGAGGTGAAAATCCTAGAGGGAACCACAATCAGCGAGGCGGATACAGGGGAAGAAGAGATGGTTATTACCAAAACAGTAGGAATACAGCTGCGAACAGAAATGAAGAGCAGGCGGTAAATAACACCCCAGTAGCTAACAATGAAAGTGAGGCTTTAAACTATTAGTGGCCGGATCAAATGTGGTCAACTCGATCCCCCACAGGCCCCTGGACCCCCCAGCTGTATATAGCGTTTTTCACCCCCAATCATATACATTACCAACTGCAAGAATTTACATAAATAAAGTTTGCCTGAATGCATTATGTGACACGGGTTCTGCAATTAATCTCCTGAGTGGTACTGATTGTAACTATTTAGAGAATTTCCAAATGGAGAATTGCAATATCCCCATTATGACTGTCACCGGTGAGAAAGTGCACCTAAATAGGAAGATATTTTTAAAATTTGTTTTTGATAATGTTCAATGTCAAGCTGAATTCTATGTAGTGCAAGGAAAATTAGCTGAGGAATTTAATGTGATTTTGGGAATGCCATTTTTGAAAGAGTACCGGGCAAGTATAAATTGTGATACAAATGCTGTCGCTCTTAAAGTGCCAGTTGCAGGCCAATGTAAACAAAGCGTAGAAACCCCAAGTAATACTTCAGGGTCTAATACTTGTCTTGCTACTAATTCTGTAAATATTTCTAATTCTGTATATAGTGTAAATTCTAATAATAATTGTGTGAATAATGATATTGTTAAAAATAATTCTGTAAATATAAAATGTGTCAACAAAGTAGAGGAAAATACAAAAAGTAGTAATGCCAATAGCCCCCCTGAAAGTTTTGCATGCATTAATGTTCATGACTCAGTCAGTGTTGAAAATGGGAATCATAGTAGTGAAAATATGGTAGTTCAGGACCCGCAGTTGAGTAATATGGGAAAAGATGTTGAGATAATCATTCAAACTGAGTCAGATAAGGAAGTTAAAAGTGTTGCGCAGAACTTTTGCATGCAAACAATATCAGGCGGTAGCTCTGAGGGTAATAATACTGCAAATTTTTCAAGTATTCAAAATGTCGACAATAATCTATCAGCAGCGAATCAGGTAACCCAGGGAAATTTAGCTGAAGATACTACTGAAATTTGTAATATTGATGAAAGTGAAGATTTGGTAAGTATAGAGGATAAGGTACCTGAAGTCGAGGAGGAGAGCAATGAAGATAGCAGTAGTGATAAAACCAATAAAAATAAAAATATAAGTTTCGCTGTGTTATGTAGTAAAATTTCAATTCCCCCGCAGTCAAAAATGTTAGCCCAGGTTAAAAGATATAAGGAAAATTTTATTAAGGAAAATGATATTGTTATGTTAGAACCTTTGGCGAAAAATTTAAATCAAGGTCTCCTTACCTCCAGAGCCATTTGCACTAAAGAACATGGCCTATATATCTCATTTGCAAATTTTTCAGACAATAGTATTCATTTAAATAAAGGAACCTTTGTTGCCAAAATTCAAAAATGTGTAGACAAGTCAAATGTACCCGTAACTGAAAATAACCTTACTTGTAATGTAAATTTGGCCCCTCCAATTGGTGACTTTGATCACGCTGATCTCACTTGGAGCTCTGAAATTAATTTAGATCATTTAGAACCCCCATTAAAACTTAAAATGCAAAATTTTCTAGACAAAAACAAAGATGTATTTGCCGCATCGGTCTTAGATTTACCCGGCTGTGATACAATCCCGCATGAAATAAACTTAACTTCAAATAAACCAGTTAAAGGCAAAGCTTATAGAGTCCCCTACAAACTACGTCAAGAAATGGAAGACCAACTTAATACTTTATTACAGGCGGACATAATTTCCCCTTCCATGTCTGAATTTGCTTCTCCGGTTATTCTAGTTCGGAAAGCAGACGGTTCCTATCGACTTGCTGTTGATTACAGAAGATTAAATAAAAATCTTGTTAAAGATGCTTATCCAATTCCTAACATCACCGACTCTGTTGATGCTTTAAGTGGGGCTAAATTTTTTTCAACGCTAGATCTAACTAGTGGTTTTTTTCAACAGGTTATTCGCCCAGAGGATAGGCATAAAACTGCTATAATCACCCACAAGGGACTTTTTGAGTGGACCCGTAACTGTTTTGGGCTCTCAAATTCAGGTAACAGCTTCCAGAGACTTATGAATGCTATTTTCGGTGATTTAGGCAATCTTGGAATTCTTGTTTATATCGACGACATTGTAATTGCCTCCAGTGATGTTAATTCTCATTTTGAGAAGCTTAGCATGGTCTTTGAAAGGTTAAGACTGCATAAACTTAAACTTAAGCCCAGTAAATGCACTTTCTTTTCGAATAAAATACAATATCTAGGTTTTGAGATTTGTAGTAGCCAAGTATCACCTATCAATAAAAATATTGCCGTAATAGAAAATTTTAAACCTCCAACTACCCGAAAGGCTGTTAGGTCATTTATTGGAACTCTATCTTTTTATAGGAGATTTATACCAGATTTTACTAAGAGGGCCAAAAATTTAATCAATCTAACTAAAGAGACAGGAAAATTTTCGTGGAATGAAGATGCACAGAAAGAATTTGAAGACCTTAAAATGGCTCTTATTTCAAAACCATGTCTTGCACTCCCTGATTTTGAGAAAGAATTCCATTTATATAGTGATGCCAGTGGCGAAGCATTAGGGGCAGTGTTATCACAATTAGATGAAAATAACATGCTCCATCCTGTTGCCTTTGCCAGCAGAAAATTGAAAGATGCTGAGACCCGCTACTCCACCACTGAAAGGGAATTACTAGCTTTAGTTTGGGCAACTGCCCACTTTAAATGTTACATTGCTAATACCCATTTTTTCATCTATACAGACCATGCGCCTCTAACATTTATGTTAAAAATTCACGACCCTAAATCTCGCATGGCTAAATGGATCTGCACACTCTCAGACTTTAATTTTACAATCAAGTTTGTTAAAGGTAAGTGTAACAGTGTCGCAGATTTCCTTTCGAGGTATGTCAACAATGATAACTCCAATGATACTGTTAATTGTAATTTTTGTATACAAGTCGAAAAGGAAGTTACTTTTATGCCTCATTCCAATCTACTTGAAAAAATTGGTGAATTACAAAAATCAGACAAGAAATGCTGCGAGATTGCAAGAAAACTAGACCAAGGTGTAGAAATTGCTCCTAAATACATGAAATTTTTTTTTAGAGATGACATTTTAGTTTGTGAGGATACAAGGGAGTCAGCTATTTTGAATAAATCTGTAAAGTTAGTCGTGCCAAAAGAATTGGTTACTCAAGTTTTTGCACTAACACATGAGTCCCTAGCGGCTTGTCATCAAGCCTTTCAAAAGACCATTGATCGCATTCGTGAGCACTTCTATTGGCCAGGAATGTCGTCAGATGTCAAGCATCTAGTGGAGTCATGTATTAGTTGCCAGCAGAAGAGAGCTTATAGAGCGAACCAGCTCGCCCCTCTGCAACGTATGCCGACCCCCCAGTTTCCCATGAACAAGGTTCATTTGGATCTCATTGGACCCTTACCGCAAACTTTTTCGGGAAATAAGTATATTGTCGCATATATAGATTCATTTACTAAGTGGCCAGAAGCATATGCGGTTAGTTCAACCACTTCAGATGTCATTGCGGACACTTTAGCTGACTTCATCTCACGCTACGGAGCGCCCTGTTTTATTACGACGGACAACGCGAAGAATCTAATTTCAGATGCCATAGAGCACGTATATAAAATGTTTGGTATTAAACATATTAAGACCTCATCTTATCACCCGGCTGGCAACTCGCAAGTGGAGAGACAGAATCGTACTCTTAAAAATGCACTTTGTCACATAGTCAACCAAAATCAATCTGACTGGGACACTAAACTAAAATTTGCGCTACTAGCTATGCGTTCAGCTGTCCACTCTTCAACTAAACTTAGCCCAGCTGCAGTTATGTATGGCAGAAATATGAATTTACCATATAATCTCTTTTCCCAGCCACCTGCTTTTAATTATAATGATGCACCCTCTTTTTGCGAACTCTTAATCCCAGCTCTCCAAAAAGTGTACACTGAAGTACATAGTAATTTAATTAAAGTTTCTGAGCAGCAGGAAAAATACCGTGAAAGGACAGCTGTTGATAAAAATTTTAAAATAGGAGATCTTGTGTGGTTATTTACACCCACAGTCGCCCCTGGTAATACAAAAAAATTAAGCAAGGAAAATAATGGTCCTTTTACTATAATTGAGAAGCTAAATGAAGTTAATTTTAAGATAGCGTTAGTTGCTAATCCCAAAAATTATCAGGTTGTCCATGTTGACAGGTTGTCTTCTTTCAAAGACAGACTCCCCATCTGGTCCAGTGAACCAAAACAAACAATTGGCCTGGGATCGACTGAAAACGTGACCATCGATTCACCACACCAACCGCACGATTCTCCTCCTGTACGCAGGTGTAAACGCAACCGATTCATTCCCTGGGCACCATATGATAGTAACCGCGCACCAGCAGTAGTGAACGTCAACAATAACGAAACTCCGGTAGCGCCGGAAGTGGAGGAAACAGACAGCGACGCGACTGAAATCATAAATCCCTCTCCCCCACCTCCCATTTCTCCGGAGATTGCAGCGGCAGAGAATAACGAGATGTGCGTAAATAAAAATTTAGCAACGGCAGAAGGCAGCGAAATGCGCGTAAGTAAAAATTCAGCCACGGCAGAAAGCAGTTCAACTGCTGAGCACAGCGATTCGCGCAGGTCTCGTTCATCGATTCGGCCAGCTGCTAAATCGAATAGAAGTAGTCGTTCAATATCGATTTCTAGAACCGACTATTCGCTACGGGATAGAAGAGATCGTCCGAGTTACAAATACTAAATACCCTTTTTCGTTAGTCGTGCATGCTTATTCAATTTTACCTTGCTTATTTGTATTTATTTGTATTTATTTGTAGTTTAGTTAAGGTGTATGTATGCTTTATTATTTTTTTTTGGCATTTTTAAAACGGAACTTAGTTTTTTTTAGCGTATTAAGGGTTTGTTTTGGTTGTGTTTTGATACTTTCATGTAGGCATTTTTTACCCTTTTTATGCTTTTACCTGAAATTTTCGTTTGTTTTATGGTAGATTTTGTGGTATACACCCGTCCGCACCCCGTTTTCGTAGATTTTGGTTGTATTCTTACAAAAAAAAAAAAAAAAAACGAATGTAATTTTCGTTACTTTAATATTTTTTTTAGGATGTTGTGTTTTGTATGCCCTTTTGCCGAGGTAGATCTGTTTAGTTCAGTTTTTTTTAATGCATCAGTGTTTTGTATATAACTTTTTAAGTATGTGTTTACTTTAATTTCTACATTTTAACTAGATAGATTTATTATTTACTATACAGTTTGCGGTTTTATTTGAGCTTAAACTTTAAGGAGTGTGGGCCCTTTTTCTTTTTCTTGTACATACTGTCTCATGTACATGCCTGTATGTTGTTGTGTGTGGCTAAAAGTGCTAAAATTAACTATTTTCTTTATTCTACTTCCTATTTTTGTGGAATGTGTGTTTTCCTTCCTGGTGATGTACTTCACCACCCTTTTTTTTAAAGTTTTTGTGGCATGTTCTCCCTGTTGTTTTAAAAGCAATTTCGGGCTTTTTGCTATAAGTAGCACAGAGGCAGAGATACTCTTTCCCATGCACATTACTTGTACGTGCATTTGTAAAATCTACATAATATCCCGAATCATTAGACTGTGTTCGAAAACAAACATGTGTTCTCATATAAAATTGTTACAATTGTGTGCGTAATTCTCTAACATGGTCTGTGATACCATAATTTGTGTCTTACAGATGTATATGTATATATTTTTTTTTGTGTGTCACCAGTTGCTCTTGTGTATTTTTGTATAATAGAATTAATATGTGTTTTACAAATTTCATTGACATTTACAGTGTTGTAACTATGATATTACTAGTACTTATTTACATTAATAGATAGTGTTGTAATATACTGTGATGCCAATTATTGAAGTTATGTATATAAGCAGTGTAATGAAAATTAATCAGTGGGCACTTCTCTTCTTTTTCGGCTAATTTTTTTTTTCTCAAAATTCCATTTATGTATTGTTTACAGTTCTGTTACCAGAAATTTCAGGTGGGATGCAGTTATGCGTAGGAATGACAGTAGTAGGGAAGTGAGGTTTCACAGTCAGGTGGAACATGTGTTCTTTTACAGGTGCAGAAAATATCTTGGTCATTTTAGTGGTAAAATCAGCCTTGTGGTCCCTCCTCTGGTAGTACTCTTTTATGGTCATGTTTCAGGTAATATTTTAGGTAATGGTTTCTACGGATGTGCGAGCTCTGGTTGTATATATCCGGAATATATTGTCAGGGTGGTATTTCAGCGGTGAACTCTCTGGATCCCGTCCCGGATCGATGTATGATTTGTGTTTGTGGGTCAGTTTTTTCAGTGTTGAGGTCCCAGCATGCCATGTGGTAACCAGTTACCTTTCAAAAAAATAATTTGTTTTCTCAAAAATTTTTTTTTAATTAGCCGGGGGGAGCAATCTTGTTACGGTTGGTTTCAACCAAATTTTTTTTTAATCTACATTAATTACCTTAAATCACTCTCTCAACATTTATTTAAAAGTTTTCTTCTTGTTTCTGTTTTAAATAAATATATAAATAAAAGTAAGTGTAATATTAATAATAAAAGCAGTTTTTTTTCCTCTTCTTTCCATTTCTTTTAAGCAAAGCAATTTCAACTTTCATAGTCTAACGTAGCTTCCTGTTTTCATATACGAAAAGTAGACAGCAAGGAGGGATGTTTGTCAGTTAAAGACCGCACAGGTGGAAAATTTGGAGTCATCTAGTCTGGCTTTGATATAAGAATGACCGACCGCCCTGTATAAGAATTACGTTATCTTATGAGTGTACTATACACGCAATTAGGCTTTGTAAGTTTACGACAGGCTTCATTTGGCTCTGCTATCAGGCGGATAGCTGGCGCCCATGTGAACAGAGGCTCACAGGACCCCCCTTCAGCACACACCATGGGGGTGAGGCACGGTTGTCATCCCCCATGAAGCGGCCGGCAACGATGAGCGACGCAGTGCCGCCACCAGGGTTAGTCCATTCCTATTGTTTCCATTCCCGTACCCCCTTTGACAGAGTGGTTCCGGCCAGTTTTTGTAAGCAGCGCGGGAGAGAGAATGTTTACGAAATATCACTTGGCTCGTAAACTGACTTGTTGCTTGGTGCTTGGTTGAGACATTCATTACTGGGTTCGTAAACTTACTAAGTGTAGCGTAGCGGCGCTCGAAATGATGTATTCTGTGTTACTAAGTTGAAGTAACATTAGCAGAGACATGGTAAAGGTCTAGAGCCATGAATACTCGAGTTTGTGATCGGCATTTTGCTTAAATAGAATGATCGTTGTCTTAGAATAGAGATGAATCTCTTACCAGGACCACTGCTAATACCCTATAGTCTCCAGTGTGAAGGGCGAAGGAAATATTGTTAAAAGCTGAGGAAATTAATGGTCCTGCTCCAAAATTCAGGCTTCAAAAGTCCTCATCATGAGACTATTCTGTCCTTATTAAGACGAGGATTCCAAGTATTGTTCGTTATTAGAAGGCAACTAAATGTACGGAGGCTACCCAACCCGTTGAAATTAGGTGACTTATCATCTCCTATTATAGTGTAAGCCAAGAACAAAAAGAAACCTGTCAGCTCGCCTGCTGGTATATAGCAATAGTTTTTCTCTCAAAACAAAGAGGAAAGAAAAGTATGTTGTACAATCGGCTGCAACATTAAAAGAGGAAAGGGGAGTGTAAAAAACCTGCCCACTGATTCAACCATTGAATTCTTCATCCTCTGTAAGTAGAATTTACATAGTTTTTATTTACATGTCTCCCTGATAAGGGAATATATATTTGTGTGATTTAGAGTTGGAGAGTAAGATGCAAAATAAGCAAAAATAACTTGTAAATTCATATATGTATATCAATATTATAATATGTTAAGCATTACAATGCGTATTTGAAAGGTAATTAATGACTTATCTCAGAAAAGTTGATCATCCTTTAATTTATGATGTTATGTTAGTCTTGAGAACTTTAATATTTGATTTAAAGATATTTAATAATCAATATTAATCAACTTTTATTTGGTGTTGTTATAGTAAATTTTTTTTTTGGGAATTACATTGTTTTTATAAATTTTAATTATTCAAATAAAGATTGTTTTTTTTGTTCATTCTCAAATTTGGTATGTTCTTCTTTATATGATCTTTAATTAGTATTCTTATATCTACAGCAATCCTATAAGAGAGGCTTAACCTCTCAATTACTGTGAGTAAGGTTATGAAAGCTATGATCTTACTAAATTAATATTTTTAAATTTCTTAAATTTTAAATTCATAGTAATAGTTTATTTGAAAATTAATTGAGGTTTACGTAAGGTTATTAGATGTAATTATTGTTCCTATCTCAGTATTGGATATACTGATAATTGATGCTAAAGTAAAATTAAGTCTAATTTCATAATTGATTAATTTAATTTTTAATTATCCTTTCTTTGAAGTATTATTCAAAACGAACAACAAAATGGTTGTTTTTTAACAAAGTAAAAAAAAAAAAAAAAAAAAGTATCCAGTTATTTTATACCACTATACGATTCTTGGTTAACCGATCTGATCTTGTTCAGAATCTCCATGGTTGTTCCAAAATTTTAGTACATCATCATATCCCTATTCTATTAACGGATTTAACTCCTTCTCCTTTTGGTCCTCATATTGGAGGAATTTCAGGTTGTCTGCATTTTTCCAAATTATATGATGATTACACTTTTGTTAATTTAATGTATATGGAGATTTGAGCTTGATCGTGTTGGAGTGGAGTTGGGTGTTCTTTATGCAATTCAGTATGCTACTTGATTTAGAAATCTGTTGCCCCTTACTACATTTAATATTGTCTTAAAATGATGAGTTCAAAATTATCATGTTGTATTAACTTATAACAGTTTTTCTTTGTTTAGTTATTTTGGTAAATTTATTCTAAATTGCTCCTTCATTTCATGGCAACAGATTTCAGTGGAGTTAATCAAGGCATACTTATTTTTTTTAAATATTTAATTGTCAAGTGAAGATTGAGTAACAAATGAGCCTTTTAAATTAAGTAAATTGTGTTTTAGAAAGAACCCCAACACCCACAACAGTTCACATTGAACACATGTAAGCTTGTAGGTAAAACTGTTTGAGTTGCTCTTTCATTTTATGTATTAAGTATAATTTTAAGTTTTTTTATAATAGATACTACAAAGCGTTAAAACCCCGATATTCATTTAGAAGCACACTGTATTTATTTATTTATTTATTTATTAAGCTTCAATTTCGTTTGACATTTTAGTTATGGAATATTACACGGAAACAAACAAATGCTGATTTATTAACATTGTTTTAAGGGAAGGCTAGTTAATCTTCCGTAATTATTTTTTATACACATGTTTGTAGAGATATCTTATGTTAAATATGCTCGGTTGTCTAAATGGGTATAAATAAGTCCACGGGAGATTCTTAAGGAAATCTTACTCATTTTAATGTTCTTGGTTATATGTAAAATAATTACAAATATTTACAGGTTTACAGATAATATTAACAACATTGCAGCTCGTGAAGGCCGTTTTCCAATAAGCCGTTACTCAGCTCAGCTCGCAAAGGCTGGCCGCGGAGATCTTAGAGCATCTCTCCGAGAGTCCGTCTGACTCCGTCTCTCGACTCCTTCTGTTCTCACGCTGTAAAAATTACTTCACTCATCAAAACCAATTGTTCGGCAGTTTATGTCTTCATCAAGAGCCTCATTAGAGAATTTGCTGGCTTTGCGGTACAGAGTCCACAGAGTCCGTTGCCAGTTACTACAGTTCGGCCTACCTGACCGGGCTGGGTCCTCCCAGTCATCATCTACCTTTTATACCAGATGAGTACCGGACGACTTTTCAGAACGTATAAGATACAAAACAAAAAAAACATAAAAATAAAGTAATATCAAGATCAGTCACTAAATACTACTGAATAAAATGTTTTTAGTCCTTAAATAATATTTTTGGAGTTTGGAAAGTTCTTTTTTGTGTTTGTCACTTGGACGCAGTTCTTTTCACAGTTTATTTATTAGTCAAAAATATCAATAAAACACAGTTAAAAAAAATAAAAAATATATAATAATAATAAAAATAATAAACACAAAATCACCTAAAAGCACATTTGCTTCGTTTCAGACAGTAGAAGTCCATGGTTTCATGTGATCTGCAGCACTTGAGGTCGTGTTTGGACCCTCATGGTGTCCAACTTTGTTCACATTATACCGATCGCCTCTTTTTACTGCGGTAATCTCGTAAGGTCCAAAACACTTAGGCTTTAGTTTGGTACCTGTCCCAAACTGCGTTTTTTGAATCGCCACCAAATCACCGAGTTTATAGGTGTTAGCCGTTTTTCTTTTTTTATTATAGGTTTTACGATTTTCTTCCTGTATTTTTAAAATGTTCTCTTTTGCAATTTCCCTATGGAAATTTCTTTCTGACATAATCGAATTTATATGTTCTTCGTCTAACAATTCTTTTATTTGCAAATCGTTTTTATGTCGCAATTTAACACCGGTTAGAAGTTCAAATGGTGAAAATTTTGTACTTCTAGATATAGTGCTGTTTATAATTCGCTGTACCGATGCTACGTATTTGTACCATTTAGTGGGGTCTTCTATGCTAAATTTCGTTAATATTGGTATCAGGATTCTATGCATCCGTTCTATCTGGCCATTTCCTCTTGGAACACCTGTCGTTATTGGGACATGTTGTATTTTTTGTTCGCTACAATATGCTTCAAAATCGTCGGATGTAAACGCGGGTCCTTTGTCTGTTATTATTCGGGACGGGTTTCCGAAAATGTTGTGTTGTATTTTTAATTTATCTATAACTTCTACGGCAGCAGTAGTTTTAACTGGGTATAACCAGACAAATTTTGTGAAAGCATCTACGACGGTAAAAATATGATTATAATTTTTGTGAGTTGATGGCATTGGTCCTATATGATCAATGGGATAAGTCTCAAGGGGGATATTTTGTTTTGGAATTGGGTTCAATAAACCTTCTCCTTTACCTTGCTTTTTATTACACAAAATGCACTCTACGCAATTCGCAATGACGTTTTCTATTTGTTTCCTTAACTGGGGTATAAAATAGTTTTCTTTTAGAATTGTTTCGGTTTTTGCTACTGGATAATGACCTTTATTGTGAACATTGCGTATTATTTCTTTTTGCATATTTACGGGAATCATCAACAGTTCCCTGTCGTTTTCATATTTATACAGTATGTCGTTTCGATTAAAATATTCCGAGCTTTCATTTTTTTTTCTATTAATTTTTTAATGGTTTGAATATGTTCATCTTCTTGTTGCGCTAATTTAATTTTTGCTGTTAATTCGTCATAAGAACGTGTTACTACCAATACCGTATTTCTGCTTAATGCGTCGACATGCTTCATTTGATTTCCCGCTCGATGTACTATTTCATAATGAAATTCCTGTAAGAATAGCGCCCATCTTGCTACTTTTGGCGTAATGTCTTTTTTGTCCATAGTCTTTTGAAACGCGGAACAATCTGTCACAATTTTAAATTTCGTTCCTAATAAGTAGTTTCGAATTTTTTTGACCAATTCTATTACCGCAAGGGTCTCTAATTCGTAACTCGAAAATTTTGCTTGAGTAGGTGTAGTTTTACGGCTCATGTAATGAATAGGATGTAAGTTTTTGTTCTCATCTTCTTGTAGTAGGACACTACCAAAACCTATGGCGCTTGCATCGGTGTGCAATTCTAGTCTGGCGCCTCGTCGGAATACATGCAATACTGGGGGGTTAACTAATTTTTCTTTAAGAGTTTCAAAAGCTTGCTTTTCGGGTATTCCAAATTTAAATTTATTTCCCGCTTTTAATAAATCACTTAAAGGTCTCGCTATAGTTGCATAATGTGGGATGTATTTTCTGAAATAAGAAGTTAGACCCAGAAAACTGTGTAGTTGTTTAAGGGTGCGGGGTTCAGGAAATTTCTTTACTGCCAAAGTTTTGGCTTCCGAGGGTCTAGTAGTTCCGTTTTCGATAATATAGCCTAAAAATTCAATTTTCCGTTTAAGAAATTGACATTTTACAAAATTAAATTCAAGTCCGTAATCCGATGCAACTTCTAGGACGCGTTTCAGTTTTACCAAGGCTTCTTCCTCAGTTTCCGCAAGTATTATGACATCGTCTAAGTAAATTAATATTACCTTTTCTTTAATTAACTGTTTAAAAACAGCTTGAATATATCTTTGAAACTGTTGAGGTCCAACCGATAATCCGAATGGGAGCTTTAAGTACTCGTACTGTGAGTTGTGCGTGACAAATGCTGTATATTTCCTACTCTCCTCTGCTACGTCTATATGGAAAAAACCATTTTTTAAATCCAATGTTGTGAAAACCTTTGCATTCCCAATGTTATCTAAAACATCTTCTATTCTTGGCAAGGGAAAATTATCTCTAATTATTTTTTTATTTAGCAATCTATAGTCTACGCAAAGTCTCCAAGAATTATTTTTCTTTTTCGCTAACACTATAGGAGATGCATAATTAGAGTTGCTCTCCGTTATAATTCCCGTTTCCAACCAATCCTGTATTTGTTTGTCCACAACCTCCTGCTCCGGATATGCTAATCTACGCGGTCGTTGCGCAATCGGAATATCATCAGTTAATATTATATTTACTTTTAACTCTGTGTCCTTAACCTTGTTTGGCTTATAATTAGTAATCAATTCCGTTAACTCTTTCTTAATAGTGTTGTTTGTAATATGATTTAGCTCAACATCCTGAAAAGTAATAGAATTTGCTGTTTCAGCTAAATAAATGTCTGTGGTTTTCGTTAAGTCTAACTGTGGGATAGAACACTGTTCGCTTTCTAATAAACAACTTTTCTCAGTACTTAATTGCATGTTTACTTTTTCACTAAAGTTAAAAGCTGTTTCATTTTGATTAGTTTGTTCCTTTCTCACTAATTCAGCTGTCGAAATCATTTTTCCTATCGTGGGATTGTTTTGCTTTTCTGACCGCAACATCGCATGAAATCTGGGTGTGACATAGCTGACGCGTCTGATTTTCGTCATGGCTGTTTCTTGTGGGAAAGCAGTGACGTAATTTACCCTAACTTCTTTTAACTTCCGTTTTCCCGTAATTTGCAATCCTTTTTCTGAAATATTGAAATTTAACTGTCTCAAAAAGGTATTCCCTAAAATTATAGAATGATTCAAATTTTTTACGATGTATAGATCTGAATTTACTGTATAACCATCTATTTCAATGTTTACGGTCGTAAATCCTATGAGTGTTATTTGGTTTCCGTCAATACCTGACAAAACCAAGTCATTTTCATGTAGTTTAGGACATCTCAGGGCAATATAAATATCGTTATTCCCCATATTTACGTCGCTCCCTGTGTCTATCAAGGCATCTATATTTTTTCCTAAAATCCTCACGCTCTTTATTATTTTATCTGCTGGATTAGAGTTGTTGCTTATGGCGGCATTTGCATTTTTAGGAGAATTGTTTGTACACTGGTCAGACCTGTGGCCAGGAATTTTACACTTCCAGCACACCGCGGCTTCTTCTTTTCGGGGACAATCACTCCAGCGATGAGAAAATTCATTGCAATTAAAACAACGGATTTTTGTATTTAAATTCTTTTGGGGGGCATTTGCGTAATTTTTTTCAGATGGTACGCGGCTAATATCATTTCGGTGGAACGCTCTATTAGTTTCAAAACCTTGACGTTTTCGAAATTCCGTATTTGGGGACTTAATTTCAGCCTTCCGTAAGTTAATTCGAGCAGTTTCAAAATCATCCAACTTATTAGTCAAATCATCTATATTCGTAATTTTGGGTAATTCATCACAAAAGTGCTCTTTCATTTCTAGGGACAATTTTCTCCTGATTTGATCAATAATCAAAATATTTATTAATTGTTCGTACGTCGATATTTGCAGGCCAGATAACCAATTATCCAAGAAATTTGAGAGTTCAAACGAGAAATCTTTCCACGAATCCGAATTTCGCTTTCTATGCAAGAAGAATTTTTGCCGAAATTGCTCCGGTGTAAGTCTAAAGCGTCTTAAAAGTATTTTTTTTACATAGTCGTAGTCGCTGGACTGTTCCTCACTTTCGCGATTTATTAAATTAACTATATCGAGAGGTAATAATGCGAGAAGATAGGTTACCCATTCATCTTTTCCTATCTCTAACCGCTTTGCCTGGCGTTCGAAAAGGGTTAAGTATATACTGATTTCCTCCTCGTTATTGTACCTATTTAACAATTTTAAAACATCGGAACCCTTTCCGGCGATTGTAGGTACAGAGTTATGTAATTGGGCTTTTTGTGTATTTTCCAATTGTAATCGTTTTAATTCAAACTCGCGATTCTCAGCTTCTTTTTGCTGTAATAATCGCTCAGCTTCTTCGCACTCACTCACAACTCCCGCTAGCAAATTTTTCACTAAATCTTCATCATACCCTTCGGATTTTACAATTAAGTCAGTTAATTGAGTTTTATTGGCCGATTCTGGTGGATTTAAACCTAACTCGACTGCCACAGTAACCAGATCGATCTTTTTTGACCTTATTAAATGTGCCATTTTTATCATAAACTAATTAACACATAAAAATAAAATATATCATTAAATAAATCAATAATATACGTATTTTCACCCGATAAATCAAATATATCAATATATATAATAATATGTAACCATTATAATAACACACTTACTTTCATATATTCACTTGACGAATCAAATATAACACATATAATAATATTCAACAATTTTATAAACACTTACTTTCATATATTCTAAATTGAATATATATTTGTTTTTTTTCCCATAAAAATAACAACATAAAAAAAATATTTATCGTCATACTCTTAACTCTATTCTAGAAAAAAGAAACATTTAGTTTCACGAGGAATCAATAAAAATAACACAACGTCTTCCTCAATTTATAAGCATACGAAACGCAGAAAAAGAGAAAACACAAAAAAAAACGAAGCACTTCACCTTTTTTTTTCTTTCACTCTGCGAGAAAAAAAAATAACACAATATACGTTCTTTATTTTCATTCATTCGAGCACTCTGACTCTGGCTCGCTTATTTGCTGATAAACGACATGTTTTTCTCTTGCGTACTCGAAAAACAGAAAAAAAAACTCACTCTCCCCCACCGCGCACACACGACACTTAAATCGAAGCACACGGAGATATGAATGGGTCAGCCTTTCTCCACCGACACCCGAAATATTTTATTCACTCTTTACCGAAAAGAATTTTATCGGTTTTTCAGTGATTCATCACAGCACATCACTGACACATAATTGCACAGCAGATCATAGCTGATCATCACTTACATCACTCACATAATAACCACTCACACACACTTGGATGTGTAATAATACGCAGATGAAAAAAAAAATTCGGCAGCACAAAATACTTTCTCTTGAACCACTTATATACGATGCACAAATCTTTTTTCTTCTTTATTGGAAATTCACGTAGATCCATTCACGTAGATTCCGTTGATCCCGCACAAATTATGTAGATCCTAGATCCAGGCCGGTGCCTCCAAATTTTGTAGAGATATCTTATGTTAAATATGCTCGGTTGTCTAAATGGGTATAAATAAGTCCACGGGAGATTCTTAAGGAAATCTTACCCATTTTAATGTTCTTGGTTATATGTAAAATAATTACAAATATTTACAGGTTTACAGATAATATTAACAACATTGCAGATCGTGAAGGCCGTTTTCCAATGAGCCGTTACTCAGCTCAGCTCGCAAAGGCTGGCCGCGGAGATCTTAGAGCATCTCTCCGAGAGTCCGTCTGACTCCGTCCCTCGACTCCTTCTGTTCTCACGCTGTAAAAATTACTGCACTCATCGAAACCAATTGTTCGGCAGTTTATGTCTTCATCAAGAGCCTCATTAGAGAATTTGCTGGCTTTGCGGTACAGAGTCCACAGAGTCCGTTGCCAGTTACTACATGTTTTAAAAAAGATATACTTGAAAATTATTTTAAAAACATTAAAAAAAAGCAGCAAACTGAGATGCAGTTTTCAAACAAATTGCATTTCATTAAAGAAAAAAAAAATCCCTATTCAACGGTCTAAAATTGAAATTTTGTGATATTTAGAAGTTAAAAATTTTCAGTAAAAGCAAAATTTATTGGTCAGGTGTTGTCACCGTCAATATGACGTCAATGTTGCTTACGGACATATTTTTACTTTATACTATAGACTTTTCCTTTTCTAGAAATAAATAACTAGTCGGATATGCATACACAAAAAACGAATCAGTACCAGTTTATATCAACGTCTAACTGTATCTAAAGTTTTATTAAATTCCGTGCTTTAGTTATTGAGGTATAAGTATAGTTAAAATCGTGTAAATCCTGAAAAGTGCAGCACACCAGCGCCACCTGTTGGGAGATTTACACCAAAACCTAATCAACAACAACTTACGTCAACGTACTGAATCTGAAGTTTGATGAAAATCCGTGCATTAGTTCTTGAGATATAGTTATCGTAAAAATCATGAAAAAAAAAACATAGCAGCGCCACCTGTTGGGCTATTTACACAAAAACGTAAGCAGCATCTATTTATGTGAAGGTATAACAGAATATGAAGTTTGATGAAAATCCGTGCATTAGTTCTTGAGATATAGTTATCGTAAAAATCATGAAAAAGTAACATAGCAGCGCCACCTGTTGGGCTATTTACACCAAAACGTAAGCAGCATCTATTTATGTGAAGGTATAACAGAATCTGAAGTTTGATGAAATTCTGTGCATTAGTTATTGAGATATAGCTGTCGTGAAAATCATGAAAAAAGTAGCATAGCAGCGCCACCCTGTTGAGATATCTACACCAAAACGTAATCAGCGTCTAGTTATGTCAAGGTCTAATTGAATATGAAGTTTGATGAAAATAAGTGCATTAGTTTTTGAGATAGAGCTATTACGAAGATCACGAGAAATGCAGCATAGCAGCGCCACCTGTTGGGCGATTTACACCAAAAACTAATCAGCACCAATTTATATCAGGAACTAACTGAATATAAAGTTTTATTAAATTATGTGCATTAGTTCTTGAGATTGAGCGCCCACAAAACTTTTGTCACATACAGACAGACAGAGTCACAGACTCGCAGACAGACATTTTCTAAAAACAGTCAAATCGTGTTCAGGACATTCTAAAACGTATAAATCCGTCGAAAACTGGAAGTCGAAAATTTTCATAAATCTAATACTTTCTTCTTGTAAAGGTAGAAGAAAGTAAAAAATGAATGAAAAATCAGATCTCTTACAAAATCAGTTAAATTGTGAAAAGTTTCTATATAGTCTAAGAAGATTTGTGAAGAATGTTAGCAACATGCATATGATACTAAAGAAATACGAATAAAATGTCCAAGATATATTATTGAATAATATAAAAATAATGTACTATTATTAAGTAATAAACTTTAGCCTTAACTGAATTGGTGAAATAAATGATTTTTAGTAATAATTATGAATTAATAATAATAGTAAAAATTTTAAGCTTAAATCTTTGAATGAAAAACTTTAAAATTAATATAAACATTTAATTAAGTTTATTTCTTTTGGAAAAAGACTGCAAAATGTGCTATATATTACAAATAATTAAACACAGCAAAAATATTGCACGTTTATATTACATTTTAATCTATGTTTTTTTTAATTGATTTTTATTTTTATTTTTCCATTTACATTATAGTCTTGTGGTATCGTGGTCGCATACATATAATTAAACATATCCTATCGTATTAAACAAAAAAGTTTTGTTTAAAAACAACTATTGTAAAATAACATGATAGTGAAAATTTATATGATATTTACAAGACATTTTTTGTACATCTCAGGAATACAAAAAACAAGGTCCGACTCTCCAGAACTCAAAAACTAGACTGCCTCTTCAATAGCAAAAAACTGTATCCTCTTCGCCTGTGCATAATCCACTGATCCTCCTTAATTGACACACCCTTCTTCCATCCTACTACCCCTTGGTATTCCGGGTTCTTCGAAATACCTTTCTTTAGTCATGCCATTCATACAAATACCGGAACAGATGCTTTAAACTCACGCAGCGTTGTTTGGCGATTTTTTAGTTGGTGCGATTTTCAAACCAATAACTTAATACAATTGCTAAGTTGCCATTAAAGGAAAAAATCCCCTAAATTTGGCGACTTTTTTCCGTTCTTTAACCGATTAAAAAAAACTGTGCGTGAGTGTATGATATCATAGCCCAAATACCTTCCTGATACATTTTAAACTCCTTCAGATAATCTTCTGATAGATAAAGTTTACACACATTTAGCAAGGCTATACAAAGCATGCAAGTTTCCCATTCTTATTTGAAAAGCACTAAAGATTTCTTCTCTGTAGGATAATCCTCTTACAATAGTTGCCAATCAAGACCGATCATTCCATTTTATTCTGGGATTATTTTAATCCTATCAGAATGAAATATGTTGATGGACCCCAATCCATCATAGTCTGTTTTTATTTGCAACAGTTATAAACACGTGTCTTGTAATGAATTTTAATTTATGTAGAGCATAAAGAAAAAATATATTTTAGCATATGCAAATGAGTCGTTATACAAAAATTCATTTAATTTTCCAAAACTCTTTACCATTTATTTGCATAATTAACGTTAACTCTACCCTGCTGTTTATTCAGAGAAAGTACTAAGAATAAAATCACCTTAGTTATGAAGTAGATGATTTATTTTCCCTAAAACTTCTTAAAATTAAACAAAATAATTTTTCTGTTATTTACATTCTAAGCGTCTAAATTCGTTCTTGAAAGTATTAAAAATACTTACCTAAAAGAAATTAATTAATTTTGTTTTCAATAAATTGCTATCCAGATGTTTTAGAGAGATTTTATGTGGTTTTAGTTACTTAGATTTATGCTTATAAATGTAAATTAATAAACGTTCTCTAAACAATTTCTATCCTACGTGTAATGTTTATCAGATAATTCAACCTTAGAATGTTCAAGGCAGATTTTTCGTTTTTATAGACGAAAAATAAAAAAATTAATATTTAAAATTCATAAAGATACAAATAAATGTAAATACATTGCTTGAAGGTGCGTAAAAACATACATAAAAACATTTAAAAGCACATTAAAACCCTTTTAAAATCAAAACGTTTTCAACCGAACTTACTCGGTCATCATCACTAATAGTGAAGTTGAGTTGTTGTCTCTTCGCATCTTCTGGCTTGCCGGAGTAAATCATTTTACTTCAAGGGTGTGGAATATAAGGTGGGATGGGAAAGGTCATTCAACATTTATAAAACAAGTACAGTTGAATGACCTTTCCCATCCTACCTTATATTCCATACCCTTGAAGTAAAATGCTTTGTTCCGGGCAAGCTAGAAGACGCGAAGAGACAACAACTCAACTTAACTATTAGTTTTTCACTGATGATGACCGAGTAAGTTCGGTTGAAAACGTTTTGATTTTAAAAGAACTTTAATGTACTTTTAAATGTTTTGATGTATGTTTTTACGCACCTTCAAGCAATATATTTACATTTATTTGTATTTTTATGAATTTTAATTATTAAACAAGGTGAATTTGCACTGAAATTTTAACTTTTTATAGAATTAATATTGTTTCTAATATATTAGTTAAATTATAATATATATATGTTACGGTCAATATGATTAATCCGGTCATTATTAATAATAACCTGATATATGTTGTAGACTAATTGCGAAATCCGTCTCTTTGCAAAGAACCTAGGCTGTTTCCAAGAGCCGGGCTAATTGGAGAATCATCTTCCTGTCTCCAGTAAGGCTGATGTTGTTTAGGCTTATTGCATAGAGCCTAGAGAGCGTTAGGTTAATTGAAAAATGACCACTTGTTTCACAGTCAACCAGATTTTGAGCATCTATTTGTCCAAATATTGTGTTGTACCCCACCCGAACCTGAAAATATTTTGAAATCAACCCACAAACCGATCCTAACCTCACCAAAAAAAAAAAAAAAAAAAAAAAATTTGAACCGAAAGCCGATCCGAACAGGACAAAATAATTTCCGTTAACACGCAACCCAACCCGAACCTGCAAATTCAATTTGAAATCAATCCGAACCCCCAAAAGTTCCATCGAACCGAAAACCGATCCGAACAGGACAAAATAATTTCCGTCGATAGGCAACCCATCCCGAAACTGAAATTTCCAATTGAAGTCAATCCGAACCCCCAAAAAGTTCCATCGAACCGGAAATCGATCCGAACAGTACACAATAATTTCCGTCGACACGCCAACCAGCGATAAATCGCCAAAAACACGAAATTTTCATTATCTTTTTACGGACGTTATATCGAGGTTCCGAAGCAATTTTTTTTATTAAACGGATATACCCTCATAAAAAGAATATTCTGTAATTTTTTCATTTTTTTTTTTTTTTTTTTTTTTTTTTTTTTTTTTTTTTTTACTATGCGTTTTTGGAGACCTTCCATGTAGGTTTTTTCTTGAAAGTATTAAAATGCATGAGTAATAAAAAAGAAACTTTTTCATTAAGTAGTTCGCAATTTTAGAACACATTTTAAGCAGTTTTATTTATTTTAATTTATGTTTTAAAAAACAAATTAATAAATTTCTCGTAAATGAATTCTGTCTTGCAATGAAATATATATCCATGCTTATTATTTAAACGTGTCTTAAATTTTTGATAAAGATTTTTAGTTTTATTTTAAATATAAAGTGTATTAATATTACAATATAATAAAATATAACACCTTGTAATAGTATATTACTTTTAAATGCTAAAGGTGTAAAATTAACAACTATAATATAAATTAAAATAACTTTTATTAGTTGTTTTACATGTTTCGACTCTTCTGAGTCATTTTCAAAAACAAAATGAGAATATTCTAAAGCTGCACGGGCTTTGAAGTTATTATTTACACGTACTTTTTAAAAAAATTACGCACGTTATCTATTATTTTTTACTTGATTGTTTATTTTCATATCTTTGAGCATGGAGTAATTCTAGCCACAGTTTCGGTAAATTAAAAGATGCCGCATCGTTACATATTGTATTTTTGCGCGTGAGTATCTCTATGGTTTCTCTTATTATGGATGGATAGTGTAGACTGGAGGGAAATATTATTTTACTTTCATTGAAATTTATTTGGATGGTTTCTTCTTGATATAATCTTGCTAGGGCTGTAGTTTTTCTATTGTATTTAATATCAGCTATATGCTCTTTTTTTATGCAATTATTATTCTGTATTAATATTGTTTCTGACATCAACTAAGTTATAAAAAGTTTATATAGAGTCTGCAGATTTGTGAGAAATGTTACCAAAAAAAGACAACATTATGCATAAAATGCGCAAAAATTAATTAATTAATTAATTAAATTAAAAAAGAATAATAAATAAATAAATAAAAATAATGTATTAACAGGGTTCGTACGCTTTTACCACAAATTTTTAATAGAACTTTTCGCCTTATTTAAGTGCAGAAAAGTAATACAAATCATGAAATTAAACGAGATGTCTACAATTTCTGCTATTTAAATATTAAATAGAAATTTTCTATAAAAAATTTGCTGTAAAAGCGTACGAACCCTGTTATTACTGCTGAGTGCTGAATTTTAGAAATAACATTTAAAATGGTAAATGACTTTTAGTAATAGTAATGAATTTTAGATTAAACATTTAAATGAAAATTGCTTTAAAACGTAAACATTGCTTACAAATGAAGTCTATAGGCTTAAAAATTTCCCAAATTGTTCTATTTATTTAAAACTAAAATAAAGTAGCACTGCTGCTCGCAGACAGGCCCTGACTATCGCACGGGCACCCAGGGCCCATGCCCTGGGCACAAAATTTCTGAGGGGCATGAAAGTTTCCAAAATTTCATCTAAATTTCCATTAAAAAATCATTTTGTCAACATTTCTTTTATGACTTTTGTCTGCACTCAGTATCAGCTTAATTTTATCATTTAATATCAATAACATCATTATTAAGTAGACTTCTTATCATTATTTTTTAGTAATTGATGTTTTATTTTTTTTATTTTATTTTTTCTAGTCATTCAATTTTATTATATTGCCCATTTATTCGAAAAATGACACAACTGAAAAAATGTGATACTTGAGATTAAAATACGATAAGTATATAAGAATAATATAATACGATAAAATGACAAAAATATATCTCAATCTATGGTAAAAAAAAAAACGCATTTCAATAAATAGAAAAAATATTTTATTTTTATTCTGGGAACCGTTTTTCAATTTCCCATTAAATGTAATTTTTCGAGTTGACACTTTTTGAATAAATGTGCAATATGTAAATAAATAAATAAATAAATAAATAATAATAAAGCATTAGTAAATAAATAAATCTGGGGGGGGGGGGGGAGGGAGCACGAAAAATTGAAAGTGCCCAGGACACGAAAACTTGCTAGTCGGGCCTTGCTCACAGATGTTATATTTTAATTTATGCTTTTCTATTAAATTCAATCTTTTTATCTTCCTGTTGTATTAATTTCAATGAAATTAAGACTAATTGAACTTATTAATATTAATTTGAGTGATATTAAATTATAAGAACGTGCCATCCAATAAATTTAAATAATTAAAAACAAAATATTTTACAATAAACAAAACTTTACCACATGCATATGCTTTATTTGGCATTGCTCTCTGTTCAGCGTATCTAATTACCAGAAACTTATTGCATAAATAACATTATCTTTGCCCCGCAATGGTTTTAAAAGAAGTATTAAAAAGTAAATTATCCTAGTTATGAAGTAAACAGACATATTTTGCCAAATTTCTTAATGTTAAACAAAATCAATATTTTGCTATTTTCCGTTCAAAGCAACTAAATTAGTTCTATAAAGTATTAATGTATGCCAGAAAAATATTTAAGTTATTATTTCACTCATGTTGGAGTTTGTGTATTTTTTAAATTGTCTGAATTAAAAAAATATATTATACATACATACATACATATATATATATATATATATATATATATATTTGTGTTTGGGTGTCATCGATGGGGATGTGTTTTAAAAAAAGTGTGCTCTCAACTTGTCTTTCAAATCATTTCTCTCAACTCGACTTAGTCAACATGTATGATGCATTGCCATGTGGATGTGAATATTATGCAGAAGTTGTGACATTTTAAGGATTCTGTATAATTATTGTGAGTAAAATATTTTATCTACACTTTACGCGTTCATATTTCCAATTTTATTATTTCAAAACTGTTATCTCGTGGTAATTTCGTGAGGTGTTAAATACAGTTTTTGGGATAATCGATGTGAGTGAAATATATTGTATATTCTTAATGGTTTTTTATTTCCTATTTAAATATTTCCAAATTTTTATTTCCTATTTAAATATTTCCAAATTTTAATATTTCCAATTGTTGTCTGGTAATAATTCAGTGTACCTGGATGATTCTACTGATCTTAGCATTATGCCAGTAGAATTATGAAACACTGAATTATTATTTAAAACACATGTGGGTGCATCCAGGCTGATGAGTACATGTGCATGTGTTTTTTCATATCCAATTCATATTTAATTCTCATGTGATCCAATTTTCCATTGTATATGGTTCACATTTAATTTATTAATCCATTTGTATTTACTTAATTGCAACTCCAATTTATAATTTTTTTTCCCTTTCTCTCTATTTCTTTTTTCTTTTTTCAATATTCCTTAGGTATGAGTAAAATTTGGCCAATTACCATTGAAGCACAAGCTATGGTAATATTATGTTTGCACATGTTAATTATTAGCTATGTGGTATTCTGTATACACAATATCATTAATTATCTCTTTGGAGATTTAAGTAGAATGATAATAGAACTTGATATGTTTTTTTGAAATTCATAGATATTATATATATATATATATATATATATATATATATATATATATATATATATATATATATATATATATATATAATATATATATATATATATATATATATATAACAGTTACGGTTACAGTGACAAAATTTTGAAAATTTCAAATGGCAACACCTACTTTTTTTTTATTGGAATGTGATCTTCGTAGTGAAAAACCATAAAAAGCGTTGGAACGGTACTTGTAGCACGAAAATCGCCGGCGCTAGACAGACTAAGAAGAAAAGTGAAAACAACCAATAAAGGACAGAGAAGCAACATAAAGTAAAACATTTTTTTGTTCAGTGCTATCCACCATCTGCCGCATGTAAAGTGTCGTCGTGTGTAAAATAGAAAATGTATGAAACACAATAAAATGTTTTGTTTTCTGTTGTTTCTCTGTCCTTATTGGTTGTTTTCACTATTCTTCTTAGTCTGTCTAGTGCTGCTATTCTGCATTCTGCTATTCTGCTATTCTGCTATTCAGATTAAAATCTGAATCAGTGGTGTCAGTTCAACAGGCCTTTCGTAATAAATATCGAAAACAGGGACCAACTGACAAAACAATTCATGTGTGGTACCGGAAATTTAAAGAAACGGAGTATGGCAGGAACTGGACTATCGCATGGATGTATGCCGTGTGACCAAGGGTTCACACATAGAACACCTGTAATGTATGTAAGTAAAACTTGAATAGTTTCGGAATAATTTCATATGTTTCTTTTTTTCATATTCGTCTTCGTTTTTTTACTATAACGTTTCGAAACCCCGGAGGGAATTATGAATGACCCTGTATATATATATATATATATATATATATATATATATATATATATATATATATATATATATATGTATATATATATATATATATATATATATATGTACATATTAGTTAAATTTATTTTAGTCATCACTTTCCAGGGTTCGGTCCCGACTTTTCTCACAGAGTCCTGTTTTTTGTAAAATTATTAACAGTTTTTTATATCTGTGAAAAATCTCGTCATAATTTTGTGAATTTGAAATTATTGTTATATCCGTGTTTCTGTTTATCTAATTTAAGGCTGCACGTCAGTAAACTTCCCGATTCCTCTCGCTAATGTTAATTCTGTGGGCGTAGGATGCCTCATACAGGAGTATTTTTAGTATATCTCCTCAGGAAATTAATATTTTTAACTTCTGTTTTGTTTGTACTGTTCTTAAAGGATGTTTCTTTTTTTCTTAGATATCAAAAATTTCTAAAATATTCGAATTTTATGTGTTAATATCTTAGCGAAACTGAATAAGATTTTAACACTTCACATAAAATTAAGTATATATTTTAGAAAAATTTTGACAACAAGAAAAAAAAAGAGACATCCTTTAAGAACACTACAAAGGAAACAGAGGTTAAAACTATTAATATCCTGAAGAGATATTTTAAAAATACGAATGCATCCTACACCCATGGGATTAACATTAGCGAGGGAATCGGAAAGTTTACTGACGAGCAGCCTTAACAAGAGCCGAACGAAAGCCCTTTTTTATACGGAGTGTTCCAAAAATGACTGATGGATTATAAAATTCAATAACTTTCAAACGGTGACAGATATTTTAAAAAATCTTGCAGGAGGGTTATGTATGATGTCAGGAGTTTTCTTACTGTGGTTCTTGATTTTAGTTCGAATTTCAAACAATAGATGGCGCTGACAGCAATTGGCGCTCAGTCGAGGCCGAAACTGACGCCACTCAGCATTGATGCACCGCCCCTTGAATACTAGGCCCGCGCGCTGACAAAAATGGCGGCTGTCGCAGGCGAATTTTTTTTATCAGCGTTTGTACGGTCTCTCGAACTTCAACACCAATAATATCTAAAAGTTTTCTTGGACTTATTTGATCTCAGAAAAACTAGGCGAAGAAAACTTTTAGAAATTATTGATGTTTAAGTTCAAGGGATCGTTTAAACGCTGAAAAAAAAAAATCCGCCTGCGACAGCCGCCATTTTTTTCAGCGCGCCGGCTGCCTAGTATTCAGAGGGCGGAGCATCAATGCTGAGTGGCGTCAATTAGGCCTCGACTGAGCGCCAATCACTGTCAGCGCCATCTATCATTTGGAATTCGAACTAAAATCAAGAATCACAGTAAGAAAACTCCTGACATCATACATAATCCTCCTGCAAGAATTTTAAAATCCATCAGTCATTTTTGGGACACCCGGTTTTTGTAAAAGCTAGATAACAGGTTTTTTGACAATTTCAACTGTTTTGTGACAGGTCAGATTTTATTTTAACATGATTAAATTTATGAAAGAATCAGTTTGAAGATTGGAAAGTTTTGTGAAATTTCTGTTTTCAAGACAAGAATTTCGTGATGTGTCTTGTTTTAAAGTGCACAATTTTGCAAAAGGTCTTACTTTAAAATTAAAAAAATCGTGAAGGGTCCTGTTTAAGATGAAAAACTTTCTGAAAAGTCTTTGAAGGACTCAATTTCTTCCTAAACAGATCTCTGCTTTCTATATTTTTGTTTCGTTTGTTTTCGATTGTCCTTTTTTCTGGGTTAATTAATAAGTGATTTAATTAACTTCATCTGTTATGCAATCTATTCTATATTTACACATATATATAACGCATTCTGTATGCAAAATACATTTTCTATATTTTCACATACTTTCTTTCAGGAATTGCGCATGCGCCTGGATCCTAATAGAACTGATAACCTACTTTTGAGAAGTCTATTAAAAGGTTAAATACTGTTTTATACATTCGCAAAAATGTTCTGATTGAACAAAATAAAAAAGTTCAACTCAATGTGCCTTCTATGGTATCCAACCTAATAGATAAAAATCGAATTTTTCTCATGAAAGCACGGTTAAAATTTAAATTTATTTTCACTTGAATGAAAACTCATTTCACAAAAGTCATGAGGATTTTTCTCTCCATAGCATTCTTGATGAATTACCACTTTTATCAGCGGAAAATCTAAAAGAATTCAAATGTTATTCTGAGATAAATGCCAGAAAGGACCATCTCCGACTTTTAATTAAGGTTCTTTACTTATCTCAAAGGATCTTGTGTCATTTTGTGATGTTTTGTATTACATCAGGGAGTAATGGCTTGTGTTGTGTATTATAAAAATTCAGTAAATTAGAGAAACAAGCTTAGTGTTGATATCCCTTCCATTGACACTACATTTATTATTTTTTTCTTTATATTGTTATAAATTAATTTAATTATCTTTTTTCTATATTTTTTTTATTTTTAACCTTCTTCTGACGATATTGATTTCTGTAAAGACAAAAATTTTGTCCTTTTTTTCCCCTTTGAAATGAAAATAATTCGAAGGCGAAATTTTTCTAGTTCATCAGATATTTGCATGATATAAGATGACATAGATATACTATTATTAAGTTTTTAAAAAAATCGTAAATTTATATTTGAAAATAAATATTTGGAAAGAATTATAATGTTATATATATTTAAGAATTAATATTGAATTTCTGAATCAGATGAATAATTTTTAACTTCATTAAGAGTATGCAATTTTTAAAACTCTTTATTTTAAATAATGTTCTGTACTTTTTGTTATTTTCTTTTCAAATTCGTTTGCCTCACTTTTTTTTTATATTTGTATGTGTGTCAAGCAACAACCACAAAACTTTTAACAGAATTGATTTTTGATAACATTGAAAAAAGTACGAGGGCATTTCGAAAAGTAAAGATACAATGGCTCGCATTCCTTAAAAAAAACCCATTTATTTAGAAAACGTAAGTTACATCTTATTAACTGGATTATTTATTATTTTTCGACATAATCACCCCCGTTATCCAAACATTTGTTAAGTCGGGGCACAAGCTTTTGTATCCCAGAGTCATAAAAGGTTTCCGCCTGTTGTCGGAACCACATTTCAACTTCATCTTTGACCTCATCATCGTCGTGGAATTGTCATTGACACTTCCGGTATGATCTGATGCAATTCTTTCAATTTGAGACGTCTATTCGCACGAATTGCTTCCTCCGTTCTCTGAAGAAGGGCATCAGAAATCACAGATGGCCGACCTGTTCTTTGTTCGTCATGAACATCGGTCCTACCTTCAGAGAAATGACGACACCATTTCGTTACATTTTGTCGATTCATAATGTTCCCATAAACAGAAACAATTTCTTTGTGAATATCCGCTGGTCGCTGACCTCTTGCATGAAGAAAACGTATGACGGAGCGCACTTCGCATTTGGCGGGATTCTGAATCGGCGGAACCATTTTAAACACGACCTACTCCAACCAGAATCAACGTTGAAATGCCGAACGACCGTGAGGAGAAAGCTAATGGTTCAAGGCTAACACCTGTGTTGCCAACTTGCTTGCCAAAACTTTTCTTTTCCTCCGGCGTACGGTGTATCTTTACTTTTCGAAATGCCCTCGTATTTAAAGAGGATTTTTTTGAAATTTTATGAATGCAAACCCAATACAACTCTTCAGATGCAGAAATTTCTTTATTTTGAAATTTTGATTTAATTCTAGAGCGTTTTCCACAACTTTCCATTTTAAAAGTGGAAGAAGTCAAAGCTAGAAGGATATTTTTCAAGTGTTATTTTATACGTTTATTTGACTAAATATTTAATTTTTTATGGTTATGAAATGGCTAAATGCAAAGCGAATAAAAAGAAAACGTTTTCAGGAGATCCTTCAGCGATTTCACCGATCTTTACATTCAATATTAAATTACGTAGAAGTTTAACCCTTTAGTTTAATTTGACGAGGAGGACTCGTCACTGGACTAAATTCGATTGAAATTGTTTTAGAGTTTATTGTCTATAAGAAACCATTCGAAAGCATCCACTCTGCCGATGAGATTTGTGCAAAATTTGCTTTTTGCTTTTTAAACTAAGTAGATACCTTCCCCCTCCCTTGAAAAAATCTAGAAAGGCTTAATAAAAGGATTACTCATCTGTACTATTATATAAAGAGAGAACGTCTGACTGACTGACTGACTCAACGCCCAGCTGAAACGACTAAAATCAGGAACACGAAATTCGGACAGTAGATTGCTGTTATGACCTAGGCAAGAAATAAAAAAATATGTTTGAAAATTCACCCCGAAGGGAGTTAATGGGGGTCGAAAGTTTTAGGTCATTTCGCCATATCTCAGCACCAGTTTTAGGTAGGAGCAGGAAAATCAAGAAAACAAATCTACTAAAAACATGGTTAAACACGTATTTCAGCGATTTTGGAAACTTGTGTTGAAAGTTTTTCACCATATCTCAGAAGCAGTTTTAGGAAAGAACAAGAACGAAAAATCATGCGTCAAGCATAGATTATGTAACACTTTCCAACGCTTCCAAAATAATATTACAAATCATTACCGTTTAATAAGCTGAAATATAACATCTAAGTAAACAATTTGGAAAACGCATAACATATTTAAAAACGTAATTTCAGGAATTTCCAACGTATATTTCCAACATATACAATATTTGGAAAAATATCCGAATACTTTTATTCAGCCCTGTATATGATCTATAGATTTGTATATGTACTACATAGGATGCTAAATTTTAGTTTAGTTAGGAAACGCGTAGCACAGTTTAAAAATCTCCTTCTGGAGTTTCTGTCAATAAACGGAAATGTGTTCGCGAACTTTTGTGCTGCCTTGTATATAATCTACAGAATTTATACACACCAAGTAACAGACAAAAAGTGAATTAAATTTAAAATCGCTTTCAGCAACTTAAAACGCACTTCCAGAAATTATTGTTTACAGACAGTAGAGAATGCTTTTGTGTGTCCCTGTAAATGAACGATGACTGCTATACACACAATCTTAATCAAAGAAAGAAGGCTTAAAATGTGCTCCTTAGTTTGATAAAACTATGTATAAAAAAATATATATATTAATGGTCTGGATCAGTTTCGGCCCTGTGACATCAGAGGCATTATTTTATCAATGAATTTTCATTTGTAAAGTAAAATGTATTTTGGGGCTTCGTTCAGAAGTGTAAGTGTAAGAAATTATTAAAAAAAATTGATTTGTACCTCTCATAAGTGTAATTTAAAATTTTAATTTGATTACTTAGCTGTTCAATTAAATCAAAAGATTTTATCCAAAGCATTTTTTAAAGCAAAGTTTAAAGATTTTAAAATGTGTATTCTGGAGTGAGGGCAGGTGCTGTAACTTAGATGATTTATTATTAACAGAAAGCAACAAATAAGAGTTTTTTTTTTTTTTTTTTTTTTTAAATTTTACATATTTTAAATCATTTAAGTATGAATACCATTTAAATTATGAAAATAATAGGAAAATAACTCATTAAATAAGAAATTTAATATTCTGAAAGAAAAAATGTTTGATTAGGTGTTTAGGTAGATTTCGTAAGAAATATTACCTATTACATTGTTCCCTAAGTTGGAATGCCTGAAAAGTTTTTGTAGATCTTCACCGATCATGACTCCTAGAACCCAAAATCCCCCCCCCCCTCCCCCCAAGTTCGAAACTTTATCTATCTATAAATAAAGTTTCGAATGGAAGACGCAGATTGCGATAATGCATGTCGCTGTAACCAACGACGCACATCATCGTAGGAGCTACGCTACCGCTACAATGGACCTTATGCACGCGACCTGAGGTCGAGGCTAAAATTCGTCTGCCGGCGGTATTTACTGTTTAACATTAGCATAGCAGTCTATGGAGTGTGGTTATTAATGCTTATTTGTTTAAAATACCGCAAAAAAATTCTTTGTTGTAGTTGTATATATCTAATATATTGTAATATGAATTCAAAATGTTGTTCTGTATGCGAGGAAATTCTCTAAATTTGCAAAATTTCGGTAAAAATTTATGCCCTCAACCTGGGTCGAGGCTAAAGTCGTCTGCTAGTGGTGCAAATGGACCTTATGCATGTCACGTCAGACGCCAGAGCTGGCGGTATGTCGATCTGTTATTCCAACGCCCCCTAGAGATAATGCCTAAGAGCTCAATTTTGACGTCACGGCAGATCGGCTAATGATTCAACTGATAACATCCTACTATTCCTGCAACCACAATAAAACAAAATTCTAAATGACTTTTTTTTTTTTTTTTTTTTCTTTTTTTTTTTTTTTTTTTAACTTCTATAATAAAATTGAAGATCAACTAATTCAAAACACACTATTTTCTTTTCACACCCGCGCAAAAAAAAAAAAAAAAAAAAAGACTGTAGGAATTAGTATTAAGAAAAATTTGTTTTATGTAACAAAATTTGAAATACAAAATAGATATTTTTATTGAAAAGTAAAAGCTATCTTTTGAGGTTTCATTAACACTTTTTTTTTGTTAATGTGCAAATGAAAGCTCGCATATTTGAGTTCTAGCATATTTTCATGAAAATTAATAATATTTTGATTAAAGATTGGATTGCTTTCAATTAAAGTACTTATTTACAGTATATATGTGCATTTTTATCAATATTAACAATGCTAATCATTATCTATTAAAATATGTTTACTTTGTCACTGCTGAATACTTTATTGAATATTTGCATTTGATATTTACAAATTTAATTTATTTTGCCATATATGCAGTGTTTTTTTTTTATAATCACTAGTAGTAGTTTACTATTATTAGAAAATATTAAATATATATTTTAGTTATGTGCAATTGAAAAATATAATTTTGTTTTGGTTTATATTTTGATACTTTCTTTTTGTTATGCAAAACATGATAAGATAAAAACTAACTTTTAATTAGTTTTTTAAATATTTTTAACACAAAAGTAATTACAAAATTTAAATGATAGCTCTAAAAAATTTGCTAGATATTTGCATTTTATACACAACACAACACACATATGAATGTAATATTTTTTTTATTTTTTTTTTTTCAAAATATAACCAAAGATGTTTTATTATGTAATATAATAATTCTAATTCTAAAATAATTATTATAAATACCTAAAAATCCATATAATGTGAATGTAATTATGTATTCATCGTGGTCATCTAAATAATGTGATTATTATATTTAGATGAGCTAAAATAATACCAGAAAAATAATAAATATAAAATATATAAAAATAAAATAAATTGTAATAGGAATTATGATGTTTTAGACCTTATATGAATGTGATTATATTTAAATAAACTAAATATAATCCCAAAAATATAATAAATTATATAATAATAAATATAAAATATATAAAAATAAAATAAATTGTAATCGGAAGTATGATGTTTTATACCTTATTTGAATAATGTGATTATATTTAGATAAATTAAATGATAATGATGTCATAATGATAGAATTTAGATAAACTAAATATAATAAATCATGTAATAATAAATATAAAAATAAAATAAATTGTAATCGGAATTATGATGTTTTTTAGACCTTATTTGAAGAGGGTGTAATCAGTGTGGTATACATGTAATATGCATTTATATAAGAAATAAGTAATTAAAAAAACATTTTTTAGCTAAGTGTAGTATATTTAAGGCAAAGGCAGATCTGAATGCTAGCCGTAATAATTTCATTTGAACATTAGTAAAAATATATATTTAATATTTTCTAATAATAGTAAAATATATCTGGTGATTTTTATTGGTGATTATAGAAAAACTGCATATATGGCGAAATAAATCAATTATGTAATCATTAAACGATAGTCAGTACATTATATTAAGTTTTATCTTACACTTTTCACTAACTGATATATTTTTGAATATGAATTAGTGACAAGAGAAACATTTAATTAAGTTAATAAATTTATAATTTAAAAAATATATCAATATTTTAGCGATAAAATACATTAAACAGGGAGGGGGGAGGGGAGCATCAGAATGAAACAATCGTGAATTTCTCAAAACTTATTTTTATAAATAAAATTTACAATTTTTTTATGAGAAACAACTCAAGGATCTGTTTAGGAAAAAATTGGGTCCTTTAAAGGACCCTAAACAAAATTTCTCATTTCAAAACAGGCCCCTTCACAAAATTATTTTCCCTAAAAGAGGACCCTTCACAAAATTATTTTCCCTAAAATAAGACCCTTAACAAAATTCTTTGTCTTAAAAATAGGTTTTTCGCAAAATTTTTCCATCTTTAAACCGAACATTTCACAAAATAATCATTTAAAAGTAAAATCTGACCTGTCACTTTTACATACATAAAGAAAATATATGTATTTTACATCCATGTATCTTCTTAAAAATGTTAAATAAGATCCTGAATATAACGATAATTTCAAATTCAAATATTTATGTCTAGATTTTTCACAAATATGAAAAGCTGTTCACAATTTCACAAAAACAGGACCCTGGGAAAAAAGTCTGTCACATTACCAGCTTCAACAAAGCTGTGCGATTAAGCCTAATCGTGCAACAAGGACAAAAGTAAACATATTTTAATAGATAGTGATTAACATAGTTAATATTCATAAAAATGCACATATATACTGTTAATAAGTACTTACCTTAATTGAAAGCAATCCGGCCTTTTATCAAATTAGAATTAGACGACAAGAACTTTGTGATTACGAAGCACGCTGCCGCTACAACGTGCATGGCTTACTCTCCGTCTCCTTATGCTGCAGCACAAAGGAGGGAAGGGCGAATGGCCGATCTGCAAATACGTCATTCAATCCAGTGTTGCCAGTCCTGAGGCATTATCTCTAGGGCGGCGTTGGTTATTCTCGCCACTCTACCGACAGAAACAACGCCCCCTAGAGATATCTCTAGGGGGGCGTTGACAGAAATGCCAGTATGGGCAGGTGCAAATACCACTAGCAGACGACTTTAGCCTCGACCCAGGTTGAGTGCATAAACTTTTACCGAAATTTTGCAAATTTAGAGAATTTTCTCGCATACAGAACAACATTTTGAATTCATATTACAATATATTAGATATATACAACTACAACAAAGAATTTTTTTTGCGGTATTTTTAACAAACAAGCATTAATAACTCACACTCCATAGACTGCTATGTTAATGTTCAACAGTAAATACTGCCAGCAGACGAATTTTAGCCTCGACCTCAGGTCGCGTGCATAAGGTCCATTGACAATAAAAACAATGCTCCAGCTCCAGTTCATCACGCCGTGTCTTCGCTTTACTGACGAGTGATGAGTGGAGCATTCGGCCAAATATACTACACTAGAAGATATGAAGCTTGACAAAATCGTGACTGCGCCATCTATTATCAGAATTGTGCAAATTTGGATATTCAGCAAAGAATTTGTATTGCAAAGAAAGTTACCTGAAAGGGGCAATATTCGTGTACGCCAAACATGAGGCCAAATGGTTGCAACATGCTAACTCAACTCTTCGAATGGGACATCTGCTGTAGAACCCAGCTATATAGTTTCGACGAAGCGAGAAAATGAAATAAATTTAACCTACTTATGAAATTATATAAAAAAAATTTAAGACAAGAAAATAAATTCCCTTTTTTATATTAATAAAATAATTTTTAAAGCAATTTACTAGTTCATGAGTGCACCATTTATACCTCTCTCACTTATGCAGTTGTATTTATTTATATAATTTAGTCATTTATTAAACATTTTCTAGATAGGGAAGACTTATTACTCTTGTATTAATTACTGTATTCACATTGGGGTGGGGGGTGGGGGGTATCCCATGATTACACTTTTTGACAGAAATAATTATTTGATTTAATTTTTACGTTCTTTTTCCCCTCACTTAAAAATAAAAATAAATAAAAAATTCTGAAATGTTTTTTTTATATTATTCTAGTCCAAATTCTAAACTTAGATATGTGCTTTTCCATATTTTTTCTTAATAATTTTTCGTTATTGTTAGATGCAGTATATATATATTTAATGATGATACATTTAGTCAAGAGATTATTTTTAGATCATTTTAATTTGTC
The DNA here is from genome assembly GCA_963931845.1 of Maratus michaelseni. Taxonomy (NCBI): domain Eukaryota; kingdom Metazoa; phylum Arthropoda; class Arachnida; order Araneae; family Salticidae; genus Maratus; species Maratus michaelseni. The sequence continues at coordinate 84,569,205 of OZ007595.1, read as the reverse complement.
TTTAGATTATTCTTTATCATTATTATTTTCAAATAATCTTAATTAAAAAAAATTGTATTATTAGCAAAATCTTGTATTTATATAGTTTATTATTTATCCATTTCTTTAAATATTTTTAAATGATTTTAATAATAATAATAATAAATAGACATATTAATTTATATTAAGTACTTAATATAAATGTAATTTAGTAATATTACAATTTTATTATTATCGTCGCACCGTCATTATACATTAATAAACTGAAATTAATTTTAAATTATACGTTTTTCTTAATCAAGTATTTTAGTTCGAACCAGATTCATCAAAATAATATAGGTCAATATAAAAATAATAAGTGTACATTTTTCAGTACAAGCCAAAAAAAGTACAGTCTCCTGCTAATCCTAAATACCCTATTCAATCTTTCACTCTAGAAAAGCGAGCACCGATGGCTGAATCGTTATGATAACAGACAGGAAGCGGCTAAATGAACTAGTTGAGGGTTCTGTCCCCAGCGCCCTTCGCGATTTTTTTTTCAAAATTCTTTTTTAATTTCTTATTTATACTTAAAATTTCTTTTCAATTTTAAGATAATGTGTGTATATGTAATCTAATTTTTTTTCTCGTATTTTGCAACAGAAATTGTGCCTCTGCTTCTAATTTCTTTAACTAATGAATATATCTATTCCAGTCTATAAAAAATAAATAATATTTTAAAAACACAAATTGCACAAATTGTGCTTATTAGTTGCTAAAATCAGTGTAAAAATTGTTTTAAACTCATAAAAGAGCTAAAATCCTACATGTTTCGGCTTCAAACTTAAAGCCATCATCGGGGAAGAGGAACAACACAAACGACTACTGATCTTTTAATTTTCGACACGAGAAGAATGAAATCAACAGTATGGAAAAATTTAAATAAAATAAGCGGGCACTCTTTGTTGCCAAAGAGCGAAAAACAAAACAATGAATTAACAAGGGGTTAAAAATGTATCCCATAAACCAGGTATGCTGAAAGAAAAGTTATCATTACAAATACAATCTTTTCTAATTTTAATTTCCAATGATTCCCTAATGGCGGCTTTAAATGGGTTATTGAACCTATGGATAATTCTTGCTTTATCGAAATTAATTACAATATCATTATTTTTAGCGTAAAACCGGGAGAGTGCAGTGGATAATTTTCCAAATTTTATGTCGTTTTTATGCTCTTTTAATCTTTCCAAAAACTTTCTTTTAGTCATACCAATGTAAAATATTATACTATTATTATTTAAGCTAATGGGGATTTCATAAACACCTGCGAATTGATCAGGGGGGATAGGATCTAATTTATATGAAACTAAGTCAACCAATTTTCTGGGAGGGACAGCAATAAGATGGATATTGTATTTACGGAGGGCCCTTTTAATCCTTTCAAATATAATAGGTATATATTGGAATTTCCGATAGTTTGGTTTATTATTGCTAGGGACAGGATGCTGAATTAAATGGCCATTGAATTTTTCTATAATTTTCTGTACGTGATGAGCGGGGAAACCATGGTCAATGGCGATATCTCTGATAAAATTAAGTTCATCTTGGATGAATTCACTTGAACAAACCAGAAAAGCACGCTTGATGAATGAATTGAAGGCAGCAATCTTATAAGTGAAAGTTGTAGAGGCATTAAATGGGATTATTGTGTTACTTCTCATCGGTTTACGATAGACTTTACGTTTTATTTTGTTGTCATCTTTAATTAATTGAATATCAAGGAACGGCAGTGATGAATTTTCTTCTATTTCCAACGTAAACTTAATATTTTCATCTATTTCGTTTATTTTTGAGAGGAAAGATAGGAGTTCCTGCTTTCCATGACTCCATGTGATAAAGATATCGTCCACGTATCTTAGCCAAACTTCTGGTGTTAAATTCAAACTTTTAAAAATAAATTCCTCCATCGGTCTAAGTTTAAATTCAGCCAACAGACCGGAAATAGGAGATCCCATAGGTGCTCCTTTATTTTGTCTGTAAAATTTCTTATTAAACATGAAAACGTTGTTATTAATGATAAGGTTAAGTCCTGCCTTTAGAGATGTTTTTACGCTATCACTTAAATTATTTTGTTTATCAATTTCCAAATTAATATTTTGTGCAACTTCATTTGTATCAATAGATGGGTAAAGAGACACAATATCTAAACTAGCTAGAATAGTTCCTTTAGAAATCTGCATATTTTCTATTTTATGGATAAAATCTTCTGTTGTTACGCTATCACTTAAATTATTTTGTTTATCAATTTCCAAATTAATATTTTGTGCAACTTCATTTGTATCAATAGATGGGTAAAGAGACACAATATCTAAACTAGCTAGAATAGTTCCTTTAGAAATCTGCATATTTTCTATTTTATGGATAAATTCTTCTCGTGTCGAAAATTAAAAGATCAGTAGTCGTTTGTGTTGTTCCTCTTCCCCGATGATGGCTTTAAGTTTGAAGCCGAAACATGTAGGATTTTAGCTCTTTTATGAGTTTAAAACAATTTTTACACTGATTTTAGCAACTAATAAGCACAATTTGTGCAATTTGTGTTTTTAAAATACTAGTTAACAGTGTAGTGTCCAAATGGATTCAATTGTGAAATAAATAATAGTTATAACATTAATGATATTTTTCATCTAGGTGCCTACGATTTAGAAATATGCATTTATCTTTTCTAAATATAATGAAAAATACACCTTGTTAATTTAACGATTCTTTCTAATACAAAAAAGAAAACAAAAACGCGAACATATCCCACTTTTTGATTGACTAGAATTGGCGACTTATCGCTAATAGATTTACTCCGAGTATCCGGGCGAGCGCGCCAATGAGTTCACCCTGTAATGCAACTTCGCTGTATCGCATATCCTTTGCTGAAAGCTGTTTTACATTATGTCTACGGAACTTTCACATCTTCTAGTGTATAGAATCTTTGATATAGTCGAATAATTACATTGTTTTAAGGCCTCTGTCAGAGTTAATGTATTCATCCGCCTGAATCTATATATACAATTGCCGGCAGTCGCCGGGTCAGATTTTCAGACAAAAATTTGCTGTCCATTTGCGGATATCTTCCGTGTGCTCAGCAGCGTTACTGTAATTTGCTGTGAAAAATTGTTCTGTTTATTGTAGAAACTGAGATTCCTTTAAATAAGTAAAGGTAAATTTCGTTTGTATTAAATTAGTTCTTCGTTGTGATTTTAGTGACCAGATAGAGTATTCCACGATCAAATTTTGCTACTTGTGCTTACCGGCGTGTGCCAACTGTGCTTACCGGCGATTTTTTCTTTTTTGCAGATGCCTGAATCAACTGATGTAAGAATGGAGGAGCAGTATGAGGATGCAGAAACTTTTGCATTCCAGGCAGAGATTGCTCAATTGATGAGCTTGATCATCAACACTTTCTACTCCAACAAAGAAAATTTCTTGCGAGAACTGATCTCCAACTCGTCGGACGTAAGTTAATCTACTGCTTCTATCGAAATGTCTTTTGCGCTTGCTATTTTATACTTAACCGAGTTTTATTTCTTTGCAGGCTCTAGACAAGATCCGATACGAGAGCTCGACTGATCCTAGTAAACTAGAAAGTTGCAAAGACCTCTACATAAAAATTACTCCCAACAAGGAAGACAGGACACTGACCATTATTGATACTGGCATCGGCATGACCAAAGCTGATCTCGTCAACAATTTGGGTACAATTGCCAAATCTGGAACCAAGGCCTTTATGGAAGCTCTGCAGGAAGGAGCGGATATTTCTATGATTCGACAGTTTGGTGTAGGTTTCTACTCTGCTTATTTAGTTGCTGACAAAGTAACAGTCACATCGAAGCACAATGACGATGAACAGTACACTTGGGAATCATCAGCTGGTGGGTCCTTCATCGTTAGACCTGACCATGGTAAGTCTAGGCCTTATTACTTATTCAGGATCTATCATGTATTTATACTTTGTATTTTTAAACTTCGTTTTACAATAACCCGATAGCCTTTGCTGCATAATAAAGCATTAACAATAAGCATGTTTAATTGAACTGAAGTAATTTTTTAAGTAGGATCTATTTTCGTAAAATTTTCTAGAAATCCATTATTGTAGTAGTTTAATGATTTGAAAGATTTTTTGGAACAGCTTCAGCATTAGCCCGCTGTCCGCCATCTTGAAATTTTTTTTTGCGCCGCGAAAAGGCCGTTTTCGCCAAGTAGTAAATGTCGCCAAGTGGTCATTTTTAGGCCTTTTAGGCTTAATCATAAATTTTTTTTAAAGTAGATAATAAACAAAAAAAAAAAAGAAAAAAAAAGAAAAAAAAGGAAAGCAAAGCAATGAAAATCATGAATATTTGTTAAAACATGTCACAAATTATTCATGATTTTCACTGCTTTGCTTTTTTTTTTCTTTTTTTTTGTTTATTATCTACTTTAAAAAATTTCAAATTTTGGATTTATAAAATATACTTGGCGACATCGAGAAAACGGTAAATACGTCCGAGATTAAGATTAAAATAAAGAAAATAAACAGTAAATAAAAAGCTGATTATTTGTTGTCAGGGGGGCTCTGTCCCCCTGAACCTCCCGTTTTTTCTATTAACGCTAAATCAAATTTTAGAATGAATAAGAAACAGCAAATACTTAATGATTCTGAGATTAAAATATTAAAATACAGATACAAGTAAACATGAACATAATTTTTTTTTTTTTTTTTTTAAATTGTGGTCTCTCCATGACCGCCTGCTATGAAAAATATTCATAACGCCACAATATTTTTTTCCTGAAAAAGAAACACATAAATACTAAAAAATAAAATGTACAAAAATAACATTACAAAATCACGATATACAAAAATCAATCCTAAGCGATCAAATGCATAGAATTCACATTTAACAAAAACTTAACCAACCTAATTTATTCCATAAATTCACATTAATATATTTTTCCAATACAAGAATTACAATTATTTCAAAAAATAAATATATTCAATGTATCATCAGTGGTTAAATACCTCCAATTCACCAGAATTAAACCAACTTTTATACAAAAACTCACCAGAATTAAACCAACTTTTCTACAAAAAACTAACCAGAATTAAACTAACTTTTATACAAAAAACTCACCAGAATTAAACCAACTTTTATACAAAAAATTCACCACAATTAAACCAACTTTTATATAAAAAATTCACCACAGTTAAACCAACTTTTATATAAAAAATTCACCACAGTTAAACCAACTTTTATATAAAAAATTCCCCAAAATATTAAATAGGAAATCTATGGCCGTTTTTTTTTTACAAAATAACAATTTTATAAAAAAGAAAATCTATGCCCAAAATTCACCAGAATTAACCTACTTTTCACATTTTACACACAACACCATAAAAAACAAAAAACCCGAGCATTTTTAATATTATGCTCCATCAATTTTAAAACTATACTCCTCCCACTTAATTTCCCTTATAATCTCCAAAAATTTGTTAAAAACATGAATTTCCGTCTGCACACGCTCTATCAAAAATAAACATCGCCAAATAAAAGCAAAAATCGCTCTGCCGATTGTAGGTAAGCAATGTTGCTTTTTTGTGGCGCCAGAGGCTTTCTATGGTGTTAGTGTGTACACCAGTGTCAGGATCCACAAAATTAATGCTGTGATTAACTTTCACCCAATTGTACCCTTCTTCTCCTAAATTCTCATATGCTTTCCAGCAATCACTGTAAACTGTGGTACCTTTCTCTATCCACTGCAAAATACACTCCTTTAACGTTTCTGCTGACCTGTTATGTACAGCAACAAGAAACACACGACCAGACTCTCTCTCAACACCTCCAAAAACCCATTGTCCATCAACTGGATGTCCTCTGTTATACTTCCTCTTACCAAATTTGGACTCATCCACTTCCACAATCTTGCCAACACCTCCAATTTTCTCAGAATTATCCTGAATATAATCCAAAACCCTTTCATTTATAAATTGCCTCCAATCTGTCATAGTACTGCTGCCAAAACTATAAGAATCCATAATATCACATGTCTTTCTACCTCTGACAATTTCAAAAGTCAGCACAAAAATTTCCTCCAAAGTCATATTACTAGCACTAAACCAGGTACCATACCTAGAAGACAATTCCTTACTACACTCCTTCCTCTTTCCATTTTCACCAACAATCCTATTTCGACAAACCCAAGAAAAACATCCGAAACGCTATTCTTCGTCCGTCTCCTCATATTGCTGCCACATCTTGGACAAATTAAAGAAGATTTAAGTAATCCAACTTCCTTTAAGAACTCAAAAAACAAACCTCTATCTCTAAATAGCTCAAAGCAAAAAATTTCCGTCGCCTTTCCATCCTTCCCTAAAATAAGCCTACCATGTGACACCTTAAACAATCCAACTTTAGCATACAAAATATCCTGATACTTCTTAATAACGTCAACAACAGGTGACAACACTAAAGCAGACATGATAACTAATTAGAAAAATACAAAATATAAAAAAATCAGTAAATTAGAAAGATACAACCTTGTTCAATCCTCAAACCACGTGTAGAAAAATTAATCGTAATAGTATAGAGCGTAAAACAAGCGTCTTACTCTTACCACAGCTACTACAAAAGTGAGCAGCTCCGTGCGTTACGTTGGAAAGAGAGAAAAGTCTAGGGCTGCCGAAAAGATCGGGGTTGCCATCGCAAGTACCAAAGGCGAAACTCGCCAAAAAAAAAAAAATTCCCTGACGGCTCGGCCTACAGGCACAGGTAGATTTCGAAAACGCAGACCGTGGGGCGCCTGTTTGTCGGGAATTGCGGAAGAAATGACCTTTTTGCGATGATGCTGCAGTTGGAACCGCCTACTTCGAAACCAAACTTGTTTGCAGGCGGAGCCAGCAAGGATTTTTTTTTTTTTTTTTTTTTTTTTTGCTATAAGAGTTGGTCCTATAAAAAACATGCCTATATAGATGTTTTAGATAGTATTAAGAGGATTTATAATAAATTTAAGCGGATTTGAAATCTTGGGAATTGACGAAGTAATGAATTTATTTCTTCAAAAACCTCCCCCCCCTCCCCTTAAGGCAATTTTTAATTATAACAAAAATCTGTCATACATAAATTTTCGGCCCTTCTCCTAGAAGTAATAATAACTTCAAACGGATTCGATACGTATCATAATTAAGAAATTATGGGTTTTTTTCTGTTTTCACAAAAAGTCCCTTCCCATCCCCCCCCCCCCCCCCACTGGTTCGATTTTGCCCATGGACGAACTTGACCGAGATTTTATGCCCCTTGATTTTATGTATCAGTTTCGAAAAGAAGCGGGAGTTGGAACCGCCTACTTCGAAAAGTAACTTGTTTGCAGGCGGAGCCGGCAGGGATTTTTTTGTTTTTAATTTTTTTTGCTATAACGGTTGGTCCTATAAAAAACTTGTCAATATAAAAGTTTTAGATAATATTAAGAGGATTTATAATAAATTTAAGCGGATTTGAAATCTTGGGAACTGACGAAGTTCTGATTTTTTTTCTTCTAAAACCCCCCTTCCCTCCCCCCCTTAAGGCAATTTTTAATTATATCAAAAATCTGTCATACATAAGTTTTTGCCCCTGTACCTAGAAGTAATAATAACTTTAAACGGATTCGATACGTATCATAATTAAGAAATTATGTTTTTTTCTGTTTTCACCAAAAGCCCCCCCATCCCTCCCCCTTGGTTCGATTTTTCCCATTAACAAACTTGACCGAGATTTTATGCCCCTTGATTTTATGTATCAGTTTCGAAAAGATGCGGGAGTTGGAACCGCCTACTTCGAAAAATAACTTGTTTGCAGGCGGAGCCGGCAGGGATTTTTTTTTTGTTTTTAATTTTTTTTTTGCTATAACGGTTGGTCCTATAAAAAACTTGTCAATATAAAAGTTTTAGATAATACTAAGAGGATTAATAATAAATTTACGCGGATTTGATATCTTGTGAATTGACGAAGCTATGATTTTTTTTCTTCTAAAACCCCCTTTTTTCCCCCCTAGGGGCCATTTTTAATTATATCAAAAATCTGTCATACATAAATTTTCGGCCCTTTTCCTAGAAGTAATAATAACTTTAAACGGATTCGATACGTATAAAAACAAAGAAATTATGAGGGTTTTTCTGATTTCACAAAAAGCCCCCCCATTTCCCCCCCCCCCTTGGTTTGATTTTGCCCATTAACGAACTTGACCGAGATTTTATGACCCTTGATTTTATGTATCAGTTTGGAAGAGATTTATGCAGAATTTTTCCAGTTATCGTGGTCAGAAAAAAGTGACATAGATAGATAGATAGATAGATAGATAGATAGATAGATAGATAGATAAAGTTTTAAACTGAGGGTGGTTTTGGGTTCTGGGAGTCATGATCGGCGTAGATCTGCAAAAAATTTTCAAAATTTCCAACTTAGGTGAGGATGTAATAGGTAGTATTTCTTACGAAATCTACCTAAAACCCGCCAAATAACGATGATTTTTGACCAATGAGAAACAGCGGGCTAATGCTGAAGCTTAGCCCGAACCAGATTCATCAAAATAATATAGGTCAATATAAAAATAATAAGTGTACATTTTTCAGTACAAGCCAAAAAAAAGTACAAAGTCTCCTGCTAATCCTAAATACCCTATTCAATCTTTCTCTCTAGAAAAGCGAGCACCGATGGCTGAATGGTTATGATAACAGACAGGAAGCGGCTAAATGAACTAGTTGAGGCTTCTGTCCCCAGCGAGGGTCAGCACCTTTCGCGATTTTTTTGGGGTTTTTTTTAAAAATTCTTTTTTAATTTCTTATTTATACTTAAAATTTCTTTTCAATTTTAAGATAATGTGCGTATATGTAATCTAATTTTTTTTCTCGTATTTTGCAACAGAAATTGTGCCTCTGCTTCTAATTTCTTTAACTAATGAATATATCTATTCCAGTCTATAAAAAATAAATAATAGTTATAACATTAATGATATTTTTCACCTAGCTGCCTACGATTTAGAAATATGCATTTATCTTTTCTAAATATAATGAAAAATACACCTTGTTAATTTAACGATTCTTTCTAATACAAAAAAGAAAACAAAAACGCGAACATATCCCACTTTTTGATTGACTAGAATTGGCGACTTATGGCTAATAGATTTAATCCGAGTATCCGGGCGAGCGCGCCAATGAGTTCACCCTGTAATGCAACTTCGCTGTATCGCATATTCTTTGCTGAAAGCCGTTTTACATTATGTCTACAGAACTTTCACATCTTCTAGTCAGAATCTTTGATTCGGCTTTGGTCAGGAATCATCTGCTTGAACATGTGAGCATCTGATCTGTTTTAAACTTTAAAGAGTATGTGTGCTAAAAGTTTTAACAAGATTTAGTTGTTTCTTACTTTTAAAACTTTACAAAATAAATTTAGTGGTGTGAGATTGAACTTAAAGTAAACATATTTTTAATATTCATTTTGTATAATAAAAGTATCTTCAAGCTTCAAGCATATTATTATGACTATGTCGATACCTCGCACGTCCATTGCTGCCAGTGATAAAGGCACTGGGTATATTTATCTTGCTCTAATTATTGAACTAAATTGAATCTTGCTTATATATGTTGGTTTTATTAGTTAATGTGCATCTGCCTTATAATGTCACACTGCGGCACACGAGTGGTGGCATTGGATATCGAAATATTTACATTTCAGAGCTTCTATTAAAGTTATTTTTAACATGTAAGACATCATTTTATTAAATCGGGGATGCTCTACAGTTTGCACTTTTTTCCCTTGTGTTATCGCTATCTCGTATAGTTTTCGAAATATACTTGATAATTTCCAGACTTCGCCACTACGGAACGCTGCAAAAGGAAACACAAAAGGAAATCAGCTGGATGATTTATTTGATTTTACCTGAATATACTCCAGGAAGAAAGAAATACCAGATTTAACCTCCGCTCCTCTCCAAATGAAAAACTGTATGATGGGTCGTTTCACTTAAAAAAGCTACTAGTGATTCCAATCGAGATGCTGAAATCTGCAAATGAATTTTCTATTCTAATTCTAAGAGGCTGGATGACAAAATAAGCAGTGCCCTTAGCTGGAGCAATTAACAACTGCAGGTCCAGGTGGTGATCATTTATTAGCCGTATAGGATTCCGAGAAATGAAAACGAGGTGCGAAATTACTATTTCGAAACCCTCTGTTAACCAAAGAGTTGCTTGAAGACACTTTCTTCCATCCTTTTACTTCCTTCTTCCATGTTCATTCATCACACACGTCACATTTATCACTTTCTCACGTTCATTCTCAGAAAAAAAACAGAAGCCTAACAAACATTGCCCTTTTCCATAGATTTTGGAAAGGTATAGCTTAGAGCAGCCATACTCAACCTTTTTTTCTCTCAAGTCGAAAATATATGTTTGCGACGTCCGGTGGGCCGCAACTTATATAATAATGTAAATGGATAATTAAAAAAAGTAATGTAACAAGTTAATATTATAAGTAGGATTGAACGTTTGTCGCAAAAAAACTTTACCACAAGGACTGCAGAATAAACGTTGAAATTTCATTTTTAGAACTTCGAGAAAAATATTTTTTATTGTTGTAATCTATTAGCTTTAATATTTTTAATATAAACAAAGTAATAAACGTTAAAATAGTTTTTTAATACAGAAAAGAGACTCAGTTGACTATCAGAGAAAATTTTTACATTTGTGTATTTTTTATAAATCTATTTTAAAATTAGATGAATATTTCTTTGGAAATCTTTTTTATTCTTTATTTCTTTTATTACAGCATAAAACCGGGGTTCGTTCGTTTGTCCAACTGTTGCATTAAGTTTAAGCATATCTATAACGGAAATCTGCATAAAACTAAAAATTATGATCGTAGAACCCGACTTTGACCCTCCATCCAAAGTTTATTTTCATATAAAACTATGAGATAGATGGACAAAGGTGGGCTAGTTATAAATAACAGTTTGTCTTCTCATGAAAATATATAAAACAGAAGTGTAGGTACTGAAAACCGTTTGTGCGCAAGTCTCCATTAATTTTATAAATATAGAAAAATTATTATGTGTCTCGGGCCGCAAATAAAAGGTCACCGCCACATGTTGGCCTGGCTACTAATCCTTAGTATAGCCTTAAGGCTGCTCGTCAGTAAACTTATGCATTCGTATTTTTAAAATATCTCCTCGGAAAATTAATATTTTTAACTTCTGTTTTCTTTGTATTGTTCATAAAGAATGTCTCTTTTTTTTCTTAGTTGTCATTTTTTTTCTAAAATATATACTTAACTTTATATGAAATGTTAAAATCGTATTCAGTTGCGCTAAGATTTTAACACATAAAAATATAAATTAAGCACATAGTTTAGAAATATTTTGATAACTAAGAAAAAAAGAGACATTCTTTAAGAACAGTACACAGGAAACAGAAGTTAAAAATATTAATTTCCCGAGGAGATATTTTAAAAATACGAATGCATCTTACGCCCATAGGAATAACATTAGCGAGGGGAATCGGAAAGTTTACTGACGAGCACCCTTAAGACTATTAACCCTTTAACGGGCGGTGGTCACAAAAAAAGGACACCTAATTTTAATTCCAAAACTGACAAACGGCACCAAGAACATTTAGTTAAAATTTTCCTTTTGTTAAGTACCGGAAAATAAACAAGTTTTTATTACTTACCCATCATACGTAGTATAGGGTAAGTCTTGTAATCGTTTTGAAAATCGAAAAATTTTTTTTGACGGATTTACACGTTTCAGACACTGAAGATTCCGAAAAAAATATTTTTAGAAAAAAATTTTTGCCGTCCGTCTGTGTGTCTGTGTGTCTGTGTGTGTGTGTGTCTGTAAACGCTCTATCTCCCGAAAAAATTGAGATAGAGACTTGCAATTTGGTATATACTTAGTATGTAATAATGGGAAGAAGCCTATTTCATTTCATTAACCTCGATTAACCGGAACTATTTTATTCGGACCCTCGAAATATTCGTTCTGATAAAAGGTATATAAAAATTTTCGAAATTATTTATTTTAAGAAATGAATATAAAAGACAATAAAAAAACATAAATTTTACATAAAGCATGAAGTCGATCGGATAATTAGTTGCCGAGATATTTGGAATCCTATTTTCCACACTCTTCGATTTTTCATGACCCTGTATTTCATCCAAATTTCACTTCAAAGAGATATTTTAATTGGAAATTTGACGCTTAATCAGATGCAATAAACCGCTAGTTAATAGGATTATTATTTTTGGAGTTATAAGGAAAAACCTCTTTCAAGCAATTCAGTAATCGAGCCTTTAAAGTTTGTGACGTCATCAAGCCACGATTTTATTTGAATTGCAATGCATTTTATAAGTAGTTTACACATTTTTATTTTAATATTTTACATTATGCATATCCATTATGGGTAAGTATTACGGTGGCCCCCAACGACTAGTTTTCTAATGAATTCATTTGTAATTTCTGGTGTCAGTCCATTATTTCATCATTTTACAAACAGACTTATTCCGCGCCGGAAAGGGTTAAAAGGCTTCGTGGGGGCCGGGTTGTGTCCGTCTCCTCGGAGTGTATTCCGTTCCGTATCAGTGGCGCATCAACCATCGGCTGCTTCAGCTTTGAAAAAGCCAGCTACCGATATATTTTAATAATTAGTTTTTACTGGCAAACATGACAGCTCAATCAAAACTTTATTTTTCTGTCTAAACAGTTTATATTTAAAATATTGTGGTGTGAGTTTAAACTGAAAATGCACGTTATTGTCATATTCATGTAATAAATATATCTTCAACATTTCAAGTGCATGAGTATACATGTAAATGCACTTCTACTGTTGCGAGTGATGGTCACATCGAATATATTTAAGTTAATTTGATTATTGAACTAAATTTTATCTTTCTTACATATATTAGTCTTAATATTTAAAGTGCATCTGCCCAGTGTTGAATTCAGACACTTTTCTCCGGGAGGTATTTCTATGGCTCCAGTGGGGACAATACAGAGCTCCGGGGGGGAAATTGCACTGTTTAACCCTTAAAAGCATAAAATCTCAACTATTCCGGGGGGGACATTTCAATGCTTCGAAGAGGGGGGAATGTCCCCCCCCCGTGATACCCGTGACCCCCTGAATTCAACACTGCATCTGCCTTATAATGCTACACTTCGGCACACTAATGCTGGCGCCTATCGAAAAACTTACATTTCAGAGATTCTATTAAAGTTATTTTTACACTTAAAACAACATTTTATACTAAATGAAGGATGCTCTACAGTTTTTAATTACTTCTATTATTATTATTATTATCATTGGGACATTGCTGTCTGTTGAATCAGGTCGGGCGTAATCATTTTACTATACAGTTATGTTATCCCTTTCCGTTCGCCTTTTTTTTTCAGTATAAAGGGATTTTTCTCAGCGATTTGTATATATATATATATAATGTATTCAAAACTGTATGACAATATGTTGCATTTATAGGTGTTTCGAACACCTCACAAAAATGCAACACACACACACACACAAATATATATATATAAATATGAATGCATATATCAATAAATGTATGAACACAACATTTATAAAAATTGATAAAGCATGATTAAACAAAATACCAAAATCATTAACATTTTTCATAGAATTTTTCATATAAGCATATTGAAATACTTATAAAACTCGAGAACGAGAATTTTAACTAACCCATTTGATCAACCAGCCTCACATGTATCCGTAGGAGAGTGCAAAGGATCTCAAAGGATAACTCCTCCCCATTTTAAAAGTAACGAGGAGGGAAGACCGAGCTATGCTCGATCAAAATTAGCATTGAGTGCAAATATCATGACGCATGACCAAAATGACCCACTAATAAAATTTTCTCGAACATGTGACGAAGCCCAATTGTCTTCTCGTGCCCGAAACCCGTAGGATATAAAATTTAGTCAAAATAGTCTGACCGATTTTTTAGATAAAATTCAGAATGACCCAGAGCATTAAAATATCCCCCTCCCGGAAGTTTTTTAATTTATGCTTTTAATGGTTAAAAGGTTCAATCCCCCCCCCCCCGAAAATGTATAATGTCCCCCCGGTGCCACAAAATACACTCGCAGAAAAAAAATGTCTGTATTCATTACATGGTCTGACAATCTGTTACATGGACTGTTACATGGTCTGACAATTAGACGTTCTACTATCAGACTTCAGTGACGAAATATTCATTCAGGAACTTACAGAAGCTAACATCCGAAATCAGTTGAGCTGCGATTGCATTCCGCTGCCACGGGTCCTTTAAGTATCTTTAAATAGTATTTTAAAAACTTACATAGATAGTTATTATTAGATAAAACAAATAAGCTAAAAATTTAAAAACATATATATTTAAAATCATTATTGCAGACTGAATGAAATATTTTTATCTGGCTTATCAATGTATTTATGTAAATGATTTTATGCAAATTTGAATGTCAATGAGGCATAGTCACCATTGCCAGGAAAATACTAGAATCTTTCTCTGAATATTGCTATTTTTGAAAAAATAAAAAATAGCCTTATTTAATTACAGTAATTTTCCGATTAAAGGGAGCGAATAATATCATAAAAAAATAATGACATTAAAAATTGATATATGCTATCTAACTGTAACCCTGTGCATATTTCTTGTATAAAAATCAAAACTATTTCTTTTGTCATACAGATCTAGATAAATTTTGTTACCTATTGTATACAGGGTGATTCTGAATTCATCATCAATATTTGGTGGGCAGGTAGGGAATAGGAAAAGAACACTATTTCACATAGGAAAGCATAGGCACAAACGAACGCATGACGGTGTATAGAGGGCGCTTTGTGTCCGCATCTCCCATGAACGCGCATAGCTGTCTGCCGTGTGCAGCCAGTCGTCATTCAACAAGGTGACTTCGCAGAAGTAACATGAACCGGTATACGTTTCAAGAACATGCAGATATGCATCTAACTTACGGTGCCGCAGGAGAAAGCTGTCTTAGAGCTAGGCAAATGTATGCAGAGCGCTACCCCAACCGGCGCGTGCCACAGCATCAAATGTTTCCACGTGTTCATCGACAACTGTGCGAAACTGGATCATTTGCTGGTATTAATGTTGATCGAGGCAGCCGCCGATCAACACGGACAGTTTCAGTCGAGGAAGCTGTCCTACAGTCTATCGAAGAACAGCCAAGTTCTAGCACACGAGGTATGGCTCGCCAGTTTGGAGTTTCACAATCAACAGTGTGGCGGATACTAAACGAGGAACGTTTACATCCTTTTCATTTGCAAAGAGTGCAGTTACTGAAAGCAGAGGACTATCCCAAGCGTGTTACTTTTTGTCAGTGGTTCATGCAGAGAACAGCCGTTGATCCCAATTTCCCAACGTATGTTCTTTTCACAGATGAAGCGTCCTTCACTCGTGAAGGTGTCTTCAACACACACAATTCGCATGTGTGGGCTAATCAGAATCCACACGGTACGAGAGTTAGAGCTGCGCAACAACGCTTTGCCGTCAATGTGTGGACTGGGATCGTCGGCGACTGTTTGCTGGGACCGTATTTACTACCATCCCGTTTAGATTGCGCAAACTACCTCATATTTCTTCAGACTGTGTTACCGGGTCTTATGAACGAGGTTCCTGCTGTTATTCTCCGGCGAATGTGGTTCCAGCATGACGGCGCTCCAGCACATTTCGCAAATGATGTGCGTTGTTAACTGACCAGAAAATTTGGAGCTCAATGGATTGGTCGCGGTGGACCGGTTTGTTGGCCACCACGGTCACCGGATTTATCTCCAATAGACTTCTTTGTATGGGGTGCCATGAAAAACATGGTGTACGAGACCCCTGTTGCCAGTGCTATGGACCTTGTAGCACGCATATCGGTTGCCGCCGCAAACATCCGGGAAACGCCAGGCATATTCCAGAAAGTTCGGTTGTCCATGCAACGTCGTTGTGAGGCATGTACTCTAGCAAATGGTCAGAATTTCGAGCACCTCTTGTAAGTCTGTACAAAAGATGCACAAATAAATGTTTTTTCTCTTACCACTTTCTTGTTATGTTTTCTTTCCATCATTTAACCGGATTCATATTGCCCTACTACATGACGTCTGCGCCCATGCTTTCCTATGTGAAATAGTGTTCTTTTCCTATTCCCTACCTCCCCACCAAATATTGATGATGAATTCAGAATCACCCTGTATAATTTTATGCTATTATACCTATGCATATAATATATGTATATAATTATATGTATATTGTATATAATTTTCTATTGTATATAATTTTATTGTATATAATTTTATTTTATTTTATAATATAATTTTATTGTATATTATTTTATTGTATATAATTTTATAATATTTAATTATATATATTTTTTATTAATAATATATTTGTTACATATTGTATATACCTAATACATTTTATATACCTAATGTATATAAAATGCAAATGAGAATTTTGTTCCTGCCGCTTATAGCTTTCGTTCTGCTGGATGGATTTTAATGGGACTTGCACTGTTAGTTAGATAATGATACAGTCTTCGTTAGTTTCAGGTAATGTTTCAGTCTATAACATATCGTTCTACTTGTTTAGTTTTAGAATTATGGAGAAAAGTTCAATAATCAGGTGATCCCGATTATGAAAGTTTAATTTTTTGAAAAATTTCTATACGGAGTTTGGTGAGAGTGGCGGAATTAGTTAGGTAAATTATGAACATCTGTGTGTATGTGTGTGTGTGCGCGCGCATAAAATTAGCATTTCGAATTGTAAAATTGCATTCTACGTGAGCGGAGCCGCTGACAAAAGATAGTCTGTACTAACTAATAAAAGAAAGTTTCGCTCTGTGTGTGTGTGTGTGTGTTTGTCCGTCTGCGATGGCTAGCAAAATCTAGCCCACCTAGAAGTTTGAAAATCAAGTGTGGATAGTCCAAGTCTGACCATGTGCACCTGAGTCTCAGAATTTTAATATTTTGATAATTACTCAAAATATTAATTAGAATATCATTAAACATCGTATCAAAAATGCCATCTTTTGAATAAAAATGGCTAAAGATAAGAATTCCTGTTGTGGATTTGCAAGCGGAAATGAATGAAATCGAAATTAATTTACTAATTAGCGAATTTTAAGAAAACTAATTAAGATATCAATTTGAAAATGTCTGAGCTTATGTAAAAAACAAATCTACATCCGACTATGCGATTTTTGAAAAATTCGGCCGGTAATTTCTCTTAATTTATGCAAAAAACTGTCAAAAATCTTCCGGCGGCAGTGAAAAATATCCCAGAAAGTTTCAGACAGGGATCTGCTTTCATTAAAAACTGAACAACAAAGACATTTGTTTCTCTGGCCGATCCCCCCCATTTAGTTTGCGAAAATGAAAGGAAATAAATGCCAATTTTTACTAATGAATAAAAATTTAAATAACTAATTAAGATATAGATCTGAAATTGAGGATGGGAAGTGTTGTCATCTGCCGGCTATTTTAGCGTAGCGTCTTCGTTATGTTCTAATTATCAGAAAAATTTAATTCTTTTTTTTAATGATCGCGTTAATGTAGGTGAAGGTGGTTTTCTTGAACAAATTATTCGTTATATTTGCGGGTATGGGGAGGGAGGGAGTTAACGCCTTGCTCTGAGATTGTTGTTATCTCGGGCCCAGGCAACGCCGGGCGGGTTAGCTAGTTTAAAATAAAAAGGCATCATCATCATTATTGTTTACTTTATTTAACCGTAAACAATCTCGATAAATTTTGCTATATTCGTTATGAAAATGATAGTCAGAAATAAGAAAGCGTTCGATATACCTAAAAATATTTAATTTCCTATTGTAAAAACTTTAAATTTACATTCCTAATAAACAAGAAGAATTTTTTGTTAGGCTCTCGAATAATTGGTGTCCATTCCACTTTCACATATTTGTTTAAAATTAACATGACATAACTATTGTAAATGCTAAAAAGGTACAAACTTAAAAATAATTCCCGGTTAATTTGTAATTTATCACTGATTTAGAAGTATACATTACAAAACAAAACAGAGAGAGAGAGAGAGAGAGAGAGCTGCTGCAGTTTTCTGCTTTATCCAATTGTAATTGGTTTAATTTAATTTAATTTATTTATTATTTATTTATTTATTTATTATTATTATTTTGTTGCTATCTTTCTTAGTTTTTGAGATAGGCTCGATAATTTCCAAAATTCTCCACTACCGGAGATTACTATCTGTTGAATTATGTCCTGCGAAATTACTTTACTATACAGTGATATCACTCGTCGTTCGCAGTTTTTTTTTTTTTTTTTTTTTTTTTTTTTTTTTTTTTTTTTTTTTTTTTTGCGTTTTTGCTATATATATATATATATATCTACATGAAATTCATAGCAAACTGTATTAAAACTGTAGCACTGATAGGCGCTACCAGCAACTTATAAAAAATACAATATATAACACACTGTAATAAATATATTAACATAAAATTTATAAAATTCCAAAAAAATGATTAAATTATAAACAATAAAATTTAAACATATTTTTATAGAATATAAAAGCATATTAAATTGAAATATAAAACTAAAAAACAAGAATTTTAACTATCCAAGTTAATCGAAATTGCCTCATGTAAGTGTTTGGGAAAGCTACGTCCACCCCCATTTTAAAAGTAATAATTGCATAGATTTCGAAAGGCGTGCCACACTTACATTCAAGATTAAAACAAAACTTCATTGATATATAATTAAATGCTTCCAAAATTAAAAAGTCCTTCCAATAATAACTGAATAAAACCTTCACAATATTTTTGGAGATCTTCGAAATTGGATAAAGCTTTTAACTAGATCTTTATATACCGGGTGGTTATAAAATAAGTATCTCTATTTGGAGCGGTCTGTAGCTTGAAGGAATAACCCGAATGAAACCGAAATCGGTACACTTACTATTCAAGAAGGGGGAAGAAAAATGGAACAATAAAAAAAATAATTGCAATAATCTCCGACAGATGGCGCTATTGAGTGTGAAATGTAATGTGTAATACAAGAACAAAAAATTAAGGCGTATAACCGGATGGCATACCTAATTTGTTGGAAAATGTCACAGTGAATGTGACTACGCTTTCGCATGGCGGTGCCGATCATGTTCAGGTGCCACATGGCAATTTTGCTGTAGGACACAATCCAGGCGCTACACGAGTGCTCAACTGCGGAATGTAACGCATAAGGAGTGATGTTTCGCACATGTTGTAATATGCGGTAAAGTTATTGACGTTTGTGACACCTCCACGGTACACAATATTACACATTACATGTCACACTCAAAAGCGCCATCTGTCGGCGGTCACTGCAATTATTTTTTTTATTATTCCATTCTTTTTCCCCCTTCTCGAATAGTAAGTGTTCCGATTTTGGTTTCATTCCGGTTATTCCTTCAAGCTACAGACAGCTCCAAATAGGGATACTTATATTATAACCACCCTGTATATATATATATATATATATATATATATATATATATACACAAAGTTTTATTACATAAACAATATTTAACTTTCATTATTAAACTTTAATCTATTACTTTTTTTAATATAGAACTTTTTTCACAACACATTGTACAAAATATCCCTGACGGCTCGGCCTACAGGCACAGGTAGATTTCGAAGCCGCAGACCTTGGGCGCCTGTTTGTTGGGAATTGCTGAAGAAATGACCTTTTTGCCATGATGCGGCATTTGGAAACGCCCACTTCGAAACCTAACTTGTTTGCAGGTGGAGCCGGCAAGGATTTTTTTGTTTTTAATTTTTTTGCTATAAGGGTTGATCCTATAAAAAACTTGTCAGTATAAAAGTTTTAGACAATATTAAGAGGATTTATAATAAATTTAAGCGGATTTGATATCTTCTGAATTGACGAAGTTATGATTTTTTTTCTTCTAAAACCCTCTCCCCCCCCCCTTGGGGCCATTTTTAATGATATCAAAAATCTGTCATACATAAATTTTCGGCCTTTTCCTAGAAGTAATAATAACTTTAAACGGATTCGATACGTATTATAATTAAGAAATTTTGGAGTTTTTTCTGTTTTTAGAAAAAGCCCCCCATTTCCCCCCCTTGGTTCGATTTTGCCCATTAACGAACCTGACCGAGATTTTATGCCCCTTGATTTTATGTATCAGTTTGGAAGAGATTTGTGCAGAATTATGGGAGTTATCGTGTCCATAAAAAAGTGATATAGATAGATAAAGTTTTGAACTGGGGGTGGTTTTGGGTTCTGGGAGTCAGGATCGGTGTAGATCTGCAAAAAATTTTCAAAAATTCCAATTTAGGTGAGAATGTAATAGGTAGTATTTCTTACGAAATCTACCTAATAAAAATATATATGCAGCAAACTGTGCAATCAATCAATCATTTTTAAAGAAAGCATTTACTTAAATACCGGGTATAATATAAGTATTTCTATTTGGGGCTGTCTGTAGCTTGAAGGAACAACACGAATGAA